>OY730183.1:22158043-22630543 GCA_963422495.1 Polyommatus iphigenia | reverse complement strand
TAGGTTAGGTTAGGTTAAATTACGGATAAAATTAGATTTATCCTTAAATTATGGATAACTGCAAAAAATAGACTGAATTGGGGCCCACCATGTGGTTCAAGAATATACAGTAAACTTTTTAATAAAGAAGATGTATTAAATGTTCTAAAGAATGAATTGAATTATGTTATAATTTGTTAATGATTGAATTGTGTTTTTATTTATTGGCCAGATGTTACCCGCGGGTTTGCCCACGTAAAATTCTAATTTATTGCTAGTCTTTAACGCAATAAATCATATTATACTTAAAAACTGGACCTCATAATTCAAACTTGTAAGTTTGAAGTAGTTTACGACCGGAAAAATGTCACAATATATATTTTTTCCTAATAAACCGCGGGTAACACCGCGGGCCACTGCTAGTATTAATTTAAAAAAAATCGGTTGTCTGTAAAGTCGGTTTACTGACGATAGTTGAACGTGACAACGTCATAGCCTTAACCCCTCAGTTCCGGGAAAAATCTATGTAAAAAAGTTGGCAAGTCAATGTGCAAAAAAAAAATGGCGCCCGGCCTACCCTCTTTGTAAAATTAATGTAATATGAAATATCCTTACATACAATCCATATTTTATGTTTGTGTGAACTACATTAAATTATATGTTAAATTTTCTATCTATCAAGCCACCATAATATAGTGTTTAGTCCGATGTGATATTAGTTTCTCAATTATAAACTTTCGAAACTATAATTAGTGACTTTTTCAGAAGAAATAAACGAATACTTTATTCTTATCTCAATGATAAACTCCTATACTAACTATTTTTGTAAACAAATCGACGAATGATGTTGAGATGTATAAAAACAAACTACTTGAAATAGGACACTCCTCTGCAAAGAAAAAATAGTCCGCAAGCAAACATCGACCTTAGTGCTATACAAATAAATTTCAAAATGGCCGCGGCCGGCAGAAAGGCCTTAAACATAATATTGTGTCAAATGTTTATCGGTTTCCTGCCGATCTGTGTACTTAATAAATTCGTACAATAGTGACTAGTAGTTCTACAAGCTTTTAACGTAATTTATTTAAAACATAATAAGCAAATCGCTTCCGAATCTCTATAAATAGAAACAAGCTTTTTCGAGTGTAACCTAAAGTTATTTCGATGTATTTCTTTCAAATGATTGTCTAAAAATATTTATAATTAGTAAAATAAACTATTCGCAATACAAAACGCTACATACATTCGTGAAATCCAGTAAAATCTTCGAACAAAGCACAAGTCATACCTTGACACGTAGGAAATAGAGCACAATTTTGAATAGCCGAAATAATACTAATAGCTCACAGATTGTTTATTTTTTTTTCATTCAGAGTGTGGTCAATGTATCAAAGGTCATAACTAACCAAACTTCTTTATAGAAAAGTATTCTCTAAGTCATCGAAATACGTAATATAATCGAAACAAAGAGCGCGGCCCAGTGGGCCTTACGGTTGTTGAGAGACTTGAGAGGATAAATGGAACGCCTCAGAGCGATCAGCGAGGTAACGCCACATATTGCGTCATGTTTTTTCGTGCGCGCAGCCCATATCGAATTATAAGACGTTATCACGTCAAAAATGTCGAATAATAATATTAAAAAAGGATTATTCACACGATTAAACTATTCACAGTGTATCACATTTTACAATTATTACTAATAAGTGAGGGAGTAATTACCTAACGTAAGTTATTAAAAAGTAAAACATCAACAGCTTTTAGTTTTGGATAGATGATGATTACTGAATTCATCCGTTAGACGTCAACAGTATGTAATACGCCTTAATATACGCAGCTGTAGTTGCGGTAAGTAGCTAGTTTATAATATGAGATCCGTGGGTAATTTTTTCATATTCCTCGTTACTGGTAACACTAACTACTTTTCTTCCTGTCCCTTTCAGTGACACGCTGACTTAAGTTCTACCCAATCCTTATTCTTTGCTAATTAATGTCGATTGTTTTTTTGTATGGGAAACGAACCACCTTAAGTTTGTAGCTAGTTACGGATGCTATCTACCGTTTAAAAATATTGCATACTTGAATAAGATAATATTACAGAGTATACAAGACTTAACAAGACACTTTGCGAAATAAAATATTACATTGTACAAGATTTAACGGTGGACCCCAAACTAGGCAAAGCCTGTATCTTGGTGGTCCTACTTTTACACAATCAATTTCACAAACAACAGCTATTAGACGCGCTTTCGGACTAAGGTCAAAAATCGATTTATACTATTCTAATTAATAGTTTCTAACTATTATTTTATTGTAATTAACATGAATTATTATTTTTAAGAAAAAAATTAAAACCGACTTCCAAGGTAAAAACAATTGTAATATGAACTAAAAAGTATTAAATAACTCTTACTCTTTAATAGTGCCATTTTCAGAATTCGTCTAAATCTCAACTATTTCTGTACATACTACAGTCTTCATTACTTTGAAGTCGGTACCAGTCCTAAAAGTTTCTGATATTCTGACATTAGTGAACTCACGATTAAATTAGCTGATACCGACTTCAAAGTAAGGAAGACTGTAGTATGTACAGAAATAGTTGAGATTTAGACGAATTCTGAAAATGGCACTATTAAAGAGTAAGAGTTATTTAATACTTTTTAGTTCATATTACTATTGTTTTTACCTTGGAAGTCGGTTTTAATTTTTTTCTTAAAAATAATAATTTCACTCTTTTTAGTTATCTACAAAATAAGGCTTTATGCGTAAATAACCAATACGAATGTTAACTATTCACATTATGTTACTGTAAGCGAAATTGTGGTAAATGCTTGCAGTTATCTAAGCGATGCTGCAATTTCCAAACTTTTATCTTTAAAGGTTTAGGAGTTCTGTTCAGTGCTTTTGGACCAAGAGACACCCTCGTATGAAATTTCTGTTTTTCGTAACATATGTTTAACTTACTAGAAACATCACTTTAACCACAATGAGTGTTTTGATAATTTAAAGGATTTCCCTCGATTGCTCATAGATCCCATCATCAGCTCACCACTTTCGTAATTGTTATACAAAATTAAGATTATTTCCTATACAACAACACGAGAATTTTGAAAATCGGTCCTCAAACAGCGAAATCATCATCAAAAACATCTGCTTCGATGCAAAATATCACGAAAAGTACCAATAATTGGGTCATAGTGTGATGACCCATGGTATAATTATGGTTGTGATGATGATAATCAATCAAATTGATGTGTTGGCTTATGCTTTCAGTTGTTTAAACAACGCCGATATCCCCAAACCTCTACCTATAAGCATTCAAAAGTTCTGTTCGGTACCTTCGGATCCAGGGTATAACCTGGTGCGAAGTCTTACTTTTTGGTAGCATTTACCTCGAATGCTTCAGAAAAAATCAAAATCACTATATATTTCCATAGAAATTTCAAGGGATCCCCTCGATTTCTCAAGGATCCCATCATCAGATCACCACTTTTGTGAACATGGTACCAAATTCGAGCTAAACCCTATACAACACAAAAAGAATTTTGAAAATCGTTCCACAAACGGCTGAGTAATCGTTGAACATACAAAAAAAAAAAGATACATACAGCCGAACATATTACCTCCTCCTTTTTGGAAGTCGGTCAAAAAGTCATACTTAGTCAATAAGTATGACAATAAGTTATTAAAGAAGAATTAAGTGTCCCGGCACTTAATTTTTCCTCTCCGGAGAATGGCCGAATGACGTTCAAATCTACAATTATTGTTTCAAAGTCCAAAGTTTGTGCGACAAGTGTGGCAGGCCGCACGAACTTTAAAGTGTGTTTACTTTGATGTGCGCAGAAAAACCGACTCATGATGGCAAATCACAAACGTGTGTTCAAACTTTGCACAAATATGCAAATGTCAGTGCCACACTTGGCGAATTTGTAGGTATTTGCGTATTTGAACACATGTCTGGCGCCAGCCTAATAATTTTCTCGCTCACTGCAGCTTCTTTCATTCAAGCTAAGGTTGGTTGTTTCGTATACTATACGGTATACCGTAGGGCGTAGACATTAGGTACGAATACATTACGAAGAACTGATTTTATTAAGATAATGTTATTATTGTTAAATGCTTAGGTACTATTTTTGCATAGTTAAGAGATTGTGTTGATTTTATGTATTTTGAATATTATGTTACTGCAGTGATGAGTGAGTTGACTGAACAACAAATTACGTACTTAAGGCGAGGATCAACCCCAATTTGTTATTCCGTGACTCCCGGTTTACCTAGTTCCAATATAATAACGAAATGTAAAAAAATATGAGATATAAAGCACAATATTTAAAAGACTTTAAACCATAAACATTTTTATAAAACGTAACACTTTGGCTGTAATTAATTTACAAACTCACCTCCGACAAAAATCTAATTCATCGAAATATAAGTATTAACTAGTATAATTATACATTTTATCTGATTAAATTGTTAGTAAATCTATATTAAAATATTCTGAACCGAACAATTTTGTTTCTTAATATTTATTTCCAAAGATATTTTAAAAAAACATGAAAAATAGAGAAGATCCACCCCTAGTAACTACAGTTTTATGCTAAGCTAAAATGAATCTTATTGCGATGCGTATACGCTTGGTCTTTGGTTGTGTGCAAGGTTATCGTTTTGGATTAGGATGAATCCCTGCCTTAAGTCGTTTATTTTTTGTTGTTAAGTTTGTATACAATTTCCTGTTATTTCAATAACAATAAAAAACAAACGATGAACAAACATTATTGCATATTTATAATTCAATATTGTCATAAATTTATTAAAACTTGGAATGGGGGGCTAACTTCAAAGGATATTTTTAACTCACTTTTATTACATAAACTAGGGAGCAACAAACGATTATTTATAACGAACAATCAAGAACAAACGACAAACAAATATTATTGAATATTTATAATTATTAAATTAGAATGGGGGGCTAACTTATGTCTGTCAAAAAAGTGAAGAAATTAAAAAGTAGCAACATCGTAGTGTCATCCCTTTCAAATCAATCTAAGAAAAAAGGGATGACACTACGATGTTGCCACTTTTTAATTTCGTCACTTTTTTGACAGGCTTATAAAAGGATATTTTTAATTAACAAGTGACGAACAAACGATTATTTATAACGAACAATCAAGAACAAACGACGAACAAACAGTAATGAATATTTAAAATTCAATATTGACATACATTTTATAAAAATTTAAATGCGGGGGCTAACTTAAGAGCATATTTTTAATTATTTATTATTAAATAAACAAGTAATGAACAAGCGATTATTTATAACGAACAATCAAGAACAAACGAAGAACAAACATTAATGAATATTTAAAACTCAATATTGACATAAATTTATTAAAAATTAAAATGCGGGGGCTAACTTAAGATCATATTTTATATTATTTTTTATTAAATAAACAAGTAACGAACAAACAATTATTTATAACGAACAATCAAGAACAAACGACGAACAAACATTAATGAATATTTAAAACTCAATATTGACATAAATTTATTAAAAATTAAAATGCGGGGGCTAACTTAAGATCATATTTTATATTATTTTTTATTAAATAAACAAGTAACGAACAAACAATTATTTATAACGAACAATCAAGAACAAACGACGAACAAACAATAATAAATATTTATAATTCAATATTGACATAAATTCATTAAAAATTAGAATGGGGGGGGCTAACTTAAGATTATATTTTAAATTAATTTTTATTGAATAGACAACAAACGAACAAACGATTATTTATAACGAACAATCACGAACAAACGACGAACAAACGATATACGAGTATATAAATCAAAAAATAAATTCTTGGGGGGCTAACTTCAAGGACCCCTAGAACACCATCACCTAGAACATTGTTTCCCGCCATTTACTCGACACTGGCCATTGTTTTATAGCCGAAGTGAAAGCCGAAGTATAGCCGAATAAGAAAAAAAAATATTTTGACATTTAATATTGACACTTGTCTTGGCCGAATCAGTGTTGCCAGATCAGGGGATTTCCCCCTAGATTTAGGGGGTTTTCGACCAAGTTAGGGGGAAAAATATTTGGGGAATTTTTTAGGGGAAATTCAAAATACACGTCAAATACAGTTTTGACGTGTATTTTCATCCTAATATTTTTTACCATCTTTAAATTACTTGAACGCCACAACAACTAATCGAGGTCGAGATTCGAGATGTTGAAAAGATGAACACAGTTCGACAAGGCATTAAATGAATATGTCAATGATGTCAATGGGCGCTGCTGGTAAAGGAAAACTGTCAAAAGAAAAAGTAATCTAGGGGATTTCTAGGGGAAAATCAAATTAGTTCAGGGGTACGGCGCCGAGACCATCTGGCAACACTGGTCCGAATTCCCGAAAATCCCGATTCCGAAACCGGTATGGACTGCACAGAATACAAAAGGTGGACTGTGGTGTATGCTCATTGCTCGCCAGGGTGACCATATGTGGCAGGTTCCTGCCATTTTGGCAGGATTGGCGTCTTATTTTGGCCTATGGCATGATCGGTTGACGTTTTAAAAACTTGGCAGGTTTTGGCAGGAATGGGGTATGAAAAATAAATGTTATTTTTGCATCAAAGAAGTCAGTGATTTATTAGAAACTGGTGGTAATATGTAATTCAAATTCTGTTTTAAGTGTAGATAATTTTTGGGGTGCAATAGGCAAAATGCGAAATTCTAATAGACAGTTTAATTTTAAATGTTTCAAAGGGATTGTTATGCTTACCAATGTCTAACGCTTCATGCGAAAGAAAGTTCTTCCAATTCAATACAAAAACTCGGAACCGTTTTTAGGGTTCCGTACCCAAAGGGTAAAAACGGAGGGATTCATGAGACTTCGATGTCTGTCTGTCCGTCTGTCTGTCTCCAGGCTGTATCTCAAGAACCGCTATAGCTAGAGTTCTGAAATTTTCACAGATTGTGTATTTCCGGTATTTCCGGTGCCGCTAAACCAAGCAACCGGAGCAACGAAATAAAAAATAAAAGAAACAAAATTGACATTCAATATTCAAATTATTATCCCATACAACAAACGTGATTTTTTTGCTCGTAATCTATAATGGCAACAGCTAAACGCTTTAAATTTTCAAAAAATTCTTAATTATATTTGTAATTTAATTATTAATAATAAAATTTAAATAAAATAAATATTTAATCCCATAAAAAAACACAATATTTTGCCTACTTTCTGATTTCTCTCTGTAACGGTACGGAACCCTTCGTGAGCGAGCCCGACTCACACTTGGCCGATTTTATAAACAAACATGTTGCATGTTAAGCAAGGCATCGGTGAGCATAGTGATTGCAAATTTTCCTTCAAACCTACAAAATAAATTTTGAATCGCATGAACAAATCTATGTATAAAGATGAAGAAATGGAAGAAGACGATGCGAATGTAATGTATAATCTAATAAAAAATGCAATATATTATATGTTATTATGTGTATTTTTACTTTTCTTACTTTAAAACAACAGTAAATAAAGATGGCAGTATTTGGGCATTTTTTACTACAGGCTTTGGCAGGATTTGGCAGTTTTTTGACCAAAGTAAGGCAGGATCTGTAATTTAAATATGGTCACCCTGTTGCTCGCCGCTCGGACTTCGGAGAGTTAATTTTAATTTGTATTCTGTGGTAGTATCCCTAAGTAGTCTGTGATTCTGTGGGTGTATGACCTGACGTTTGTTTTGTTTTGCTTTGTGCAAAAGCGTAAAATAATATCTGATTTCTTAATTTTGCACAAAAATACATGTTATAATATTTCTAATATTAAAGTAAATCAAAAGTGGTGAGTTTCAAAAGTTACCTGCGATTCCTGAGCAATCGAAACAAAAATGAACGATATAAAAAATGGTGAGTAGAAAATATTGAAAACTAGCGACCCGCCCCGACGTTGCACGGGTATAAAATATATATAGCCACTGAAAAAATGATTAAAATCGATAGCCTATGATCCTTCACGTGGTCTACTTCTTATCTGTGTGAGATAAGTCCAATTCAAATAATTTCCCTCGTTTTTTCCACATTCTCCTATTAGTCTTAGCGTGATAAAATATAGCCTATAGCCTTCCTCGATAAATGGGCTATCTAACACTGAAAGAATCATCAAAATCCGTTGCGTAGTTTTAAAGTTAAAAGGGAACAAAGGGACATGAGGGGAAAAAAGCGACTTTGTTTTATAATATGTATAGATATTGCATGAAACGATTTAAATCTATGGCGTGAAATGCATAAAATATTATTACTAAGTTCGTTTAAGCTAGAACCTAGTAAGTTATCTGCAAAGTATGACGATACCCAATAAGACCTAAGTAGGCTACTTTCTCTTGTTTTAAACTTTAATTAAAGCTCCTCAAACATTTTGGTAACAAATAACAAACAAATATTATGTAAGTATAAGAAATAAATAAACAAAATAATTTTGCAAATCCCTGTATAATTCTTTAGTAACACCTGCTAAATTTATTGTTGAAGATTTCAGGTAAGAAAATACAATTTATCAAGGTATTAGTGTGGGAACTCTAGAACAATTTTTTTTGTGATTAATAACAAGCTATTTTTTGTGAGTAGCTACATTTTGATAAGACAAACAACATTTTTATTTTTGAAAAATCTCAAAAGTGGTAGCTAACAGAGATAGAAAGGATTTCATACTTTGACTTGATGGTCCTAAAATATGGATTGTTTTATTTGTAGGACAAGGTTACTCTTAAATTATATAATTATTAACCTACCGATATACAAAAAATCTGCTGGTTAGGGTTCCGTTTTAGGGTACAGTAGTCAACCAAGTTTTGTTGATTACAGAATACTATATGCTATATTTTATTACGCTAAGATTAATAAGAGCGAAGAAGTAGAGGAAAATGTGGAAAAAACGCAGGGAAATGATTTGAAAGGGCTTATTTGAACACGCTAATCTCAGGAACTACTGGTCCGATTTGAAAAATTCTTTCAGTGTTAGATAGCCCAGTTATCGAGGAAGGCTATAGGCTATATTTTATCACGCTAAGGCTAATAGCAGCGAAGAAATAGAGGAAAATGTGGAAAAAATGGGGGAAATTATTTGAAAGGGCATATCTCACGAACTACTAGAGCAATTTTTCTGTTATTTGGATCAGATAAAAAGTAGACCACGTGACAGATCATAGGCTTTTTTTGTGGACTAATTTTTCTGTGAAATGTCTAGTTTACGCGGGCGAAGCCGCGCGGAATGTCTAGTGATTAATCTAAGGATAAAACATATTCACTGTTTATAAAACTACAACATCTGGTAAACCCGCCGCCATACTCCAATAGAAAATACATTACTTTTAAAATTGCCAGATGTCAAATACCAGCAAATGCGTTCATTGTAACACTTTAGTCCATTGGGCGTTTTCACACTGCAAGAATAACGACACGACACGATATCGTCGGACTGGTAGTTTCATACAATCACTACTAAACGCTTTCACACTGTGTCGTTGCAGTCAACGATATCGTCGCCGACAGATTGTCGTGCTGATATCGGGACGACACACCTTTGCTGACGCAATACAACTAAGGGGGCGTCCACAAATTACGTGAGGTGTTTAGGGGGGAGGGGGTCGAGTCAAATCTCATCTAATCTCATATTGGGGAGAGGGGGGGGTCTCGGAAAATCTCATGTAATTTTGTTCTCAACAAAATAGGTAAATACTATTTTGGTCTATTTATCCAGATTGTACGTATGCTTAAGATTTAATCGTAAGCTTATTCGTTATTAACTTATTACGGTTAAAATCTTCGTTCGAAAGAAAATCTACTGACTGTTGTGACCAAAAGTTTACGTAAGAAACCCACATTTTGAAAAATCAACAACAAATCTCACGTGATATTTGGGGGGGGAGGGGGTTGAATAAAATGTCACGAAATCTCACCAGGGGGAAGGGGTCAAAAAATTAAAAAAAATACCTCACGTAATTTGTGGACGCCCCCTAACCGCATGAGAAGCTGTTGGTTTATATCGTGTCGATATCGTCGGACGATATCGTTGTCGTCCGAGCAGACGACACAACAGTATCGTGTCGTGTCGTTATCGTCGCAGTGTGAAAACGCCCATTGAAATGTTACATTTGCTTTGCATTTATTAGAGGACCCAATTTTATTTTTGGAATATGTTGGGGGGCTCAATAGAAGCTTAACCTCAAGTTTGTGGGGTCGCCACTCTTGTCCCCCGGCCGCCATCTTGAAAAAAGGGGTGACAACACTATTTTCGTGATATCTTGCAAACTATACGTCTTACAAAAAAATTGTAAAAACATAATTTGTTGCAAATTATTTTGCCTATAAATATGCTTATATAACTTTTTACCCTATGTTTCTAATTTATATAAATAATTAAACACTTTTAATAGAAGAAATATGTGAGTGGTTGACCAAAAAGGGACCTGAAGGATTGGAAACGGTTTTTTTTTTATTTTTTTATTTTTTTAATCCGTGGTCTTTTAGCTTTGTTTTGGTCTAACCAGAATATTTTAAGGTGCCGTAGTTTTTTTTATGATTTTTTTTGTGAACCGCGCACGAGTCGTAACTTGTTTCTATACAAAACTTCAAACGCGATTTACTCAAAATCAAATTATTTACTTACCTTCTTTTATTTTTTTATTTTTTAATCCGCGGTCTTTTAGCTTTCTTTTGGTCTAACCAGAATATTTTAAGGTGCCGTAGTTTTTTTTTAATGAATTTTTGTGTGAACCGCGCACGAGTCGAAACACGAATCTTCAAACGCATTTTACTCAAAATCAAATTATTTACCTTCAGGTCCCTTTTTGGTCAACCACTCACATATAGGTTTAATTCTTTAGCACAGAGTGGTGTACAAAAGCGAGGGAGACATGACAAGCATGACAGACAACTGACATGACATTGACATTACAATCGCGTTCATAAACTATGTTCGGGAACATCTCCCTTTCTTTACAAAAATAAGCTTAACATACGTAATCACTTAAATAACTAGGTTTAGTTCTAGTACGAACACTTCTGCTTCTGTGAGGTGGCTCTTCCGATGGCTGCTCGTGAACGTTTTCATTGATATAGGGCTCCGAAAGCTGACATGGTGTGTACAGATGAAATCCAGCAGCATCACTATGTACAGGAGGGTCAGGAGGTGGTTGCTCAGTAACTGGTACATTAGTTGTTTTACTTTCACGACACTGATCCCCTGCGAAAAGTTTAATGTGGACCCTGTTTCTTCTATAATCTTTCCCATTAACTGTGACTATATAAGATCTATCATTAATAACTTTGGTAATAACTCCAAAGCTCCACTTTTTATCAACTTCAGGATGTAGTTGAGTGATCACTCTCTGGCCAATAGTTAAAAGGGCTGGTTGTCTACAATGCTTATCTACATTTCTCTTAATCTTCTCTTTTCTTTTTTTAATATTCTCTGCAACCTGAGGGATAACTTGAGGCTTGAGGTGCTGTAGTGTGCAAGGTAGACCGGTACGTGTACGCCTAGAAAACAGTGTTTCTGTGCTGGGCTGGTGTTATTCATTTCAATTGGAACATTTCTTAAGTGAAGTAGACTGTACCACAAATCTTTTTTAGTTTGAAGGCTCTGAACCACTAATTTCTTTACTATTTTCACAGCTGCTTCAGCCTTGCCATTAGACTCTGGGTGATGAGGCGAAGATGTCACATGTTCTATTCCCCATGCCTGTGTGAAAGACCTAAATTTTTCATTAACAAAATTTGTAGCATTGTCCGTACAGATTCTTTGAGGAATACCATGTTTTGCGAAATTTTTCTTGCATATTTGTACAATTTCTCTGGCAGTAAGTGAAGTTAGGCTGTCTAATTCAAAAAAATCTGAGAAGTGGTCAACAGATACTAAATATCGCAGATCGCCAACTGAGAAAACATCCATAGAAATATATTGAAAAGGATATAGAGGAACATCATGACACACCAGAGTTCATTTCTGTAAACTTGGTGAATGAGCTGCACATATTAAACATTTCTGAATAAAATCCTTTATGTCTGCCGACATGTTTGGCCAGTAAATGTTAGCTCTAGCCAGACGAAGTGTACTTGATACTCCATTGTGAGATACATGTAGTCTATGTAACATTTCACTTTGTAATGATTTCGGAATAACTACTTGATCATTTCGAAATATCAAGCCATCAGAAGTAGATAATTCGTGACTAATCCCATTAAATATTTTCAGCAGAGGCGTGCAGAGCTTTTTGATATGGGGTAAGCAGCGGTATCGGCTTAGTAGTTTTGGCGTAAAGCAAAACAGACAGACAAACGGACAAAAAGAGATATTTTCGCATAAATTGTAATATTAGTGTGGATATAAATTAAAAACTATGTTTTCTAAACTATTATAATATATGAGTACGTTCTGTTATGAAGAAACAAAAAAACGCCATCTGTTGTCACGTGTTGGAACTACAATGATAGTTCATTTGCGTTCACATGTGTGCTAAGCTAAAATAAATAAAAACGCCATAGATGGCGTATGGCGTAATCTAGATTGTTATATATTAGAAATGCAATGTGAATTCATTTTCATCGATATTTCCATGGAAATTAGATACATAGTAGGTATATTTTTGTCTTATAAAAATGTAGCCTATGTCCTTTCTCAGGCTCTAGATTAACTGTGTACAAAATTTTATTACAATCGGTTCATTAGTTTTGGCGTGAAAGCGAGACAGACAGACAGAGATAATTTCGCATTTAATATAAAGTATATAATATTATAAAATGATAAAATAAATAAGTACATGAATATGAATTACATGAAACTTTCGAGTTACTTACATTTCATTTTTGTTGCTGGTTTAATTGTTGTAACTCAGGTACACGTACCTACCTTTCGACACAAATCACAATTAGAATCTTTTCACTGAATGACAATTGTGAAAACTTGTTTTTTTTAATTTTTAATAAACAAACATTTTCAACACAAACCTCACAGTCAAATAACATTTTTAAGAAATCAAAAAACGCACTTAATATAGAAATTAGAAACTCAGTAATAACTAATATCTAATAAACTGTTAAATGTACAAACTTTTAAATGTTAAAATAAGAAAACTATAAATATACTGGCGCAAACAAAAATAATATGTTACAGTGCTCATCACATGAAAAAATGGCCTCCCAAAATACAAAACACTTCTGTAATGTAAACAAATATAAACCGTACTAAACAAAAATGCATTATGTGCATATGTGATTAATTAGATTTCCGTCTATTATTTTTACTCGGATTATAGGCAACGAACATATCCGATTACTTCCGAACGCGCCGGCGCTCGGCTTAGCTCGGAAACCATGCGGCAGGTCCTGGCCAAGTAAATCGCACACGCACACACGTTTGCGAACAGTGTACGAATACGAAAATCTTAACTCACACATATAGGCGGGGTCTGCGAGACATCGAGTGCCTGTAACCACAGATATGTAGTATAATTTTGGTGCGTACCTTCGCGCGGCGCGCCTAGTTACCACTTACCGACTTATGTTTATGTAGTTTTGCAAATCAATTGGTGCTATTTTATAAAAGTAGGCGTTAATGTGTATTCATATTTTTACTATTAATAATAATTAAAGTCATCTAAAACGTACGAAAGTTAAATTAAAATATGTGTATAGCAAGTATTTATCATTAGGTAAGCAGTGCTTTTTTGCCTTTATGGTACGCACGTCCATGATTTTCAGAGACTCTAGTAGTGCAGAGATGTATTTAGGGAATCCATACTTTATATATTCTATTAACTTTAACAAAGTATCATCCTTCAATGTTTCTTCTTTAATTTTTTTCAATAACTGATCTGAACTTTTTAAATACTTAATCCTGGATATGTTAGCAATAATTTTGAATACTTTTCTTTCCCTCAACTCAGTTTCCAACTCATAATTCTTATCTATCTCTGACGTGACAAGAGCTCTTGATAAAGTATCTGCAACTTGATTGTCTTTACCTTGAATAAACACCAGATGGACATTGTATTTTTGGAGTGTTAACAACATCATTTGCAGACGTTTTGGAGCGTCTACCAGTCGCTTGTTAACAATATTTATGAGCGGTCGGTGGTCAGTTTTAACGATAGTCCTCGAGCTTCCTGCAATATATTGATTAAATCTGGTACATGCAAAAACTACCGCCAACATATCTTTTTCTATCTGCGCGTATCTTTTTCTGTAGAGGTTAAACATCTGGATGCAAAAGAAATTATCTTGTTATCCTGATACATAGCCGCACCAAGTCCAAACTCACTGGCATCACATTCTATAGTTACCTCTTTGTTTACATCGAAACATTGCAAGGTAGGTAAGTTACTAATAAGATTTTTCAAAGCTTGAAACTCTTTTTCTTCTTCAGCTGTCCAAACAAATTCTGTATCTCTTTTAGTCAAATTTCTCAGTTTATGTGCATGGAAACTTAGATTATTAATGAACTTGCTGAGGTAGCCCACCATGCCGAGGAATCTAAGCACATCTTTTGCATTTTTTGGTGTAGGCATATTAACTATGGCATCTACTTTGGTTTCATCTACTTTTAGACCTTCATTGGTAAGTACATGGCCATAAAATTTAACAGACTTATGAATCAACTTAACTTTTTCTCTATTTAATTTACAGTTAACTTTACGTAATCGTTGCAACAATTTCTCAAAATTTTTATCATGGTCTACCGTAGCCTCCTCAATGGTATCTCCCACTCCATATATTAGGATATCATCTGCTATGATTTCAATTCCTTTCAGGTCCTTCAGAAGACTTGTGAGTTGTTGGAATATCTCGGGTGAAACACTGACGCCAAAGGGTAATCTCTTCCACCTGAAACGGCCAAAAGGGGTCCAAAATGTAGTTAATTGGCTACTACTTTCATTTAGTTAACATTGCCAGAAACCTTTTTTTGCATCGACAGTACTGAATATCTTAGCATTTTTCAGCTCAGGTAACATTTCATCCAGGGTATTAAATTGAAAATGGGATCGTTTCAGCGCCTTATTCAAAGGTATAGAGTCAAGACAAATTCTAAACTTTTCATTTCTGTTAACAATCAAAATATTATCTAGCCAATCCGTGTGCTGTTTTTCTTTCACAATGATGCCATCTTTTTCCAACTTCTCCAACTCCACTTTCAATTTCTCTCGAAGACAGATTGAAACACGACGAGCCGGTTGTATGCGGGGAGGAACAGTGTCATCAATTTCCAAAGAAACTTCGCCAGGAAGACTGCCGTAACCTTCAAATACATCTGCATAACTTTCCAAAATCTTATTTATGTCAGTATTATGGTGAGATGATATAGTGTCGCAGTACTTAATGAAACCTAGGGCAACACAGGCCTTTTCTGAAAGTAGTGGCTCATGCTTAACATCAACAATATGGAATTTAATTTTAAAGTTTGTGTTCTTTCTTTTACAGATAAATATGGCAACACCATAATTTGATATAGGAGAGCCATTAAAGCATTTCAACTTCTGAGTAGCTGGAGCAAGAGAAGAAAGATTATTTTTGCCAGTTATTTTTTTATACTGCTCGGCTCCCATGACACAAACTTGTGCCCCGGTATCTAAAGTACAATAAATTTTATGCCATTCATTACCCTTTTTAAATAACAAAGGGGCTTCCATATGAACAGATACTTTATTTGCTCGGACCTCTGAAATGTACACGCTGTCGTCCGATGAATCATCTTCTACTTCTATTTCCTTCACCGAAACACCTCTCTTCTTACATGCAGATTTGAAATGGTTACGACCTCCACAGCCTTCACATCGGGTACCCCAAGCTTGACAAACGTTCTTCTTAAACACATGCATATTACCGCAGAACTTGCACTTTTTAAGTCCTTCTGTAGCTTCCTTCTTCACATGTTTTGATATCTTGTTAACCTCATTAACCTTCTGCAAGTCTGACACATGAGCTGATGCCCTTTCCGCTGAACGGCATGTGTTAATAGCAACATCTAAGGTGAGGTTCTCATTCCGCAGCAGTTCCGACATGACTTTGCTGTCTCTAATACCTACTACGATCCGGTCCCGCAGCATTTCTTCCTTGATAGTGTCGGGATAATGGCAAGGTTTTAATAATTTTCTTAAACTGAGCAAAAAATCATCAAAATTTTTGTCCGTGTTCTGGCCTCTAATATTGAAAACATAACGGGAGTGAACAATATTAGTCTTCTTTATGATTTCTTCTTCCATTTTAATGAATATAGATTTTTCTTTCTTTTTATCTCTCTCTCTGACAGGTTAAAATCCATGTACTTCTTCATAGCAAATTTCCCAATGGCATTTAGTAGAATGCCCGCTTTTATTTCGTCTTTCTCGGGGCCCCAATTGTTCATACCAGTGGCTATACAGTAGTTTTCCCATCTGTTCCGAAAAAACTCCATATTCTCGTACGAGTCTCCAGTTTCCACTTCAAGAGGCTGGGGCCAGGGCACGCTTACGCTGGATTTTAAAGTGGATCCGACGGCGGCGTCGCTGGATGGCGCCGACATCCGAGTAATTTGCTGCTGCATCAATTCCATCTGCGTCTCCATAGTACGCATCAATTGCGTCTGCTGCTCCAGCAGACGGATCAGATTTTTGTCAGCCATTTTTATGACACCATGTTTCTAATTTATATAAATATAATTAAACACTTTTAATAGAAGAAATATAGGTTTAATTCTTTAGCACAGAGTGGTGTACAAAAGCGAGGGAGACATGACAAGTATGATAGACAACTGACATGACATTGACATTACAATCGCATTCATAAACTATGTTCGGGAACACCCTAAATTAAAAATTTAAAAAGTTATAAGCAAAAAAGTGAGAAAATTTTTGAAAAGGTTTATTATCACTTCTTAACTTTGTTTAGCACATTTTCCAAAAAAGATACCTTAGACCAACCTTGTAGATGATCTTTTGAGAAAAAGATCCTCCGATCCCATGAAATTAATTTTCTGCAGAAACTGTGGAACCATGTGTGGCTGCAGAAAAGCAGGCCTGAAATGCTTTATAGTATAGTAGGCATATGCAGACTAGTATAGTAGGCATACTATAATATAGTTTGCATGTACATATTTATGTAGTGTAGTATGCATACTATAGACTGTGGCTGCAGAAAAGCAGGCCTGAAAAGCTTTACAGAATAGTAGGCATACTGTAGAAAATTTTAGGTCTGCTTTTCTGCAGCCACACATGTTTTCACAGTTTCCTTTGCATCTGCAGAAAATTAATTTCATGGGATCGGGGGGGATTGGGGGATCTTTTCTCAAAAGATCATTAACAAGATTATTCTAAGGTATTTTTTTTTTGTAAACTGTATTAAACAAAGTTAAAGAGCGATAATAAACCTTTAAAAAAATTATCACTTTTTTGCTTATAACTTTTTAAATTTTTAATTTAGGGTAAAAAGTTATACAATCATATTTGTAGACAAGGTAATTTGCAACAAATTATGTTCTTAAATTTTTTCTGTGAGACTTATAGTTTCCGAGATATCACGAAAATAGTGTTGTCACCCCCTTTTTCAAGATGGCGGCTGGGGGACAAGAGTGGCGACCCCACAAACTTGAGGTTAAGCTTCTATTGACCCCCCCCTAACATATTCCAAAAATAAAATTGCGTCCTCTAATAAATGCAATATTCGGTCCTAAAATTGTAACATTTCAATGGACTATTTGCACTGAAACTCTAGGTAGCAAGTTTATTTTTAAAATGTTGTGCAAACATGATAGTAATTATTTCATAACAATGTACATATTGCTTTCAATGAACTCTTTTATATGGATCTAACGTCTAAGTAACTCTAATCCAAATCTAATAAAGAGATCCACCTTAGATTTAAATGATATTGGCACTTGGCCTCTCGCTACGTCGTGGCGCCGAGCGCGAGACCAATCATTTATCTAAGAGATCCACACTGTCGGTCATTTTTCTAATTTAGTATTTTGTCCTTGTCAAATAATTTACGAAAGTGGCTTGACAGATAAAGACAAAACTTTGTTTGACTATTGACTATACTATAATATATTATCATATCTATGTAGACACAGGTGAACGCAGATTTGGCCGCACCGCACGCACCGCAGTCGCCGCATTCGGAATAGGCTACTTGACCTATATTCAATTTCATTGAACAAATGCATATTTCTAGTAGAACTTGGCCTAGGAAACCATATTTCACCCTCATCAAATAAAAGCTTATGATCGATAAATAAAGTCGATTTGAAAATATGATTTTATGAAAATAGGATTTGTACTGACGAAAACGCCTTTGCGGCACTTCCGATTTGGATGTGACGTCATCCTCATAGTAATTTAATATCTTTTATTTATCGAGCTCGTTATATGTAAGTTTATCTGTACATAAATAATAAGAATAAGCCTAGAAAGATTTGTAAAATATATTTTCTTGAATAATTCGCTTAAAACATCAGTTTTATATATTATCTCCATTTATTGTAGACGGGAAATGAAATGGCCAAAACTTTTCTGCAAAAGTTTTCAACATTACAAATGATTTCTAATTTCTTATTTAATTCTTTTATAATTTTTGGGCACTTTTAGACTCGTACATTTAGCACATAAAAAAATGTTCAATAAAGAGAGTTTAAAATACAAAGCGTATGACGTCACACTATGGCGGACAGTGTTTTCGGCGCCATTTAAGAGGCGTATTTTTCAAAAAACATTTTTATGGGTTTCTACTGTGTAAAATATTATAATATTAGTTTTTTTTGTGAAAATGAATGATTAAGAAGCGATTAGCATGAAGAAAAAAAGTAGGTCAAGTAGCCTATTCTTTATATGAAGTTATAGGCAAGCTCGCATACCTACCTACCCGCGCCGCAGTCTTCGCAACTTCATAATAATAATATGAATTATGAAGAATTGCGAATGCGGCGACTGCAGTGCGTGCGGTGCGGCCAATCTGCGTTCACCTTTAACAGTGTGGATCTTTCTATTTGTAACTAAATGACCCTTGAACTTTGTGAATTGTGACACTATTATCCTAATTTAAATCTCCTGGACTTCCACAAATATTTTAAGATTTAGCCAAATTAGTTCAGCCGTTCTCGAGTTTTAGCAAGACTAACAGAATTTAAAATTCATACTTGTTTATACAGATGAATTGGTTATTAAATAACCAATTTATCTGTATATTAAACAAGTATGATTAAAAATAATTTCTGTTGTCTTAGAATCTACGACCTTATAGTAGGGGAGGTCGCGCTCAGTTTAAAAAGTAATTTCATACCGAGCGAAAATCGTTACAGTAATAGTATTCCACTAATACATAACAGCTTTAATCGTCAGCCACTTCATAATGGGTGGAATAAAAATTGAGAGCATCTCAAAGTTGTTGTTGGAAATCGTATTGAATTGACATTAAAAAGATCCCAATTCGCACCCAATAAAGGTTCATATCTAGATTATACACGTTTAGGTTCGGTAGGTGTTAATTTAGTTTTAGTATATAACAACAGATGGCGCTTTTGAAGTAAAATGTATATAATTCTTCTTCACAAATATTGACTATCGAATTAATTACTTAAAATTGCTATGTGAGATAATTTTATGGTTAATTCAAACGAAAATCGCCGTCAGCTTAATGTTTGCAGGTGGAAATGTCGTCTACGCGACGCCCTAGGATACATTGAGCGCGAAGTAGGGCTATATTGGTCATAACTTATATCGCTGGCTGACGGTTTTTCCACCATCGTATTAGCGACTGACGGTTTTCTTTATTATTTATAAAGTAGAAACATTCACCTGTATAAATTTTGTACGGTATAAAATGACTTTATATTCAAAAATTTTTTTAATGTTCAGTGACGCGACTGACGTTGAATCCCCCCTCTGCAATACGGCTGACGGTGATTTTTTGGTTAAACATGACTTCAATAATCATCCATCAAAGTTTCATTCGGTATAAAATCACTTTTCGCAACTATTTTTTTTACAACTTTGAAATACTCTCAGTTAACATTCCACCACGGGTGCGGCGACTGACGCTGATTATATTGATTGATAAATATTAAGCTACCGCTGGACAAAAATTTGGTCGGTATGAAATCACTTAGCAAACGCTAGCACTACCTCCCCTACTATTATTTTACTTTGAAGCAGGAACTTTTATTCAAGAAACTATAGTTATTTCTTATCTACGAAGACTGATCTAAGATCTTCCAGGCCCATGGCATGCAATCTTCAGGGCTATATGGAAAAAAGGTAAAAAAAAAACTGAGCTCGCATCTCGCGAATACGAGACGAAACCGGTTTGAAATTTCTGGGAATTTTGCCTGATCCAGGTTCGGCTGTGGCCCTGTGGGTGAATAGTGTTCGATAAGGAAAATACGCTACAAACTACAGTGTGTTTATTTTATAAGGCTCAGACAGACTACGATAATGATTCGTCTGCCGTCCACATGAGGTCCTGTCTGCGGCAAATTAACCCTAAACAGACTACACAGTGCGAAGGAGAGACATTGTTCTTTCGCACTATTCCTATAGGAGCGACAGGGAAAGATACATACACTTACAAACGAACGTGTTACGTGTACTAACTTTGCAATTTGCATGTTTAATGTTTTCACTTTTCGTTGACTAGCAGAGTGCACTGGTGCAGACAGTGCCAGTTAACAATTGTAAATTAACATTCAGTAGTCTTCGTTCTCGCATATTATAGCGATATTTGGAGCAGTTTCCTCTTGTCGCAAATATAATAATATTATGTTACACCATAATAGTCATTAAAGGCATTTTTGTGGATGTTGATTATGATGTGGATGATGACTTATGTGGATAGTGATTATTAAGGATAGTCGCGTACGACGCTACGCTTATTTTAGCAATTAAGGGTATGTACTTTTACTTTACATAATATGACCTAATTTATTCGCCTAATTAGCAAAGTAAATATTGAAATAGCAAACCTTTTGTTCCTACACATCCCTGACGAATCTGCAAAAGTAATGTAATAATTTCAAGTAATATAATAATCGGCCAAGTACTAGTCGGACTCGCGCACGAAGGGTTCCGTACCGGTATAGAGCGAAAGTAGACAAAAAATTTTGTTTTTTTGTATGGGAGCCCCCTTAAATATTTACTTTATTTTAATTTTATTAGTAATTATTAAAGTACAAATATAATTTAGGATTTTGTAAAAATTTCAAGTGCCTAGCTGTTACCAATATTGATTATGAGCAAAAAAGGCCAAAAAATCACGTTTCTTGTATGGGAGCCCCCCTTAAATATTAACTTTATTTTATTTTTAGTATTAGTTTGTTGTTATAGCGGCAACAGATATACACATTGTGTGAAAATTTCAGAAGTCTAGCTATAGCGGTTCTTGAGTTACAGCCTGGAGACAGACAGACAGACGGACAGACACCGAAGTCTTAGTAATAGAGTCCCGTTTTTACCCAAAGGGTACTAAGGGTACTCTATTAGGTTAGTCGCCCTCTTAAACTTTGATTCCTTGATTCCGTACAACGTACATCACTTGAAAGGTTTTCGGCGCGCAGGTCATTATTGCTACACTGTTGCTAAAATATTATCATAGCTTCTCTTTCAACATTACCATCAGTATGGCGGCTATGTCCCAAGAACCACACTCAGTCAGACTTTCGTTGTTTTATAAAAGTTGTAAGTTTTCCTGTATAATAATAATATGACCCCCATAGAGGTGAGCAACACCAACTATGGAGTTTCGATCGCGGTTACTTTAGTTTAAGACAATCAGGTTCTGAAGGTCTACCTTACTTTCGATAAAGTATAAAGCTCAATTTTGGAGTTTCGATTGCGGTTACTTTAGTTTAGGACATAGTTTCTCAACCTTATTTTGCTCACCGCCCACTTTGAGAATATATTTTTTTTCTAGAGCCCCCATCTTAATTTTACTTACCATCTGTCGGTTCGCTTGCCAGTTTAGATTATAAACATACACAAAACATCGATTAATAATTATTAACCCTAGAGTGGGCGCGTTATTCCATGAAACGTCAGTGGGCGCGTGTGGAGCATTTTGCCGCCCCTTTTCTTTAGCTATTTTTAGTAGGAATTAAGCAATATCATTAATTTATTTTTACATGATTTGAATAACACACAAGTAACAATTGAAATTTAGGCGGGCCCCCGTGTTCTGACGGCGTCCAGCTTTTCAGCACACATAGCTAACGAGATTAGGGGCAGCTACTATAAAATGCAAAAATAAAGAGCTATTGTTTTACGAATTATTAACGTTTTTCCAGCGCGGGCGGCAAAATGCTCATAGCGCGCCCACTCTAGGGTTAATTAATTTTTTGTGTAAGTATGTTTATTTTATTATAATTTCAACAAATATTAAGTATCTTTTGGAAATTAAAATTTATATAATCTTAATCTCTGTACTTTAACCTCGATTGTAGTACTTTTTATTTTATAGTTTTTAATTTTTAATAATGATGATTTTAATCCATTGCTCGTCCTGCCAAAATACGTGCACACGTGATAAAAATGATTACAATACCTATATTATCAAAAATTAAACGATATTAATTTTTATTTTACTTTAGTACGTGATAAGCGTGTATTTTTTTGCCTTTTTAGACTATATTTTTTAATCTACCCACGCCCCATCTGCGCAATCTCAATGCCCCCTAATTTTCTCAAGGGTCTTTTACTGCCCCCCCGAAAGTCTCAAACGCCCACAAGGGGGCGTTATCGCCCACGTTGAGAACCTATGGTTTAGGACAATCAGGTTCTGAAGGTCTACCTTACTTTCGATAAAGTATAAAGCTCAATTTTTTTCAAAGTCTGGCTGTTGTAGCCCCTTACTCTAGTAGTATAAAACCGCGATTAAAACTTAAAAGCCTCACAGTACATTACGATGATTAACAAGGTTTCGTTTTAAGCTAAGACAAGGATTAGTTCTTTACAAGGAAGCTTAGCGACCACATTCAGAGACATAATGGTAATAATTAAACTTTAATTTTGAAGACTGACAGGTAATGTATGGGGCAAAAACCAAAAGGCAAAAATCTTTAGTCGCCGGTTAAACGGTCAAATTTTCATCAATCTGATCCATCAACCTGATTGACGGAATATTGATGGTTATAAAAAGTTCATATTAAAAATACGATCAATCCGTGGGCTAGACGATCAAATTTTCGTCAATCTATACCGGATTGATAGATCAGATTGATGAAAATTTGACCGCCTAACCGGCGACTTATTAAAAATATGATCAATCCGTGGGTTAGACGATCAAATTTGCGTCAATCTTTACCGGATTGATGGATCAGATTGATGAAAATTTGACCGTCTAACCGGCGACTTAGATAAGTTAATAATATTCGTCTCTGAATGCGACAGTAAGCCTGTAAATACTAAATAGCGATTTGAATGACGCGGATGGTGTGAATTGTGTTATAAGAACTCTAGGTACTGCAAATTATTTACAGTTGAAATGTTAATAGTACGTATCATAAACTTGCAATTTACTCAAATTCAAAAAAATACCAAAGCCTCACATAGAGTCGCCATGAAATAACACTTGCTTTAGGCTTCGCCGTTTGATTAAAAGATCTGCACTTGTAAATCTTTTGTTGTTGCTGATATCTGGATAGGAAAATTATTGCAGCATTTATAATGACTTACCTGTAACAATAATTATTGTTGTTTCCAGACGCACCCCACAACACTTACAAAAGGTTAAAAGAGGAGCAACCGGACCCAGCAGGAATGGCATACGCAAGTCAACCTACGGCATTCACAAAACCAAGCGCTATGCCACTGCTAAACCCAAGCGCTTTGGCGTATCCCAACGCAGGCCCTCTGGGCCATCCAAACCAGAGTGCCATGGCGCAGCCAAATACAAGCGCTATGGCTTATCCAAACTCAAGCAATATGGCATATCCTAACCAGAATGCAATGGCATATCCTATCCAGAATGCAATGGCATATCCTAACCAGAGTGCTATGGCATATCCTAACCAGAATGCAATGGCACAGCCAAACCCAGTGTATCCAAACCAGAGTGGAATGCCCTACGCAAATGCAACGGCACCAGACTCGAAGTATGCCATGGTATACCCGGAAGGAACAACAAAATATTCAACTGCTCCGGACTCGAACACTCCCATCATGAGCAATGAAGTAAGTTTTTGGTGTAAGGGCCTTATTGATAGAATAATTATTATAGTCCTGGCCCTTTATTATATTATATGTATATTTGATGATTTCGACGACGTAGTATGAAATTAAATTTATGAAAGACAAGTTATCGCCAAGTAACATGGGTCATGGGCCATGGCGTTTGTGATAATATCTTGAGTTAAAGACCCATACATTTTGTTTTTGAAGAGGGCCGTCGAAGTTCATAGAGCATATATTATATACATTTTACATAATTATTACGCCCAAAGCCTGGTTTTCATACTTCGAATGTGGGAATGATAAGGCTCTACAAGTATTGTACAATTTAATTATTTATATTTAGGTATTATCGCTCTTAGTCATATCAAAATGAACACTCTAACTTCCTGTAATAAATAAAAAAAAAACTTACAGCTTTATTTTTAGTGATCCAGTGGCGTAGAGGATAACTCTTGACTAGGAGATTGTGGGTTCGATTCCCACGTTTGGAAAATATTGTGGGACAGCATCATCACCAGATTGTTTTGATAACAAAGATGGCTTATGAGTTGAATGAGCATTTAAATTGACCTACTTCTGATCTTTCATCTCTATCGGTCATTCCAATGAGTCACTATAGATAGATACTCTTTTGTACTGCACAGTGCACACACACTAGAACGTTAAAATAATTCCTTGGTAGTTTCAATAAAACCGGCCACCTTATGAGTGCTTTCGGTTAAATCTAGATATGGCTTTTTAAGGCTTTACTAGTGGCTATGGACTATGTCTGTATTGGCGCATTTTCACTGGTCGATAGGGCCCGCATGCGGGGTGCGGGAGATTTCTGAAACGCATGCAACGACCAATGACAATGCGCCATTAGTTGTCAATTAGTTGTCATAGACTCCCCGCATGCTGTATACCTAACGTGACCATACGTCCCGCTTTGGGCGGGACAGTCCCGCTTTCAGGCAGTCTGTCCCGCTGTCCCCTGCGAAGCCGAAACTGTCCCGCTTTAGCACACTGACCAAACGATAATTTAAAAGTACTATTACGTTCAAAATTCCTGTGCAATGCCTGGTAGTAACGCACTCCTATACAACAAACATGATTTTTCTACCATATTTTGTGCGTAATATGTAATAATAATTATGAGGAATACAGCTATGCATTTGAAATATTCTCAAAATACCAAAAAAAAATAATTAAAAAATAAGGAATGGGGGGGAGGATCAGCCCTACTCACACTTGGCTTTTTTATTTTTGTATAATTTCGCAGATGTCCCGCTCTGACGAAAAAAATAAATGGTCACGTTATGTATACCTAACGTGACCATTTCTTTTTTTTGTCAGAGCGGGACATCATTTTATTATTAATTATGAAAGTATAGAGGTAAAAATAATTAATTGAGTATTTTGTGAATGTCGAGTGCCTATCTGTAGCAAAATGCAAAATACGGCAGAATAATAATGTTAAAAAATAATAATGTTGTATGGGAGTGGGTTACTTCCAGGCATTGCACAGGCATTTCAAACATAAAAATACTTTTAAATTGTCGTTTGGTCTGTTTGCAAAAGCGGGACAATTTCGGCCTCGCGGGGGACAGAGGGACAGACTGCTTGAAAGCGGGACTGTCCCGCCCAAAGCGGGACGTATGGTCACGTTATGTATACCGTACGAGATAACGACTAATGAAAATGCGCCCTATCTGTAATAAACATATTTTATTTTTTTAAATTTCAGACGCCGAAACCAGACGATGAGACGATGGTCTTTGCAGTACGCGGGTTCGACTTCAGCGAGCAACTCATAAGGAAAATGTTTATACGCAAGGTGAGAGAAAAATTGACCTTGGAATTGAAAAATCCACAAATTACGTGAGGTGTTTTTTGAATTTTTTGACCTCCCTGGTGAGATTTCGTGAGATTTTATTCAAACCCCCCCCCTCTCCCCCCCAAATCTCACGTGAGATTTTCCAAAATGTGGGTTTCTGACGTAAACGTTTGGTTTGACAGTCAGTAGATTTTCTTTCGAACGAATTTGTGAATGATCTTAGTAATAATAAAAAAAAATACGTTTTTTGCAGACTATTACAGCCCATAGAGGTTAGTATTAACAATAATCTTATTCCTATGTTAGTAAAACAATACACAGTGATTTTTAATTTCTCTATTTGCCGTATTTTATATTAGTTATTAATCGTATAACGATTACGCTTACGATTAAATCATAAGCATACGTACAATCTGGATGAAATGGACCAAAATAGTTTTATTTTGTTGAGAAAAAAAATTAACGTGAGATTTGCCAAGACCCTCCCCTCTCCCCAACGTGAGATTAGATAAGATTTGACTCGACCCCCTCCCCCCCTAAACACCTCACGTAATTTGTGGACGCTCCTTTAATAGATCAGTATTCAGAGTGTTTCTAGTCATATTGACTTCGCTAGTTGCGACTGCGATGGTAGAGCCTGTCCATATGAGGGATTTTACGCGCGACTGAGCGACTCGCGCGTTTTACGCGCGTAACTGAGGTACTAAAGCAACTGTATATATCGCGTCCAGATGCCTATGCGTGTTTTCTTACTCGCGCGTAAAACGCTCGCAATGAGCGGGACTCTCGACTCGCCCGTGAAACGTGCGAGTGACGCGCGAGTCGAGATACTAATAAAAATATCCTCCGCCTTACATAGATGATAGAACCTACTCCTTTTTTGTCGTAAGACACTATATCGAATAAGAGTAGAGATAACTTTTGAAGTCTTCAAAGCCGTGATAGTTTTCCTTTTAAATTCAGCATATTTCCTACTCACGTGACTTTTATCATAGAGACATAGAAGACAAACTTTCAGCGCTGCTATATTTTCAATAAACTCTATATTATATATCGACGGTTAAAAGGAAATAGGGTATAAGCGCCAAAAAGTGAAATGTTCAGGAGAGTCGTTTAAAGTTTTGAGTTTAAGAAAAACTGACGTATCTCTGTTATTTATTGACGTATCGTGATAATTTAAACAGTTATAAAATGATAAAAAAATGGGCCTCTTACCGGTATTGTTAGTTTTAATGATTTGGTGCTATTTAAAGTGTTTTTTGTCGCTTATAACAATTACTTGTAAAATTTTGAATGAGGTAATATGGCATAGAATAGAGGTAATATGGATAAGAAGCCTTAACAACATTCTGATTTCTTACATCGCAAAGTAAAAGGGTATACGAGACTAGACGATTCAGTAAGTGTTATAGGAAAAGAAGGATAACGACTTTTTACAGTGGTCGTTTATTAGTTAATAGAACACAAGTAACAGTAGACTTTCACAAAAACTAGAATTATAAGACTTAAGTGACACACATGTGACACACAATGTCGTTTGAAAGTGAAGGAAAAGAAGAATAATCAACATCTGGCGACTGGCATTGCGTGAGTCTATGGAAATATGGTTGAAAAAGGTTGTAAGGTATAACCGACAGAGTAATATGAAAATAAATTTTTGGATATATAGGGTACACTAGCGACCCGCCCCGGCGTCGCACGGGTATAAAATATACTATAGCCACTGAAAAAAATGAATAAAATCGATAGCCTATGATCCTTCACGTGGTCTACTTCTTATCTGTGCCAAATAACAAAAATTGCTCCAGTAGTTCGCGAGATAAGCCCTTTCACATAATTCCCCCGTTTTTTCCACATTCTCCTATCAGTATTAGCGTGATAAAATATAGCCTATACCCTTCCTCAATAAATGGGCTGTCTGACACTGAAATAATTTTTCAAATCCGACCAGTAGTTCCTGAGATTAGCGCGTTCAAGTTAGCCCTTTCAAATAATTTTCCACGTTTTTTCCACATTTTCCTCTATTTCTTCGCTCCTATTAGTCTTAGCGTGATAAAATATAGCCTATAACCTGCCTCGATAAATGGACTATCTAACACTGAAAGAATCATCAAAATCCGTTGCGTAGTTTTAAAGATTAAAGGGAACAAAGGGACATGAGGGAAAAAAAGCGACTTTGTTTTATAATAAGTATAGAAGCGCCAAAGCTATGATCAGTTACGAAATGGAAGAAGGCTATAACGACGTTTGTAATTTTTGAGAGAATTGCTTAAAAGATATAAGCAGCCGAAAGCTGTAGACAAATATTTTTTGCAGGGGTACAAGCACCTTTACAGACAAACTGACCTGAATTTTTGTCGGTTACAAAAAATACTACTAGGAAATTGCTTTTTTTTGCTAGGGCATAAACGTCAAAAAACTCATCGTAGAGCTATGAGAGTCAGCGCATTCGAAAGAGCGGGAAATTTCAAGTAAGATGGCATTTAAAACTCATTTTTGACAAAAAATGTCGCTTATTTTAATTACTTATTTCCTTTTAACCGTCGATATAGAGACCTTTGCATACACACCCTAAAATATTATCAGTTATCACTTTGTGTTGTTTCCCCCAGCCCCCTGTATAGGTGTTGAAATCCAATATACAGGGTGCAATTAAACCTTCCTGCCAAATTTTTTCCAGGGCTTAGGTATCATTAGGAGAGTCCATTTAACGGACAAAAATTGGGTGTTATTTTTTTTTTTATGACATAAGATTTTATCCCATTTAAAATCTTTGCATAACGGTCACTAGCGGCGCGGGGGAATGAGCGAGGGTGACGCGGGGAGAGGCGCGCGCGCGGGGGCACGTCACGCGCGGGCAACGCGTCGTGTCCATTAATTGTAGTGTTTTTAGGATAACTTTCAGAAGCTTTTTCTCAACATTTTAGTAGGTACTGAGTGATTATAAAAGAAAAAATATGTGTATTTTAATTTTTAACAAGGATCAATATATCAAAATTTGGCAGGAAGGTTTAATTGCACCCTGTATTTTAACCGACTTCCAAAAAGGAGGAGGTTATACAGGGTGTAAAAAGACCACTTCCGATAACTTTGGGGTATTATTATACTACATTTTCTGATTACAAGAATGTAATTTTTTTTAAATTTTTTTTTTTCAAAAAACATTTTTTTTTAATATATTTTTTATAATAAATAACCTTTAGACAAAACGATAAACCATTTACAAAAAATATTTAAAATATTTTTTTTACTTTTATTTTTTTTATCCCGATACGAAATGTAAAAGACGCGAGTCATTGATATCAGATGTAGCGCGCTTAATAACATAAGGTCGTAAACGACCATACTGTACGGTCGCGGCAGTTTTTAACCTTATGCTCTTTCCAACCTATCAAGAACCATGACATTCAACTCCCTCAAGTAACTCAGAACTTTGACCTATGATCTCTTACCTAGGCTAATTTAATCCTTCGATCGTGGATTCTTGGAAATGCTATTGTATTCTAGAGTTGTCTCGATCACCGGTACTCGTATGGGTCTTAATGGGTTAAAACTTTAATCCTAACTCATGTACAAAACTGTAAGTAACTTTCTGAGCATGAGTAACAACTTATTTATCGATTAGTTAAAAAGTTATTCGTAAGGAACAAAACCGATTTTGTGTGATATGCGGATGCACCGTCTTCCGCAATCTCAGGAGTCAGGCTTTCTATCGAAATTACAGACGATGCATGAAAACTTCCGTACGTAAAACTATGGTAATAAACTTACGTGTAAAATGTTAAGTTCTTAAAGTGTTCTTATTTCTCTAGACTCTATGCATTTTGTAAGTATTCTTTAGCACTAAGCTATAATACCACCAACAACAACACGTTTCTTACACGAAATCTAACACAACACAAAGTTTAAACAAAAAAATAATAACACATTTTCCGTGTTATGCAGAACAATGTTTGTGGATGGACAGTACCTAGATCTGCAATAATTATCGCTTTTTATCTACTACAGACGATACAGTATGAAAAAACTAACAATTAATTACTTACGTGAAAAATGTTGAATTCTGATTTTTTAATGTACTCTCTATGCATTTTGAAAATAGTCCATATCACCAATCAATAACACCACCAATAACAACACATCTCTTTTTACACGATATCTTACACGACACGTCTTATTTTTTTAACGCAAACAAATAAGAAATAATAGTTAATTAATTTACATTTTACACATTTAGTTATCACAGTAATACGTTTTAAAAAGATCGTAATACGCTTATTAATTAAACATAACTCAACGGACAACCTTCAACCTCAAGATGCAAATTGGAACTAAAGTCTAATTATGCGAAAATCGTTTTTAAAAACATGTATCGACTTTCGGTAAATTCAAAGATACCGACGGGACGACCAGACCGCTTGGCGGCAACGTCAAAAGCGCCGCCGCACGCGCCGCCGCGCCGGCCGCTCTGTAGGTGTACGACGCACGTGTCGCTAATCCATTTCAAGGACAATCTAAGTGTTGTACCCTATAAATTCAAAACGATGTAGTCGATATTTAAATTACCATTAAATAATAAAAATTATAACTATTATTTAGTAGGTCTACTATTCTCATTTTTAAAATTAACTCTATTAAGAGGTAATAAATTCAGAAAGTTTTTATCGGGATACATAGTCAAGTTGTATTCGATAATTTCGATACCGACATTACCGTGATAAAGTGATTGATAAGCCATGGCACGCGTTATGCGCGTCTACGTACGCAATGAAAATACTTTAATAATACCTAATTAATTAAATAACTTTTAATTATTGTCGCTATTCTTAACATTGAGTAGGTATTTGCTTATTTTTAGTTTGACTACAAATCAAAACGTACTCGTATGTAAAACAATACGATTTATCGATAAAAATTAGCGATAACTCAAAATATGCACAGGGATACATCCCTATTATTTTACAAAGTTTTTTATTCAATTTTGTTCAGTCGGCTGTAAACACGCGCCGCGCTGTGTACTGTGACGTTTTTATTTAAGTTTTGTAATTTTATATTTTTAATTAATATTTTTTCTATGTTTGTAATTAATAACGGGCCGTGACATGATACGTGTCCGATGAATGTGCGATGAAATGTGAATGAACTTTTAATACTCGTAAACCTTTATGGAACGGGGGTGAACATCGCGTCGTCGTCGATAGACGATAGTGCGGTTTAAACAGTGCAGTAAAAAGTGTTTAAAGAATTGGAATGTCTCCTGTTTACTTTTGTTTCGTGTTGAAAAACTCTGCAATCTACATTGAGTTAGATGGAGCACAGCTCGAACTGCATTTCATAAAAGCAGACAGCTGATCACAGGTCAGTGAACATGTTATCAAGTATTTTTTCCATAGATAGGTGTAAGTAACTGTGTATTGTATTCTTACAACCTGATTCGGATGTGAATTATGATTTCTTTTCCTTTTTGGCCGGAAGTAAAAACTGAGTATTTTTGAGTAATAAACTAATAACCTAAGAAACGGTAATTAATAAATTCTAACATTATGTTATCTAATAATTATTACAATATTGGTGGTTTATTCACTACCTACGGGCTAGGGCACACCACGATCAGCTGTTTTGTCTAGCGCAGGGCCGCGCGCGCGGGACTTGGCGCGGGCCGGGCGGCGCGTGGGGGCTGACTCGGCCCGGGGCTCCACTGGCGTGCGATACTATCGCGCATTTACATCAGCGTTATACATTGCGTGTTGAAAATTTTGACTATTTTAAACACTGGCGATTTAAAGAAAATTACCAATGGATATATCTCATGCCCTATAATAACCCCACGAAGTTATCGGAAGCGGTCTTTTGACACCCTGTATATTCGGCTGTGGATTTTTTTTTTATTACCGGTCAGTGAGTGAGTCAATGCCAAAAAATAGCTGTTTTTACAGGGACATATTTCTGAATCTACTGAAGCTATATCTATGAAATTTGGCATAGTACTTAAGTACTAATATATGATTACGTTTTATCCCTGCACTTATAATAGATGTAGCGCTGAGCTACAAGGAGGTCAAAAGTGCATTGAAACGGTTCGTGTAAACAGTGCACGGCATGCGCGCGGCCTTTTGCTGGAACTTGGCCTGCGCACTGCTGTACGCTTAGATATAGGTTCCGGCTTTATAAAATGAAAAATTGTACACTTATTTACTTTATAAACTAATACAGGTGTACGCTGTTCTGGTGAGCCAGCTTCTACTGACGTTCGCTATCACAGCCTTCTTCATGTATTGCGAGCCCATCTCGAGGTTCATGATGCATCCGCAAAATGCGATGCCCGTGTAAGTATGTCATGTGTAAAACCACAGACATAGATCAAGATAGATACCGCATGTGTAAGTACTTCGCGTGCCATATCGCGTTCCCAAACGACGAGCAATGCTCGTCTTTCGAAATTCTGTTCTTTAGTCTGCTATCGGAATTGGACTACCTAAATGATTAAAGGGCCGTATTGAGCTGTAGAAATTCAAATAGAAACGTTGGTCTTGATAATGGACACGTTTCTTATCATCGGTACGTCACAGTGGTAGGAAAAAAGTGACACGCTCGTTTTCATACAAATGGAGCGACATGCGGTTACGGTAGCTATCTAGTATCTTGATCTATGTCTGTGTGTAAAACACACACAGTTATAGACCCTAGTCCCAGAGTAATGAGTTACAGACTCATATTACATCGGAAACTTATAAAAGAAGTATATCTATATTAATAGTATTCAGCTTTATAAGTTTCTTTGTTTGTTTAAACGCGCTAATCTCTGGAACTACTAGTCCGATTTAAAAATTCTTTCAGTGTTTGATAGTCCATTTATAGAGGAAAGCTAAAAGCTATATATTATCACGCTAAGATCTATAGGAGAAAAGATACAGAGGAAAATATGAAAAAATAATCGGCCAAGTGCGAGTTGGACTCGCGCACGTAGAATTCCGAACCGTTATGGATGAAAAATTTATGGATTAAATATTTAAGGGGGGCTCCAATACAACGTTTGTTGTATTGGAGCCCTCCTTAAATATTAATTTTATTTTGTTTTTAGTATTTTTTGTTATAGCCGCAACAGAAATACACAATCAATGAAAATTTCAGAAGTCAACTCTAAACAAGTTTGAAGTGACAAATAGGTATACATAATATCCTTAAGTCTAATTATTCTCTTCATTACACCCTGTATATATTTCTCTTTGTTTTTAGGGTTCCGTACCCAAAGGGTTAAAACGGGACCCTATTAGTGATACTTCGATATCTGTCCGTCTGTCTGTCTGTCTCCAGGCTGTAACTCAAGAACGGTAATAGCTAGAGAGTTGAAATTTTCACAGATTATGTATACCTATCTATTGCCGCTATAGCAACAAATACAAAAAAACAAAATATAATTAATATTTAAGGGGGGCTCCCATACAAAAAAAAAACACAAATTTTGGCCTAATTTTGCTCTATAATAGTATCCGTACTATTATGGAGCAAAATTAGGCCAAAATTTGAGTTTTTTTTGTACGGGAACCCCCCGTTGTATGGGAGCCCCCCTGAGTGTTCCGACCCTTCGTGCGCGAGTCCGACTCGCACTTGGCCGATTATTTTTTCTCTTTCCTGTGTTGTACGCATACTATTATGCTTCTATTATAATATGTCTGTTAAATCATTATATCCAGGTACATAACGATGGGAGTTCTCGGCATGGTGCTGATATGCATGATGCTGTGCACGGAGCTCCGGCGGGTGGCGCCATGGAATTTCATCTTCCTCGCCATTTTCACCGTCACGCAGGGCATTATTGTCGGCATATTGGCGATATACTGCAAAAGGGATGAGGTGAATAGTACTCGTATTTTAATAAAAAGATAAAACCGACTTCAAAATTGTACGTAATTAAGAATTGAAATTCCGTATCTCAAAAACTACTGAACCGATTTTGATGAAACTTGCAGTATTCCCTAAGTGGAATAATACCTAGTACAACAGAAAAAGAATCACTTAAATCGGACTTGTAGTTCCGGAGATATGCGAACACAAACATAAAAACATACATACATACATACATACACTTGAAAGGCACATTTATTCAGACGCTGATATAGACTAGCATATACGAAAACTGGGCAGTTCTGGAAATATAACATAGTATTTTAATAAAAATATAAAACCGACTTGTAATTGTACGTACTTAAGAATTAAAATTCCGTATCTCAAAAACTACTGAACTGATTTTGATGAAACTTGCAGTATTCCCTAAGTGGAACAATACCTAGTACAAATAAATACATACATACATACACTTGAAAGGCACATTTATTCAGACGCTGATATAGACTAACATATACGAAAACTGGGCAGTTCTGGAAATATAACATACATACGTGAAACGGGTCAACTTGTTAAACTCCTTTTTCTGAAGTCGGTTAAAAAGAGGTTATCAATTCGACCAGTATGTATGTAATATTTCCAAGAATAGATGTAAGATAATTGGCATAATATTTTCCGACTTGGAAAATATTATGCTTGAATATTATTATGTTTGAATTTTGAAGAATGTTTTTAAAATAATATTATTATTTTTGAGTCGGTTAAAAATGCAATATATTTCAGGTGCTCCTCGCTATCGGTATCACGGCGGCTGTGGTTCTGGCGCTGACGCTGTTCGCCTTCCAGACGAAATGGGATTTCACTACCATCGGGGGAGGCTTGCTGGCGACGCTGGTGGTATTTTTTATATTTGGTGAGTACCACATATGCTTTCCAATGAGGGAATTTGATATTATACAGGGAGCAATTAAACCTTCCTGCCAAAATTTTATATATTGATCTTTGTTAAAAATAAAAATACACCCATTTTTTCTTTTATAGTCACTCAGTACTAAAATGTTGAGAAATAGCTTCCGAAAGTTATCCTAAAAATCACTACAATTAATGGACACGATGCGTCGGCCGCGCGTGACGTGCCCCCGCGCGCGCGCCTCACCCCGCATCACCCCCTCTCATTCCCCCGCGCCGCGAGTGACCGTTCTGCAACGATTTTAAATGGGATAAAATATGTCATTGAAAAAAAATGACACCCAATTTTTTTGGTTAAATAGACTCTCCTAATGATACCTAAGCCCTGGAAAAAATATGGCAGGAAGGTTTAATTGCACCCTATATATTCCCGTGGTGCTTTCCCTTTAGCTCTTTGAGTGTGCTGTCTCCCGCTTTTTATGGGGAGGGAAAACTGTATACTTCCTACTCCTCCATCTTCTTCTGATTAATTTCGTTGCGGGACCCAAGACAGCTTTAGCATATCCCTCGGACTACCTGAGATAATTTCAAAGGATTTTCGTGGTTGGATACCGCTGTCGACCGGAGGAGATACAGCGGTGTAGTGGAAATGTGTGGGCCAAAGCCAGTTTAAAAAAAACTATTTGCCACCAGGTGCCGCAATGCAACCTTAGGGTCTATCTTCTTCTTCTTTGAAAATGGCCGACTCGGTGAGTTGTCAATGTCAGAGTGGCTCAAAAGACTGCTCTATGTAGTCATAATGTGAAGGTCTGGTGAAGTTACAAGTGTACGGTTACAAAATTTCATATTTACAGGAGTTGATTGACCTAAAACAAACACAAATGTTAGTAGAAACATCACAATCTAATAATTGTTAACACGAATATTTTATTATGTACACACAATAAAAGGGGTATTTACATATTAAGATTAGGGTAGAGTCATGCGGGTCAAGTGTGCTCATTTAAACTTTTATGCTTTAAAAAACTCAAATATTATTAGTACAATGTAACAAAACTGTGTTCATTTGTAAGACTGTTTATTTGTCACCAACTTAAACACAACAATAGTATTTTTCAATAGATTATATTTTAAGAAACTTTAGAAAACAATGACCCTTCCATTTGCGCACTTTTACCCCAATATCGGGGTATGTGTACGCAGCACTTTGGGTAAGTGTACGCAACAACATAATATATATATTTTTGAACATATAGAATATTCTTTTATAATTTTAATTTGTAACTACTTATAGTTACTTAAAGTAACCAACAAAATCGTCTTAAATGAAAATATGAGAACAATAATTTTCACTTAGAAATATTTAGTTACTTCGTCATACATGTAAATTGTAATACAAAAAAAAGTGCCGTGTGCGGAGCTGGTGCACTGTTTTTGCCACCAGGCTCCACAAAGGCTTCATTCAATCCAATCTTCAGTCGTTGGTTCAGAATACTATTCGCCACATAAGGGAAAAGACTTCTGCGCACACTTAACCCAAAGCATAGGGTTATACGAATATCGTTAATTCCTGCATCATCAGAATATCCTAAACACTGGCAAATAACAAACTTGATATTATGTTGCACTCGATAGCAAAAAGCTTATTTAGAAAAAAAATACATGACTTCAAAAGATTACGCATCAAAATTTACAAAATATCGTAAATATTTGAGCAAAAATCCTCATTTATCTGTCATTCCAAAATGGCGCGCGCGCAGCCGCTGGAACACGAGCGCTTGGCAGGGCGTCCTGTGGGTTATTGAAGAGGGGGGTTGCCGTTCCTTAGCGTCATATATTTTTCGAGATATTTACAATGCGCACACTTAGACGCTGCGCACACTTGACCCACATGACCATATATCGTGTCAAATAGGCATATTATCGTGATACATGACAGCTATATCGTGATACATGACAGCTATATCGTGACACATGACAGCTATATAGTGACATATGATAGCAGTTTGACACGATAGACCTAGGCTACATAGCGGCACCTGGTGGCAAATGAAATATCAAACACCCCATTGCAGAGAATAATGGAACATACAGTGGCGCACAATGCGTGTCATTTTATTTTAAAAATTAGGAAATGAATGTTACTAGCAAAACCGGATTGTCACTTGTTTTTAAACAAGGTCGCGATCCACGTTTCTTCAAATACTTATTTTTACCAAAAATCAATATTTATCGAGGTGAAAACGTGGTGAAAACATTACAATGCCTTCTTTTATGTTCTTTTTACGTAATTGTCGCAAAATACCAATTATGTTGATCTTCCGTGTTGGTAGCTAGTAGCTACTCTCTTGGACTCCAAACCCGGGACAACCCAGTGTTCCGCAAAAGGTGTGCCGCACACTGTTGTACCGTGGCCAGTAGTTGGTTTGGTGTACCACAAAAAATGAGATTTTATCTACATATTCCAAGTTTATAAGAACCAAAAAAAGGCAACATCTCAGGACGATCGACGAAAGGAATAGGAATTGGGATCAGAGCGCCCCCGTACACGCTGATTAATTTGTGGTGTACCTCCAAAAATTTTCATTTTTCTAGCTGTACCTTGAACACGAAAAGTTTGCGGAAAATTCTCCTACCCCAGGGTATCTTAATATTTTTCAATTTTCAGGCTTGGTAGCAGCGTCCTCGCCCTACTATCGCACGGTGAATCTGCTGTACTGCGGCTTTGGGGTGATTCTCTTCTCGTTCTACATTATCTATGACACTCAGCTCATGGTCGGTGGCAAACACAAGTACTCTGTGTCCCCCGAGGAGTACATATTCGCCGCTCTCACTCTCTACCTCGATATATTGAATATGTTCATATACATTCTGCGGTTGGTGCGTTCGTAAAGATAGTAAACGTATTCAGAGAAGTTGCTTCATAGGCACACCTGGTGATGGTAATTTAGTTGCGTTATATCAAACCATGCATGCATGCGTTATATCAAACCATGCTCACATTAGGGTCAATTTATAATAGCGCAGAGTCGAAGCACATCGAAGCGTCAAATTCGCAACATGTCGAACGAATGCGCGCGAATTCGCCAGAATGCCTACAGTGATGACGCGTAGATTCGCTTGTGGTCGCATGGATGCGCGAGAATGCGCGCGCACCAAATAGCGTTTTTTTTTTTTTTTGCTGAAGGCAGGTCAAGTAGCCCTGATGTCACTGCGACCCTTGAGGATCTATTGTGACTCCTTCGCATTAGAGTACCGTCCCCAACCCAATGCTGCTCATAAATTGAACGATGTGGTTGGGGTTGGTGCCACGAATTTCCTACCAAATAGCATTGGTCAAGACTCAAGAATATTCGCGCATTCGCGATTGCGCGCGCCTTTTCAAATTCTCAGAATAACAATGTTCAGTTTTGATAATTCGCTTCGATACGCTTCGACTCTGCGCTAGTATAAATTGACCCTAAAATTGACATAGCTATTAGCTCGACCAACTGACGTAGATCCGTCAACTGCCTATGAACCAATTTCTTCTATGGTACCTACTAAGGCTGCGTTTCCACTGAAGCGGAGCGGAGCTTAGCGGTGCCGAATAGACCAATCACCATGCTCGAAATCTTCGCTGTCATTCCGCTGGAGTAGCACGATTGGTCAATTCGCGCACCGCTAAGCTCCGCTCCGCTTCAGTGGAACGCGGCCTTAGGCTGTGTTTCCACCAGAGCTGAGCGGACCTGTGTTGCGAGGAATGTGTTTTTGAGAACCAATTGAATCGCCGCGCTGAGCGATGTCATGGCAAAGTCATGTCAATAAAGCGATTCTATTGCCTATTAGCTTTGTCCACACTGTGCCTTTTTCTGTTCATCAAGGGCATGCGTTATAACGCAGTCAACGAACGTGAGGCATGCCCGCGACGCATGCCCTGACAATGTTGGCGTTGCGTTTGTTGACGCATTCAATTGAGTATTTAAAAAAAAAAATATTGTTTTTTTTAATGTAATTTAAAACCTTAATATTAATACTTAATATTGATATTTAATGCAAGAACCTTAAAAAAGTGTTTTTTCAATTAATTATAAACAATAGGCTACTTGACCTATATTTAATTTCATTGAAAAAATGCATATTTCTAGTAGAACTTGGCCTAGGAAACCGTATTTCACCCTTATCATCAAATAAAAGCTTATGATTAATAAATAAAGTCGATTTGAAAATATGATTTTATGAAAATATGAATTGTACTGACGAAAACGCTTTTGCGGTACTTCCGATTTGGATGTGACGTCATCCCTTTTGTAATTTAATATCTTTTATTTATCGCGCTCGTTATATGTAAGTTTATTTGTACACAAATAATATGAATAAGCATAGAAAGATTTATGAAATATATTTTCTTGAATAATTCAAATAAAACATCAGTTTTATATATCATCTCCATTTATTGTAGTTAGGAAATGAAATGGCCAAAACTTTTCTACAAAAGTGTTCAACATTACAAATGATTTCTAAATTCTTTTCTAATTTTTTGCACTGTTAGACTCGTACGCTATAGCACATAGAACTTTTTTCAATAAAGAAAGTATAAAATACAAAAAACATGACGTCACACTATGGCGGCACAGTGGCAGACAGTGTTTTCGGCGCCATATAAAAGGCATATTTTTCAATCAACATTTTTATGGGTTTCTACTGTTTAAAATATTAAAATATTAGTTTTTTTGGTGAAAATGAATGATTAAGAAGCGATTAGAATGAAGAAAAACAATAGGTCAAGTAGCCTATTAAAAATTCATGAAATTTAAATAGTCACGTAACTTATAAACGCGCCATGATTGAGATGTGACGTCACAATGTATACATTTCAATAGTATACGCCAATATTCACCTTATTTCGTTGACGTTTAATTAAGGTCAAAATTGTTTGCGCTAACTATAATACCAATCTACGTAGCTAAAATTTTTAGTAAATCCACAAACTGATTTTAAACCGTTTAGAAGTACGCGTCCAATCAAAACATTCGTTTGTTAAACATTACGTGGTATGTCAGTTCTACTGTTTTTAGTGTTCTGTGGTGAACATTAACAATGTGACGTCACACGCGCTAGGGTAGTGCGGGAGCTGCCGGCGTGTCTTTTTTATTTTGAAACTAGCTGTCCCGGTGAACTTCGTGTCACTTTAAAACCTTCCCTGGACTTCTACGAATATTTTAAGACTAAAATCAGCCCAATCCGTTCAGCCGTTTTCGAGTTTTAGCGCGACTAACACATTTGAAAATCCATTTTTATATATAAGATAGCTATCCCGGTGAACTTCGTGTCACTTTAAAACCTTCCCTGGACTTCTACGAATATTTTAAGACTAAAATCAGCCCAATCCGTTCAGCCGTTTTCGAGTTTTAGCGCGACTAACACATTTGAAAATCCATTTTTATATTTAAGATAACTTTTGAATTATTGCGAAAAACAATAAAAGAAAATTGTTTTGTTATAAAACTTATATAATAATATGATCTTTCCATTTATCGCAAAAAAAATTTTTTGTTGAAATACTCAATTATTGAATGCGCCAAAACGAAAGTTGAATGAAAGAAGATGACGAAAATTGAAGACGAAAGCGCCTAGACTAAGTGTGGACATAGAGCCTATTGGTTTTCAAAAACACATTCCTCGCAACACAGCTCCGCTCAGCTCTGGTGGAAAGGCAGCCAAAATGTGAACCTGTACCGTAATTTAAATATCAATCAGTAGACTCAGTTGTGAAATTCAAATGTTGATCAAAAATACTTGATATTGCAAGCGGTTACACTGGTCTTTGCAAGCAGCCGGAAGGTTTAGCATGAAAGGGGTCTACTGTTTGCTATTTTAATTTGTGGTACAAGAGTACTCTTATAACGATTTAATGGATAAAATAAGAATGTAATAGATTGTGACATGTGATGTATGAGTCTTAAAGAGATGTTTAATATTATATTTTAAGTGTACTCATCTCAAAACCTAGAATTAAATTTATCTACGGTCTACGGCGTTCAACACCGACTTGCTCATGTTTTTCGGCAAATTGTAGACGATGTACGAAAAATATACTCCTGTCTCCTATACAGCATTTATTTTATTTTAAAAAAGGAAAGACTTGTTATGTAGAAGTATAAAACATTATTTTAATATTGACTATCATTTTTTGTGAAGAATATGCATTTGTTTTGTATGTTCAAATAACATTATTTTTTATATCCGAATAAATGTGTATACGTGATTTAAAATAAAAATAAAACGCATTTTAATATTTTTATTTTCTCATCACCATTGTTACGTGGTAAGTATGAAATAACTCAATTAAGTATTTATATGACTTAAGTATGGGGCTGCTTGAGTATTACGGCTGGTTTTATCGCTAAGCGTTTCGGCAGCGCCATTGCAGCGCGCGCATTCGAAGATGTATGGGGGTAGTAGTAACTATATAGTAGCGTAGTCGAGCGCGCTGCTCAGCGCTTGAGCTCCAGCCTACGTAAGACAATTTTGAAGAATTTAAATTCGCTGGGGGATCGCAATAAAGCACCTAAGTACTGGACATTCCTTATCCCCTTTCTGGACGTGAGAGCTAGTCCATTACGGCGCGTTGCGTCAGCGTTCGTCGACGAACGCTGACGCAACGCGCCGTATGGACTGGCTCTTATAAAAGATTATTACTTGATTTTAACATTTTCCTTAAAATAAAAATCAATTTTAGTATTAGGGAAAAATGCTGAAGATTTTAACCAGCTGCGCAGTATTTTTACAGCAGTTAGATACAGCCCTGGATTTATAAATAGGCAGAGGCCTAGGGGCGGCTGCGTCCTAGGGAAGCGGCGGAAATAAAGTGGTCTACAATCATAAAACTGGTTTTACAAATAACACGTTGTTTATTCCCGTTCCATAATCCATAGTCCCTGACCCAGTCGTATCGTGTCCATCGTGTCGTCACGTTTCCATTTCAGTTTTCACTGACAATTTTTCATAGGAGGAAATCAAAGATTTAGCTTATTTTACACATTATTATTAATCTTATGAGGAGAAAGTGTCCATTTTCAAATAAAATATATTTTGTAAGGACTAATGAAGTATGAACTATGAACATAAGAAGTTACTCGGCTTTTACATGGCTTTCACGTACCTATATATACTATATTATCTATTATCTATGGCTTTCACCAAAATGAAAAAAAAAAGGATCTGATAGCCATAGACATTTTTTTTTTTTTTTTTAATTCGTCCCGGTCGGGACAGGCAAAGGGAGCGTTGCCCATACAGCCATTTCTATGTTTTCTCTATTTATTAAATGATAGTGAAGGCCGAAGCCAATTCTTTTATATTAACCATCTGAAATAGAGTTTTCATCAGGCCGAAGCCAATTCTTTTATATTAACCATCTGAAATAGAGTTTTCATCAGGCCGAAGCCAATTCTTTGATATCAATAATATGAAATAAGTTTTTTCATCAGGCCGAAGCCATTTCTCATGTTTTATGGTTTTGATAGTATTTTACTGTCCCTTCTTCAATTTGACTCTTGACAGATGCCTAAAAAGTCTGCTAATAAACAGTTCAAAGTTATGTACATTGATTAAATAATATTTTATTACTAAAACCATGGACGTATAAAAAAAGGCGGACGGAGTCCCACCATACACAAAACTGTCGTTCAGAGTCGGCCAGCTGGCTGTATGTACACGGTCCGCACGCACACATTCTTGCGCTAGTCCATACCATTTAACAGGCGTCAGAATGTGTGCGTGGCCGACTCTGAAGAAAAGTGAAGACACAGTTTTGTATATAACAAGACTCCGTCCGCCTTTTTTTCTACGTTCATGACTAAAACTAAGAAAAACGAGATGAAAAGCAAATATAAAAGAGAATTATTTACAACCACAAAGTACTTATATATAATTAGGAAATTTACAACACATAACCGTTACAGAGAACTATTTCTGTGTTACTATATACAATCTCAAGGTATATAGGTAATGGGGAGTGCCTCCGCTGCCTGCGCCGGCTGCCGTAATGGCTGCCGGCACCGGTTGCTGAAATGGCTGCCGGCGCTGTTTTCCGAACTCCGAAGTTTGCCGAAGTCACGCGATGTTTGCCAAATAGGCTGCCGGCGCCTATTCGGCAAACATCGCTTGTCAAATGACAAAATAATGATCAAAAACATCAGTCTTGAGCTAAAGGACTATGAAAAGTACAAATAATAATGTTATAAATAGTCATATTGTAAGGATGCATATCTGAATCCTTCGATAGGGGATTCTTGGAAATGCTATTGTATTCTATTGTTGACGCGATCATCGGTGCTCGTATGGGGCTTGAATCTTGATGGGTTAATGGTGGTATTGATGACGCTGATAAATGTGATCTGAATATTAGCATAATACAATATCTTTGCTTCTTTAAACAACGCTGAAACTCTCTAATATGTATAAGGAATCTGAAATTTTGTTCAGTACCTTTGGAAGTATACCACGGGGTTTATAACTGTAGCTGTGGTGCAAAATCTTACTTTTTTGAAAAAAGGTAGCTAAGGTAAAGCTAAGCTAAGAAAATGCATCACAAAAAACAAAAATATCCACAGCCGAACAAATAGGTACCTACTTAACTAACTTTCACCTTTGGAAGTCGGTAAAGTCGAATATAATATATTAATTGAGATTATAATTATTTCTTTTTAAAATTTGTGTATCGGGACTAGAACCTAGCGCTTTACGCATTATCACCGGCTCCCATTTTTAGTGCCAGCGCCGGCAGCCGTTGTTTTATATCTCGGCTGCCGGCTGTGTACTTACCGCCGGCTCCCATTACTGATATTTTTGGGAGCCGGCGCCGGCAGCGGAGGCACTTCCATAGGTAATGACTGGTGAGTATTTATTTATATATCACCAATGGTAGAAAGGACGTACTCATATATTGGCTTATAACAATCGGGTGTTTTCAGAAGCTGCTGAAGGGAGTGCGGGATGGCTTCAGCAGTTTTAAAGATATCCATCAAGTAATTATTACAAATAAATCTTTGAAGAATAAAACTGTTACAAGTAAAGAAAATGTGATCCAAGGTTTGTTCAGAATGATTACAGTAATTACAAACGGGTGAAGACAATATATTCAATCTGTGAAGATGAGCATTAAATCGACAGTGACCGAGTCTAAGACGGCAAATAGTAGAATAAAATTTCCTGTCATGAAATGAAACACCTTTAGTAAACCATGGGACTGGCAACTCCTGTTTAATCTTAGAATACCATTTTCCTTTGGTTTCCATGGTCTGTTTCCAAAAATTTGTAAATTCGATTTTAAAGGTTTCTTTTATTTTGACTAAAACATCAGATTCTGGAAGGCATATGTTTTTAATACAATGCTCCTGAGAACAAGTGGTTATAGCTCTTGCTAGAAAATCAGCCTGTTCATTTCCCTTAACACCAATATGTGACGGTGACCAGACTAAAACTATTTTTTTTTTTTTTGTTTAATGTTGTTAATTTTGTATATTTTTCTCTAATATCATGGATAATATAGTTAGTTGTAGCACAAAATTTGGGGTTATTTAAGTTTTGAAGAACGCTAAGACTATCAGACACTGTAATCCATTTATCATAAACTTGAGTTTCGATATAGGTACTCTAATGCAGACAGAACTGCTAAACACTCAGCAGTAAAAATACTTGTTAAATTTGGAAGCCTAATACCATATCCTTTCTTATCCTGTTTAATATATATGGCTGCTGATACCGCCTCAGAAGTCTTTGAACCATCAGTATAGACTTGTTGATAACCAACTTGGTTACTTAGTAAAAGGTAGACATTTTCTTTGCACTTCAAAGAATTATCAATTACAATTTTTAGTGGAAAAAATTTAGAGCTAAATGTGCTCATATAGCAAGGCCATAAGTCACTTTCATATAAGTTATAGTCTTGCTTTATTTTTTACAATTTCAGGTAGGTAATGTAATAAAATAGAGGAAGAAGAGGATGATTTTTAATGGATGAAATTCTCAACAAAAACCTGTATATTAAATATTTAAAGCGAATTTTCAAAGGAGGGATGTTACATTCAACCTTTATTGATATTATGGGTGTGGAAGTGATGGAACACAGCGCACCAAGCACAATCCGTAAGCACCTATTTTGAACTTTATCTAGTCTATCAACAAAATGTGGAAGCGTACATAACCATATTCAAAATGGCTTCTTACAATAGCCTTGTAAAGAATTAATAAAATTGTTGGATCAGCTCCCCAATATGTGCCTGCTAAAGACTTTAATATATTGCAAGCCTTTAAAGCCCTGTTTGCTAAGTAATCAATATATTTATTAGAGATGTGCCGATCATGACTTTGGCCGACTAGCCGACTAGCCGATTAGTCGGCTGCAAAGAAGCCGACTAATCGGCCGACTAGTCGGCAAGCCGATCATGGTTTCGGAAGTTTCCGTAACGCTGCAAACCTGTCGAATCGTGTTATGTTTACTTTGCGTACGTTACTTTATTTTGTTTCTATGATACATTTAATCGTTTTCAGGGTTCCGTACCCAAAGGGTAAAAACGGGACCCTATTACTGAGACTTCGATGTCTGTCCGTCTGTCTGTCTGTCTCCAGGCTGTAACTCAAAAATCGCTACAGCTAGATTTCTGAAATTTTCACAGATTGTGTATTTCTGTTGCCGCTATAACAACAAAATTTACTAAAAATGCAATAAAATTAATATTTTTAAAGGGGGGCTCCCATACAGCAAACGTGATTTTTTTAGGGTTTTTAGCTCGTAATCAATAGTGGTAACAGCTAGGCACTTGAAATTTTCACAAAATCCCTAATTATATTTGTGGTTTAATAATTATTAATAACATTTAAATGAAGTGAATATTTAAGGGGGGTTCCCATACAAGAAACACAATTTTTTGCCTACTTACGCTCTATATCGGTACGGAACCCTTCGTGCGCGAGTCCGTCACTTAGCCGGTTTTATCGTTAAAATATATTTAATGTACATGAAATCTCTATTTAATAATACAATATACTTAATTTGTTGTTAAAAGTATATAAAAGTACAAAAATAATTTCTTTACTAGCAAGTAATTTTAAAATGTGTAACACTGATTGAGTGTGATATTATGAACACATTATAAATAATAATCAAGGTTTTTCTTTAATGTAATTTCAAAAATAGCAAAAGAGTAAAAAGCCGTTTAGTCGGCGCTTTTTGCCGACTATTCGCCGACTAGTCGCCGACTACAAAAGTGGCCGGATAGTCGGCTTTACCGACTAGTCGGCGACTAGTCGGCACATCTCTAATATTTATTAAATTTGAAGGAGTTCTGAAAAATCACACCTAAGAATCTAACAGTTTTGTCAACTGCTAACTTACTATCTCCATATTGTAGGACAATGTTTGTTGTTTTGCTAGGTTTTTTTGAAAAAACTAAAACGGTGCTTTTTTCAGAACTGATGTCCAAGCCCAGATCATCATAATAGGCCTTAAGGCCGAGGAGAGCAACTCTGAGATTTTCAATAGCTGCAGGCAACTTGTCTGCAGTACAATATATAGTTAAGTCATCTACAAACTGTAGGTTAGTAATGTTTTGACCTAAGACAATATTTAACTTATGTATATACAAAATAAATTATAGTAAAGGACTGAGAATTCCACCTTGACTTATTCCTTTGTAGGAGTACCTTGGACCAATCAGTTTATTTTCAAATTTCACAAATAATTTACGACCACTAAGAAAATGATACACCCAATTTACCAATTTTTCAGGTAATTGTAAAAAAGTTAAAATAGATGAAAGTTTTTCCAAATTGACATTATTATATGCGCCAACAACATCAAAGAAAATACAAACCAATATTGAATTACAAGACAGAGCATTGTGAATGTCCAAACAAAAATGACTCAAGCTCTCTCTAGCCGAACGGCCACGCCGAAAACTATACCTTTCTATAAAAAATTCCAATCGCTGTTTAATAAGCTGTTCAAATATTTTGCCAACACAAGAACTTAAAGTCTCTATGAATCTGCAACATTTATATCCTTTCCGGGTTTTAATATTGGAACGAGACAATCTGTTTTCCACTGTTCAGGAATCATGGAATGGCACCACAATGAATTTAATAGATTAAGGAACAACTTCATATTTTTGGTGTCTAACAATTTAAACATTTTGTAAGATAAACAATCTAGACCACAAGCAGAATCTTTACGAGATTTTATGGCTGCTTTCAGCTCTTCAAATGTAAAACTCTACTAAAAAAGAATTTGGAGATGCTGTCACATTGTCACATGTCAATGTCACATTGGAATTACTGTTCTTTTAATTATTTGGTACTGTATCTGGAGTATATTTATTTAAAAACTGTAATATCCATTCACTATCAATGAAACTACTTCTAGGTGTATAACTTCGGTTGAATTTTTTAATTTTCATCCAAATTTGGCTCATAGGAGTTAATCTACTAACAGATTTACAAAAGTTTTCCCAAGAAAGTCTTCGCTCTTGTTTTAATACGAGTTTTTTATGCGCCTGAAGACGCTTAAATTCAACACAAGTTTCAATACAAGAATTCTTGACGACAATCATGTACTTCCTTGGAACATTTTTCATTCCACCATACTAATGGAATTTTAACTTTTTTTTTACTGTTACTACCATGAACGTAGAAAAAAAGGTTACTACAGGCAGAACTTTGAGAAACAGGATTAGCAGTTGGGGTGCAGAACTTAGGCTTATTCAAACCGTTGATAAATGTGCCACGTTTATCAACAGTTTGAATTATAAGCGCACAGAATCTATTATAACTGTCGATTAAATCGCATGTTTCAATTTGAAAATTTTTTAATTTCTGATTAACAGTTTTTTCATATAAATCCCAATTTACTGTTTTCAGATTCGTGTGAAGAGGAAAACTTTCAAATGTCTGTGACAAGTTACTATGGGAAGAGAATGATGGAGAAAGATTCAATGTTGTCAGAGTTGGTAAATGATAACTACCTAATGAGTCTGAAGAAACTTGCCACTCACAAAATAATGCAAACGACGCCGAAACAAAAGTCAAATCTAGTGCATTTGGCTTCCATCTATGCGACCCTACAGTGGTTGGATGTCCATCATTCAAGAGAACCAAATCATTCTCATCAGCGACATCAACAATATCTCTCCCTCGCGCGTCAACTTTGCCGCAACCCCATAAAGTATGATGCGCGCTAAAGTCTCCAGCAAAAATTATCGGTTTCGGAATAGTCTGTATTAAATCATTAAATTTTTTCTTATTAAATTCAGGAGTACAGCTTCCTGGGCTGTAAAAACTTACAATCGAAATTTGTTTCTGGAAAATTTGAATCTGAACAACAATATTTTGTAAAGAATCATCATAAAATGTATTAATTTTGTTATAGACTATAGTGTTATGAATTAATATGGCTACTCCATTGTGATTATTACCACAGTCATTTCTCACAATAGAGTATCCTTTCATGTTAAATGTGATATGTGGTTTGAGCCACGTTTCACTAATTATACAAATGTGGATGGAATTATCTAATAGAAATTTTTGTAGTTCATGTTCATATTTATTACTTGGCAAGCTTTGACTGTTCCATTGCATAATATTTACTTGGGCAGAGAATGTGAAAGATTGTTATTTTTTTCTTTCATAGTCTCTTTTATTGCCTCTGAAAGAAGCTGTGAGTTTATGCTTGCATTTTGAGTATTGTTCAGAGTAATAGCTTTAATTAAACATTCTGTGAGTAACGTAAGTGCGTTTTTATTTGAGAGAAGTACATTTAATAAGTCTTTACTATTTGCGTTTTCATTTAATGAAGGGAAATTTTGTAATTTATTATTAAAAAGGTCTGCATATGATGTAGTTGTATACTTTTTTTTATTTTCTTCTATTTTCATTTTTTTAACTCTACATTCTCCAGATATAGATAAATGGCTACTGGGTTGATCTAGGCTTTGGGTACAGTTTTTTATAATTGTGAGCCTCGGCACAGATCGAGCAACGCTCTGCATTCTTACAAAACTTTGCTAAATGTCCGTATCTTAAACATTTATAACACTGTTTCACTGGTGGAATATATGTCGTAACAGGAAATCGCCACATATTTATTAAAACATATTCAGGCAATGATGTAGAGCACGAAAATGTAATTGCCACTGATTGTGTTGGTTGCAGCGCAAAGCTGTTGTTAACCTTAGCTTTTCTCATTATTCTACGTACACATATTACCCTTTTTGTACTACTCGAAATTGCTTTATAAATTTTTTGATTGGACATTTCGTTCGGTACGGAGTTGATGACACCAGTCAACTCCGTGCTACCAGCTGGAATGCTTGCTTTTAAGTTTTGGTCTCGTAAAAAAGTAGTATTTTCAAGAAATGCGTTAGCTAAGTTCGGCCGATTAAAATAGACTCCAACTTTGAATTTATTAATTTTTCTCAAGAAAGATATTCCCTTAATCGATTGTTGGAAAATACAACTTAAACCCATGAGGTCGCGAGTACCTAGTCGCGAGTTTCACCTGTGCTTTCCACAAAAACTACAAATTCAAATCCAGCTGCGCTGTCCTCTGGATAGCGACGGCTGTAATCATTGACTCTATAAGGAGCATATTTGTTAGATTCCTCTATGGGCTCAGACTGTTCAGAGCTACTCGACTCAGCCTGATCATCCACCGGACTAGACGATATTAGTCTCTTCTTCTTCCGTTTGGACGGCCGCTGAGACATCGCGGCGCGCCTGGTCCCGTGAAGGGACTTTTATATAATTAAAAAACTTACCAACAGAACGAAGAAATAATTATATACAATAAAAAAATATATACAATACGACAAATATTCTACAATTATACAACTTTTTACAATAAAAATCAAATTAAATTTTCAGTGCTGAAAAATTTTCAACTTTTCCCGCCACTCCCCGAAAGGAAAACCCTTGACCTAAACATAGACAACCGTCAAGCGAACTGTCATAGCTGTCAATTGTCATATGTCAAATGTGAAATGTCAACTTAGGTTAAAAATCACAGATATGTAGTATGTATAATTGTTAAAAATATTGTGCACCTGAAAATCGGGTTTCGGCAATTTTATGCATTTATTATGAAATAAAATATAGATTTATCGGTGTAAGTGAAAATCACAGTTCGATTATTCAAAATGGCTAGTTTTCTACGAAGTTGTGCTATCACTCGTCATTTGAAGAGACCGTTTTATCCGAACAGACGTAGTTCTGGCTATGTTGTGCTGTAAGTAATAAGTTACAAGTTTCATATATTTTTTACATTAGAAAACTTCAGGGGGCTTACTAAAGAATACTCTTGGTCATACTGGTAAAGATGTAGAAACCTACCACAAGATTGATGGGGAGCGGAGGTGAGGGTGGAGGTTTGTACATCTTAGCCGTCATACCAATATATCTAACACATATACCAATGTTAAACGAAATATTTTCAACATTTTGTTATTCCTACAAGCATTTACCATTTTGTTGTTGATTGGTAAAATTTCTTGTAATTTTCCTATTCCATAGCACATTACCGAAACACCGATTTTATTTTCACTTTTATATGCATACATTAAATTAATCCTTCAAGCCCAGTAAGGACACCGATGACCGCTTCAAGTATTAAGTGAAGATATAATCCATAAGCTATTTATAATGGTTTTTATCATTATATAATTCTTGGTATAATTTATTCTAACTAAAAGTAATTTATAAGAATAAACCTAATGCTATGTTGTTGGTTTATCTAAGTCTTGTTGAAGTTACATCAGAGTAGACAGAATTATAGAGTATGCCGACTTAGAACTGATGTTGAAATTTTTAAATATGACGTATTATGACGAAAATCGTCGCTAGGGTTGTTGACTTGTTACCTACGAATTTAAAACTATGACATATTCCAAACATATTCGCTGGATGTGCTCCTCTTTGGTTGTATTGTTGTGTTTTGGCACATGTGATTAAAATTGTCAGAATCCAATTTTGAAATCTTTATTTTAAATATTTAAAAATAAATTATATCAGCCAGCGTGAGGCACATTCCGTTCATAATCCTAGTGAAACCCGACGAATTTGACAGATATTTAAACCTTCTGTCTGTTTCTTTGCAGTCAAACTACTGGTAGTTGTCTATTGTGGTTACATTCTGAGCTCTTATGGTGCTCCCACACCTTAGAAAATGTTTGTAAACATTTCAGTAATAGAAAATGTTTACTAACATTTTATAACATTTAAATCTGGTATTGGCTCACTGCATACCCGTCGTCATTTATAAAAGGTTTACAAACAAAAGTATGTTTTATTTTGTTTTAATTTGTTTTGCTATAATTTGTTAACTTACTTTTACTAAACATTTTCTAACATGAAAACATTTTTAACACTTTTTAACATTTGTGATTAAATGTTTGCTAACAAATGTTTACTAACGTTACTATACATTTTCTAACTGCGGTGTGGGAGCACCATTAGAAATAAATTTTGTTTTAAAATTTATCTAATGATAGGACAATTATCAGATAATTTCTACAAGCAAGCACCAAAGTCATTTCAGCCATGGTAATACCTCGCTTGTGGGAATTGCAGACACAATAGATTTTCAATTGTTATGGTACAGCAGGGATGGATGGGTTAATAGATAAGGTCTAAAATATTTTGGAATGGTTGATGAGGTATAAACTATTAATTACTTGCTTCCATATTGTTACAGTTTGCAGTATAAATATTCTAAATTACACCAATATTTATGATTTTTTAAAGATAAGACTAGAGTCAAAAGTAATAGCATTTCGAGATTTATTTTCTCTCACTAATATTGGAATGTCACTTAATAATCCGTCATCATACAATGGCTATTGGAGAAATCAAATCATTTAAGTCTGTGTAAAAAAAAGAGACAAGAGAGACTTAGTTGTAGAAATTTTATCTAATATATATATATATATATATATATATATATATATATATATATATATATATAGTACTGATAATTTATTATATATTTATAATAAATTATCAGTACTATTATCTACTCATTTCTTGTGACTACATCAGTAAAAATATCTTATGAGATAATATATTGTGTATTATGTTACATAATGTATAGCAGAGGTTCCCAATCTTTATTGAAAAGGATACAGTCAAAATAAATAGGTTACTTTAATTATAATTACATATAATAATATGTACTTAAGGTGGTTCGTTTCCCATACAAAAAAACAATCGACATTAATTAGCTAATTTCATACTATTACTACATAAAATATGCACATCTATTTATTTTGCAATACCATTCCCGCGAAATATATTTAAAATACTTTATTTCACACAGAAGTCACATTTTTATTGTAATTTTTATAAAAAGTGACATTTGTGGCTTATGTCATTTTTTATAAAAAAAATCTATAAAAATGTGACTTCTGTGTGAAATAAAGTATTTTAAATATATTTCGCGGGAATGGTATTGCAAAATAAATAGATGTGCATATAAATTTATGTAGTAATAGCACAATAGACATAACTACCAGTAGTTTGACTGCAAAGAAACAGACAGGTTTCAATATCTGTCAAATTCGTCGGGTTTCACTAGGGTTATGAACGGAATGTGCCTCGCGCTGGCTGATATAATTTATTTTTAAATATTTAAAATAAAGATTTCAAAATTGGATTCTGACAATTTTAATCGCATGTGCCAAAACACAAACAACAATACGACCAAAGAGGAATACGTCCAGCGAATATGTCATAGTTTTAAATTCGTAGGTAACAAGTCAACAACCCTAGCGACGATTTTCGTCATAATACGTCAAATTAAAAAATTTCAACATCAGTTCTAAGTCGGTATACTCTATAATTCTGTCTACTCTGATAATAGTATGAAATTAGCTAATTAATGTAGATTGTTTTTTTGTATGGGAAACGAACCACCTTAAGTTAAACGGGTAAACAGGAACAAATTTTTAATCCTCTTAACTTGCATATATTTATAATTTATATAGCATTTGTAGTTTTTGTGTCCAGGGTGCACCGTGGCGCACACTTTGCAAACCCTGATTAGACCCTGATTATAGTAAATTACACCAAAAAGTTGCCTATATTATCCTCCCTCATAGTCTGCATGATGCCAAACATCAAAATCGGTTCAGTAGTCATAGTGTAAGAGCATGCGATGGCCAGACCTTCCTTTGTTTCGGAAAGCTGAAAGTTTGCCTATATTCACATATAGGCTATATGTGAATATCCTTTAGAGAGGTAATGACGACCAGCAACTATGGAGTTTCGGTCGCGGTTACTTTAGGAAGTATCCAGTTCTAAAGGTCTACCTGAGCTTCGAGAAAGAGTAAAGCTCAATTTCATAGCTTATATTCTTTGCGGTAAGTGGAGGAATCTCGTCTTCCAGTGCCGGACAGTTTTGACAGTTGCCAGACACCCTTAAACTCTCTTAAAGTATAGACTTTGAGGGTGTTTAGCAGTGCGAAGCAACTGTCAAAAATGTCACGGCACTGGAAGACATGATTCCTCCACTTACCGCGAAGAATATAAGCTATGAAATTGAGCTTAACTCTTTCTCGAAGGTGGTCTACCTGACCTTCGAGAAAGAGGAGGTCAGGTAGACCTTTAGAACTGGATACCTCTTCAAGTACCCGCTCCAGCCCCCGACCGAAACTCCATAATTGCTGGTCGTTATTATCTCTGTAAAGGTCACAAACAGGTAAACTTTCAGCTTTTCGAAACAAAGGAAGGTCTGGCCATCGCAGGCTCTTGGTCCATCAGAAGTCTATTTGATACAAAAAAAAACAAATAAACCTTCCACTTTAGAATATTAAGTACAGGTTATTAAGATGAGAGAGATCCATACTAATATTATAAATGCGAAAGTGTGGCTGTCTGTCTGTCTGTCTGTCTGTCTGTCTGTCTGTTACCTCTTCACGTCCAAGCCGCTGAACCGATTTTGCTGAAAATTGGTATGGAGATACTTTGAGTCCCGGGAAAGGACATAGACTACTTTTTATCCTGGAAACGGAGTTGCGGGCATCATCTAGTATATTAATACGTGTTATAAATTATAATATATCAAGTGGTTGAACATTTCTTTCCTCTTTCCAGTATTCCAGAAATTGGAGAGGATGGAGATAAAAATGCTTTGCTGTCTAATAATGGATTACCAGAATTCAGCGATGTTACTATTGAAAAATGTATTGCTTCCATAAGTAAGCAGAGTTTAGATTACGAGAATGGTGTCCGCCAAATAGAGGAATCGTGCGGTAACTGTAAAAATGCATTCGTCGAAATTTTCGAACCTCTAGAGAAGCTAGACAGTCCCTTAGAACTAACGTGGGGTATGGCAAAAACGTTATATCTCGGGAACAGCTCACTAATGCCAACAAAATCATACGTACAGATACATCAGAGAGCCCATAAGGCAAGGTCTGCCAAATTCAACAGCATACCCATATACCAGGCTGCTGTTGATGAGAAAAACCGACTAAAAAAGCTTACCGACGAAGAACAAAGGCTACTCGATAAATATATCTTAGAAGGAAAACTAAATGGCTTGGACGTTGAAGGCATAAAGCGGGAGAGGTTGAATACTATTCTCGGTGAAATTCAAAAAGAAAAACAAACTATTAGAGAAAAGGTTGATGCTGCAACAAAAAATTTCAGTGGTATGATTAACGATGAGGCAGTCATCAAGGAATTTCCCCAGAGCCTTGCCAAATCGATGTCCGTTAACAATGACGCCTCTCGTGGACCATGGAAGATGACCCTCGAGCCACATATTTACGAGCCTTTTATGCAGTACTGCCCCGACAGATCTTTACGATGGAACATATGGCAAGCGAATGTTCAGCGATGTTCAGGTTACACCAAAAAAGAACTCGAAACGAGCACAAATATTGAAAAACTACGGGGCCTTAGGCAGGAGCAAGCAAAAATATTGGGTTTTGACAGCTTTGTCGATATGAGCATGGAAACAAAAATGGCTGGTTCCATGGAAAACATTTTGAATGTTCTCGAAGCCATGCGCGTAAATGCTAAATATATGCAGGATATAGAACTACAGCAATTACAAGATTACGCCCAGGAAAGAGGTTTCAGTGATAAATTGGAGCACTACGATATTGCATATTGGCAGAGAAAACAGATGTGGTCTCTCTTCAATTTCGATGACAACAAAATACGTGAATATTTTCCCCTACCCAAAGTTATCAATAGCCTCTTCAATTTGTGCAGCACATTATTTAAAATACAAATAGTCGAAAGATCGAACACCCAAACTTGGCATAAAGATGTGAAATATTACGACGTTTACGACGACTCCAGTAACCGACCGATAGCCGGCTTTTATTTCGACCCCTACGCTAGACAGGACGAGAAAATTCGCATTTACGATGATGCCGGGTGGCACGTAGCCATTCGCAATAAGAACGCGGTCGCTTCTACACAGCCACTGTCTGCTTTAATATTCAATTTCCAAGCCCCGATTGATGGAAAACACTCGTTGCTTACGTTCAAAGAAGTGAATATTTTGTTTAAGAGATTCGGCCACGCGCTGAGGCATTTACTCACTAGAGCGGAATATTCTGAGGTAGCGGGGTTGTCGAATGTGGAATGGGACGCTGCAGAAGTCTGCGGATACGTAATGACTCACTGGCTGTACGACCCCCACACGATACGCGCCATCAGCGGCCACTACACTACCGAGGAACCTCTACCCGAAGAGGTAGTGAACAATTTACAGAACACCCAACGTCATATGGCCGGTTTCAATCTGTGCAAAGAATTGTATCTATCGAGGTTGGATTTGGAGCTGCATTCGAAAAAGACCTTCTGGCGCGACCTAGTAAGGGAGATATGGTCGGAGTACAACACGTTACCGTTCGATAAATACGATTCGCACGTGCTGTCGTTCACGAGAATATTTTCGGAGGAGTGGGGCGCCGCGTACTACAGCCACTTGTGGTCGAAAATGATCGCGGCTGATGTGTATAGTGCTTTCGAGGAGTCTCGAAAGGCCGATCAGGACGTCATCGCTGTTGGAAATCGATACAGAGACACATTCTTAGCCGCCGGTGGTAGTTGCCATCCCGGTGAGGTGTTCAGAAGGTTCCGCGGACGAGATCCATCGCCGCAAGCGTTATTAGATGATCTTGGACTTTCCAAAACTATAGAGGAATAGTGTTTTTGAAAGATTATTATTATGAATTGTATATTTATTAAAATAATAAAATCACCGTAACTCTGACGTTTGTTTTAGTAGTATTTAAACGAGAGATATTCAATCCACAATAAATAGTAAATACGTAGTTAGAGTCAACTTAAATTCTACAAAATGCTAATCGAGTACACTAGTCAGAATCAGGATTTTGCTCCCAAGCCCTCTCCATGTCGTATATATCCTGTTTAATTTTCTCGTCTTCTGGCAACAGCTTAGCAGCTGCCTTCATTTCATCGATGGCTTTATTCAAGTAACCGAGACGTGCCAACGCTGCTGCCCGTCGAGCTACGCACTTCGCACGGCTTCGCCTGTTGCCCTCGCATGCTGGTTTCATTAAATCCAATGCGGATGAACAGTCGTTAGCCTGCAAAAGATACTCGTATTACTTATAACTTAAAATAGAACCAACTTGCAGCCATTTGTTTTCGTAATTACAAGACTGGATAATAATTGTTGGTTGAAACTTAAAACTTAAGCCATCATTGTACTTATGTAGGCAGGCCATTTTATAAGTATAATGATGAATGGATATCAAAATATTGAATAAGGTGCAATTAGTACATACGCATTTATTAAAGTTGCCAAGTGCGAAATGAGTTGCAGCTCTGTTTGCATAAAGGCTTGGCAGTTTGTCCGACAGTGTTATGCCATGTGTGTACGCGCTTATAGCGCCCAAGAAATTGCCGCTTCTAAAGAATTCATCGCCTTTCTCCTTACACCATTGCGGATCCTGTTCTTCCGGACGCAAATCCTCTGACGCGAAACCTTTAAAGAAAAGAAAGCATACTTTAAATAAGTAACATTTGATCTTCTGCATTGTGTCCGCTTAATTAAAGAAGGCTCCAAAAATACCAGTAGCTCTTCTAGCCATTGTGATATTTCTTAACCAAGTTTCTTCTTCATCAGCTGCTGATTCCCTGCTTGGAGTAGGGAACGACCTTGGCGTATGGGTTATCTCTAAACTTTGCGTTTGTCTTAACTGCGGCAAGACCCTTCTTGCCATTTCCTCTTTCTTTTTGTCCACATATGACGATGTAATTAATTTTCTAGCAGGATTTAAATTTTTCGAGGCTTCTGGTTTCGGCTGCTCCAAGTTAGTTTCCTGCTTCAATTCATTTTTATCTTTATCAGCACTGGAATTCAATTCTTTTATTTTCACCCCAGAAGATGTAGAGCCTGGTATTATTTCTGTTCTATTTTCAGTTTTTAATCGCCAGTTTTCTAAATTATCCATAGCCTGGCGACGTTCCTCATCTCTGCGTTTATCCATTAGAAGGTGTTGTTTGCTATCTATATCCATAGCTTTTTGAACAGCGAATCTATTTAATTCATTCTTTTTTACACGCTTCTCTTCAGCTTCTTTTTTGGCGTCATCTTGAGATGCTCTTAAAATATTCTGTCTGAGTTCTTTCTTCTCCTCTTTAGAAAGAGTTTTCTCGAGTTGACTCCATTCATATTCTTCTTTCTTTATTAAATTTAACACAATCTCTTTATCGTGAACAATGCATTTACTGTTTTTATTATCTACTTCGTCAAATAGAAATGTTTCAAACAAAAATGGGCTAAAGTGTGCTTTTACATAAGAATCTGTTGTAAACAGATCTATGTTTTCCTTATAAACCGGATCAATTGGTATTCTAATATGGACACTAGTTAAAGTTTGCGTCCAAGTAAAATCTTTTACTAATATAGGCATATTTCTAATATTTATGTTATTTTTGGGCCACGTTTTCTACTTTGGTTTCAAAAAAAAACTGTTTGGTCTAATAACACAGTATCCGCAATCCCAACTAATTGTTTACATGTTGCCAATTATTGCCATAGAGACAGGTACGAGTACATAATCAAATCACACATCATGTTGCTATGGATATTTATAAATATTGACGACCTCTCCATTATAATATTATAATGGAGGTCAGTGCCTAGTACTTATAAAAATGGAGCATAAAGTTAGTTTCAGACTACGCTATAACATAATAGCATATTATAGTATATAGCTCATAGCACAAGAATATCGCGCATCATACATAACGTATAGCAAGCTAATAATAATAATATAATATGGTACAGTACAGTGTAAACTGTGAACGTGTCCATAACAATGTATGGTGCGCGATATTCTTGTGCTATGAGCTTCTACTATATGCTATTATATTATAGCGTAGTCTGAAATACTCTGAAACCAGCTTCAGATTCAGATATCAGCTTAACTCACCGGGACGCCATAGCGACGTGGCCAGCGACGTCGCCAACTAGGTCTAGTTCTATTGAGATGTATGACGGCTGACGGGTAACTCACGGCGACCGATTGGTGACGTCGTTGCCAAGTAGTCGGAGTCGACCGCTCCGCATGCGGCGACTGGCGACGTTTTCAGTTGTTTGCACGTCTCTGTATGCTACGTCACTAATACAATAATATATCGATCGATATCCTCAAATAATTGAACATTTAGTATTTTCTCAAATCTTCATAGAATTTAAGAAAAACACCGCTTTGCGGCGACGAGACGCCAGACGTAGCCATGGTAACATCGCTGGCCACCGCGTCGCCTTGGCATCCCAGTGAGGTATGGGCCATGGCACAGAAAAAAGGGTCGAACTACCAAGATATATTAGAGTACTATGATCGAACTAACGCGCCTAGTCCACCGACGCGACGCTGCGAACAATGCGTTATAACTTATAAGTTATAACTTACCTATATTGCATCTCGCTCTATTCCTGTTTCGCATTGGTTTCGCAGATATTTCGCAGTTCGCACTTCGCAGCGTTGGTGGACTAGAAGCGTTCGTCCCAGACAAACCGGAGTCTGGACCCCAGTTCAAACATTTGAAGCAGCGGCAAAGTGCCAACTGCTGATTCTCGCCGCTCGCGGCTTAAGTTCGGAAACCGTGCGAGTTCTGCTGTATCTGTATTCGGTAGTGTAAACTAGCTACATATATGTTAATAAAATTTATTAACATCTATGTAGCTAGATAACATTTACTATTACTTAAATTAGTACCGTAGGCTCTGGCATATTAAGATTTTTTGAATCTTGTACTTCTGTTATTTAGCAGTTAATAATCCATAAATCGAATATTATGTTATTATGTGTTAAGATGGTGTTAAGCAACTCAAATCTTTGCACATTATACAAAAACAATAAAAAAAATCTTGACTTTGACACAGGTTTGACACCTCAGTCAGCTGTCAGCAGCAGTTGATGATTGATCAGCTGATTGTCAAAATTCAAAATGTCAAACATTTGAGCAAGTCGTTGCGTTTTAAAAATGATTTAATTAATTAATTAAGGTTTGGTATTTATAATAATTAATGGCTAATTATTCTTTATTAGCCCACAATACAATACATCTGCTGCCACAAGAAACATGCATTAAATGCGACTATTCGTTAGATGTTATCGTTACTGTTATGTAACACTTGTAAACAAATATTAAGTAATTCATCTTTTATCACTTTAACAATAAGTTTATTCACTGAAGCTGACATAATTATCATAATTTAAATAACATACCATTGATAACGTCGTGTCGGGACAAGATTTTAGGATTTCCATTTTATTTCGAATTCGAAATAGTAACAATGGCTTTGAAAGTACAGACTGGTAAGTTTATCTATACTTATTACTTTTTACGTCTTAAAAACCAATTAAGAACACTATCAAGAAACACTATTGATCAAATAATATCAGTCTCGAACATTGAGTTATAAGTACTATGTTATACTCAATGGTCTCGAAGGTAACGTATAAACTATAAATAGGGGAAATAGTATAAAAATTAAATTGCTGGAAACTCACAACACCTTAATATCTTGGATTGCTAATTATACTTTCTTGACTTCTATAGTAAAATAGCACTATTCAATCACATTCTAGTAACCAATAATATACATTATTACTTTCAAATTCAATTTCCAGTAACTAAGACTAAATTGGGAAACTTTGCCCAGCAGTAGGATAGCATAGGCTCCTAAAAAAAGACTAAATTATCCATCATTTTCAGTTTTGGGCCATGTTGATCCCAGTGAGCTGGGTAGAACTCTTACACATGAACACTTGTCTATGGAGTTTACTCATTTCTACCGACAACCACCCAAAGAGATAGCAGACAAATTTGACACGGGATATGTTGTTGAAAAACTTGGATACTTGCGACAATACCCCTATCATTCACGAAACAATTTGCTCCTCAATGATCAAGATGCAAATTCTGCTGTATTGTTTGATCTACACGATTTTAAACAAAGAGGAGGAGGTAAGTTTACTAACTTTTAATTGATGATAATATTTACTTAATCATTTCCTTTAGAAGACAATATCTTAATTTCTTTTTGAAGACAATATCTTAATATCTCTTAAATATTTTTATTAGCCTTTAGAGCCTCCACTTGCTAATGAAAAGATCTGGAATATGTATATAAACATTTTTGACATGACAATGTCTTATAATTCGATATGGGCTGCGGGCACGAAAAAACATGACGCAATATGCGGCGTTACCTCGCTCTGAGGCGTTCCATTTGAGTTGTTTAGCAGAAATGTACAGTCGGGGAAATGAGTTGTTTAGCAGAAATGTACAGTCGGGGAAATGAGTTGATTAGCAGAAATTTACAGTCGGGGAAATGAGTTGTTTAGCAGAAATGTACAGTCGGGGAAAATTGTGCTAAGCAGAAATGTTGGTTGGGGAAATGAGTTGCTTAGCAGAAATGTACAGTCGGGGAAAATTGTGCTAAGCAGAAATGTACAGTTGGGGAAATGAGTTGTTTAGCAGAAATGTACAATCGGGGAAATGAGTTGTTTAGCAGAAATGTACAGTCGGGGAAAATTGTGCTAAGCAGAAATGTACAGTCGGGGAAATGAGTTGTTTAGCAGAAATGTACAGTCGGGGAAAATTGTGCTAAGCAGAAATGTACAGTCGGGGAAATGAGTTGTTTAGCAGAAATGTACAGTCGGGGAAATGAGTTGTTTAGCAGAAATGTACATTCGGGGAAAATTGTGCTAAGCAGAAATGTACAGTCAGGGAAATGAGTTGTTTAGCAGAAATGTACAGTCGGGGAAAATTGTGCTAGGCAGAAATGTACAGTCGGGGAAATGAGTTGTTTAGCAGAAATGTACAGTCGGGGAAAATTGTGCTAAGCAGAAATGTACAGTCGGGGAAATGAGTTGTTTAGCAGAAATGTACAGTCGGGGAAAATTGTGCTAAGCAGAAATGTACAGTCGGGGAAATGAGTTTTGACGTGACAACGTCTTATAATTCGATGGAGCCGGCTGCACGCACGAAAAAACATGACTCATGCGGCGTTACCTCGCTCTGAGGCGTTCCATTTAAGGCTTGAAGTGCAAGCGAGAGCCCGGAACGAGCGACAAAGAGGCACGTTGTCACGTTCAACTATCGTCAGTAAACCGACTTTACAGACAACCGTTTTTTTGTCCTCTTTTGATATGTTATTAAAGTTGCTAGTAAGACAACAACAAAACATTGTACCTTAAGGCTGCGTTTCCACTGAAGCGGAGCTTAGCGGTGCCGAATTGACCAATCACCATGCTCGAAATCTTCGCTGTCATTCCGCTGGAATAGCACGATTGGTCAATTCGGGCACCGCTAAGCTCCGCTCCGCTTCAGTGGAAACGCAGCCTTATACAATTATTGTATGTATTTGTACAGGCATTTATGTGATATAATTTGTTGCCATAAAATAATTTAAAGAAGTGGTGCACCACTTCTTAGCACTTCACAATAACACAATCTTATATTTTCATCTCCCATTTTCAAGGTACAATTGTTGAGAACACAACAGAAGGAATTAAGAGGGACACAACATTCCTTAAGCGTGTATCTGAAGAAACTAAGGTCCACATAGTCGCTGGAACCGGGTTCTACATTGCGGACACTCAGGAGAGCAACTTACTGAAATACACTGAAGAGGAGTTGTACAATCATATGTTGAAAGAGTTGACTGAAGGTTGCATTGACGATCCATCAGTAAAAGCCGGATTCATAGGGGAGATTGCTAGTGTTTGGCCTATCAAGGGTAAAAAGAAATTGTTATCTTCTTTAGTACAATAAGCAAAATAAGATTTTTTACAAAAAGCGAAATAGTAACAATTTTCCTTAGTCAACTTTTGCGGAATAGTAGACTTTATTTTACGTTTTTTCCGTAGTGCGTGCATACTTGCGTAGAGCTTGTCTAACTTAAAATGACGCGCCCCTCCCTCGTATTCACAGTACAAAAATGTTTTATTTATATCAACTTTGAAGTGGTGGGGCGCGTCATTTCAAATTAGACAAGCTCTACTCATGTACACACACGCATGCGTGCTTGCGAGCGTGTAAACTGTAATCGTGTGTGCGTTTGTATGCGCATTGTGCGTAGGTGGGTGCGTACTTGCGTGGTACATATTATGTAGGTAAGTATGTAAAATACAAATGATGCAAATAATATAATTTTTTGACTGTGCGCAATTTATTATCATTTATCACATAGACATATCAATGTGGTTGGATTTTCATGGAAAGGAAGAGCTTTTGCTTTTACTATAGATTTTTGTTAATTTTGAATTATGATACAAGTAATAGCATATAACATATTATTGTACTTAGGTATAGTTATTTCACATACAAAAATTTTCAGATTAAAGAACAGAATTAAGAATACATATTAATATGGAGGATTAAAGCCATATTAAAACAAATCTTTGCAGGATAGGCTGTAAAATTTTTAATCGTTATTATCTGCACATGACACATGTTCTCTTATCTTAATTAATTTCTTTATTGTTTTACTATTTTAAGAAGATAGGTAATGTTACCTAACGGTTCTAATCTTATGCGTCAATTTTACACTACTATATATAGATAATATGTAGGTATAGAAAGGAATAATATTAATAATAACACAAAAATGGCCTAAATATAATGTAAATATGTCTTTCTAATATCTTATCTTACAAGTTCCAACTTCCAACTCATCAATTCTTAACAGTTGAACCGATTTGACGAGATTTGGTATGATATTGATTTGCGGCAAAGGACACAGGATAATTTTTTGTTTCAGTTGAATGGTTACTATGTAATAAATTAGTTGCGACTTTATTTTGCGGGCAATATCTCATATTTTTAACACATTTTTATTAGCTCGGGCTGTATGTACTATGTAAGTTGTAACGGAATCTTTGAGCACGATTTTTACGTATTTCCATTAATCTAATTAATTCGAAACTTTGCATAGGTACCGTACGAGCCAATGACAATGCAATAATTTGGTAAAATTTTTGAGAATTCTTTTTTAAATTATTTAAACACTTTCAGATTTCGAACGCAAGGCGATAAAGGCAGCTGGTGAGCTACAGGCGCAGCTGGGTTTCCCCGTCAGCTACCACCCTCACCGAGTGCCCGAGGCCCCGTTTGAGATCATCAGACTGTACCTGGAGGCCGGGGGCAGACCCGAGAAAGTTGTTATGTCACATTTAGACAGTAAGTTCCGAAGGGCAAAGGCACTAGGCGACACTGCGCAGCAGCGAAGACACTTCACGTTCCAAAAAATTTACGTTTTGTGTCGCGTATTTCAGGCTACAGCTTCCCTCATACAATAATTCCATACAAATAAATTTTTTGCCCTGAAGTTTTTCATCGCTCCGCTGCAGAGCTGTTACGGCTAGTGCAGTCTCACCATTTTCTAAACTCTAAAGACTAAGGCTGGTTTTAGAGTCACCATAGATATCAGAAACAACAGGAGATAGGCCGCCGAGCGCACTTTGTTTGAGTCTTGATGTAAGCTACACTTACATTGACACCTAAATAATTACACAAATTACACCCACACATTGACAAATCCCTGTCGCTCACACATTCAAGGCGGTGCTCTCATTGCTGCGCACACATTGCCATCTACTGTGTAAGTACGCGCCTCTGTCCAGTAAACACATTCAACAAATTTCACACCTACGCTAGTGATTGACTGTCGATAAATTTGTTATCGAGCAGTTACTTTGTAGCATATCGCGAACAATTTTAGCTTTAGGCCCCAATACAATAATTTTGAACAAGTTCTGTTCAATGACGACCTCTGTGGCTCAGTTGGTGGGGTGTTGGTAGCTCAAGCCGGGGATCGCGGGTTCGAATCCCGCGACCCTTTATTTCAATTTTTCTTGAAGGGTTAAGAAATTTAAAAAAAACCCCCGCCAAACAACTTTAAAAAGTAATGAAATAATAATTTACTGACTTAAAGTTTGGGAACAAATATAATGACCCCCAAAAAATGCACTGATACCCTAAACTTGCTTACCAAAAAAAGATATTGAACACCAAAAAAATAAAGTCTAAAATTGCAATACTACCAGCTATTTTAGTCATGACAACATTTTAAATTGTAATAGAACACCAAATATAGTAAATGACCACCAAATATAGTAAATGATCACCAAATAAAGTAAATGATCACCAAATATAGTAAATGACCGCCAAATATAGTAAATGATCACCAAATGTAGTAAATTATCGCCAAATCCTTGTGAGCAAATCAATGCAATATATTTTATGTCAAAATAAATCACTACGATTGACAAAAAATTTAAGCATAATATTATTAACAAAATAATCGGCCAAGTGTGTGTCGTATGGAGGGTTCCGTACCGTTTATAGAGCAAAATTAGACCTAAAATTGTGTTTTGGTATGGGTTGGAACTTGGGAGCCCCCTTTAATTTTTTTTATATTATTATTAATTATTAAAGTAAACATATAATTAAGGCCTTTGCGAAAATATCAACGTGCCTACTGGTTGCCATTATTGATATCGAGCAAAAAAGGCCAAAAAAATCACGTTTGTTGTATGGGATGCCCCTTAAATAATAATTTTATTTTGTTTTTAGTACTTGTTGTTATAGCGGCAACAGATATACACAATTTGTTAAATTTTCAGAAGTCTAGCTGGAGCGGTTTTTGATATACACCCTAGAGAAAGACAGACGAACGGACAGACGGACAGACATCGAAGTCTCAGTAATAGAGTCCCATTTTTAGGATTCCGTACCCAAAGGGTACACCGTACAAACGGGACTCTTTTACTAAGACTTGCTATTGCTAAATAAAAATATATTTGGTTATAATTTTACATTAAAATGCTAATGTATAATGTTGGTGATCATTTACTAATTTTGGTGATCGTTTACTACTTTTGGTTTAACAATGATTTATTTGGAGTCATTTTGCATAAATAGGATAGCGAGATAATAAATCTTTGGTGATCATTTTACATTAAAATGCTAGTATAATGTTGGTGATCATTTACTAATTTTGGTGATCATTTACTTATTTTATCGCCAAGTCGCTGGTTGTCTCGATTCGGTTCGCTGTGAACTGACCCTTAAACTATAATGTTATGTGAAATCAAACATCTACATTAGCGGTCCCCCGACACACTTTGACAATAATTATGGACTAAAATATTACTTTACACTTAGGAATTATTTAAACTTAAAGTCAGTAAACTATTATTTCATTACTTTCAAAGTTGTTTTATGTTTGGCGGTTTTTTTTTTTAATTTCGTAATTTAATTTTATTTCATGCTTTTTAAACTTGTGTAGGTTATGGTGCAGAATAACTCCTATCAACAGGATCATAAAATAACATCATGATTACCATCTATAAAATATGTCCTTTTCGATGAGGCCGTTAATATTATGAGCCCAAACACAAAACTAAAACAGCATGATATACGAGTACTTAATTTAATTTTATTTTTAAACTTATGTAGGTTATAGCGCAGAATAACTCCTATCAACAGGATCATATCATAATTATTACCATCTATAAATGTAATTTTTGATGTGGCCGTTAATATAAGCCCAAACACGATACCTCCACTTTGGGTTCATACGAAGCTCGGCTCCTACAGAATCCAGGTCTACTGCAGCAGCAGCATGCAAATATTAACTGTTTACCCACGTCTTACTGGTTATCGCAATTAAAATGATGATTTTTCATTAATAGGAAAAACAAAAATCACGAAAGGCGAATTTACACACAGACACATCCATTCGCACATCTACCTACATTCATTTGGGTACTAATTTAATTGTTATACTAATTTAATAATAAAAAAAAAAAAGAAGATAATAAAGTAAGTAATTCAATAGATTGTCTTACATAATCATTAATGTTTATTAAACTATCAAAATCATCTACAGTTTAATATTAGTTATAACTCGTACTTAAGTACTAATCGCGGCAACGTAATGTATCGACAACAAGAAACGACAGGTACATCACTATTTCACGGCTCTTATCAGCGGCGGGGGCGGCCATGCACGTTAAGCGACCGATTCAATAAGCGCAATTTTCATTACTCGGTCAGACTGTTTTCAACACCAGGCACGCTACACTTAGCGAGCAATGTATTGAGTTCAATCGTTAGGTTACATATTTCTCTCAGTACCCGACTAGTGCAATTATTTTAACGAAAAAAATGAGATTTTGGTAGAAAATACTGGAAATACTAAATTGTTTTTGTACTTACCTATGAAAAGTGACCCCTTTAAGTTTATGGTCACTTCGATTCTTGCATACAACAACTGAATAGGTAGGCATTTTAAAAAAACACTCCCGTAGTGCGCGCTTAGACAATCACGTCCCGACTAATTGTGTTTTCACAACTTTCGCCTGTTTTGCTCATGCTTCACTTACACCGGCCACGCCCCCACAGCCTCTCTACTGGTTTAATATCTCTGTGAGAGTCACGCTGACTGCGCGCGCACCGTCGGCGCTGAAGTGCGCGCTTAGACAATCACGTCCCCGACTAATTGTGTTTTCACAACTTTCGCCTGTTTTGCTCATGTTTCACTTACACCAGCCACGCCCCCACAGCCTCTCTACTGGTTTAATATCTCTGTGAGAGTCACGCTGACTGCGCGCGCACCGTCGGCGCTGAAGTGCGCGCTTAGACAATCACGTCCCGACTAATTGTGTTTTCACAACTTTCGCCTGTTTTGCTCATGTTTCACTTACACCGGCCACGCCCCCACAGCCTCTCTACTGGTTTAATATCTCTGTGAGAGTCACGCTGACTGCGCGCGCACCGTCGGCGCTGAAGTGCGCGCTTAAACAATCACGTCCCGACTAATTGTGTTTTCACAACTTTCGCCTGTTTTGCTCATGTTTCACTTACACCGGCCACGCCCCCACAGCCTCTCTACTGGTTTAATATCTCTGTGAGAGTCACGCTGACTGCGCGCGCACCGTCGGCGCTGAAGTGCGCGCTTAGACAATCACGTCCCGACTAATTGTGTTTTCACAACTTTCGCCTGTTTTGCTCATGTTTTACTTACACCGGCCACGCCCCTACAGCCTCTCTACTGGTTTAATATCTCTGTGAGAGTCACGCTGACTGCGCGCGCACCGTCGGCGCTGAAGTGCGCGCTTAGACAATCACGTCCCGACTAATTGTGTTTTCACAACTTTCGCCTGTTTTGCTCATGTTTCACTTACACCGGCCACGCCCCCACAGCCTCTCTACTGGTTTAATATCTCTGTGAGAGTCACGCTGACTGCGCGCGCACCGTCGGCGCTGAAGTGCGCGCTTAGACAATCACGTCCCGACTAATTGTGTTTTCACAACTTTCGCCTGTTTTGCTCATGTTTTACTTACACCGGCCACGCCCCTACAGCCTCTCTACTGGTTTAATATCTCTGTGAGAGTCACGCTGACTGCGCGCGCACCGTCGGCGCTGAAGTGCGCGCTTAGACAATCACGTCCCGGCTAATTGTGTTTTCACAACTTTCGCCTGTTTTGCTCATGTTTCACTTACACCGGCCACGCCCCCACAGCCTCTCTACTGGTTTAATATCTCTGTGAGAGTCACGCTGACTGCGCGCGCACCGTCGGCGCTGAAGTGCGCGCTTAGACAATCACGTCCCGACTAATTGTGTTTTCACAACTTTCGCCTGTTTTGCTCATGTTTCACTTACACCGGCCACGCCCCCACAGCCTCTCTACTGGTTTAATATCTCTGTGAGAGTCACGCTGACTGCGCGCGCACCGTCGGCGCTGAAGTGCGCGCTTAGACAATCACGTCCCGACTAATTGTGTTTTCACAACTTTCGCCTGTTTTGCTCATGTTTCACTTTCACCGGCCACGCCCCCACAGCCTCTCTATCTCTGTGAGAGTCACGCTGACTGCGCGCGCACCGTCGGCGCTGAAGTGCGCGCTTAGACAATCACGTCCCGACTAATTGTGTTTTCACAACTTTCGCCTGTTTTGCTCATGTTTCACTTTCACCGGCCACGCCCCCACAGCCTCTCTATCTCTGTGAGAGTCACGCTGACTGCGCGCGCACCGTCGGCGCTGATGGCCCGAGATGTATGAAATTGTAGGAAGCGTTTTTGCATAACGCGTAGCGGACAGCGCTGATATTTCATACATTTCGGTGTCGGCGCCGACGGTCAGCGAGCGGTCAGCGTGACTCAAAAACCAGCCTTAGTTCTATAAACTATGGTAACAATAATATTATCTTCATCATACTTAAACTTTGGCGGACTGGCTGTAATGGATCGGCCGGACTTATATCTACAAATCTGCATGTGCCCCATTAAAATTATGGTCTATTATAATTTATAAATTATAATATATCATAAATAATCATTTTTTCAACACCTTTATTAGGGAGATCGCAGACGACAGACTTGCGATGCGATCAAAGTCTGCGGCTTACATACATTCCGCATGGCGCGCGCCATCAGATTGTATGGAAGCCGCAGACTTTGATCGCACAAAAGTCTGTCGTCTGCGATCTCCCTTATCCATACTTTATATAATATAAAATATGCGAAAGTGTGTCTGTCTGTTTGTCTGTTACATCACGCCCAAACCGCTGAACTTTGAGTCCCGGGAAAGGGCATTGGATATATTTTATCCCGGAAAAATGTACGGTTCCTGCACGGTAAACGAATTTTGGCGCAACGGAATTGCGGGCGTCATTGAGTATGTTATAAATATCTTTTTAGGAACCATCTCAAATCCTGAAACACTACTTGAGTTCTCTGACCTGGGGACGTACTGCCAATTCGACTTGTTCGGTACCGAGGTGTCGTATTACCAACTCAAAAACGATATCTACATGCCGTCTGACGCCCAGAGAATGGAAATGGTGCGACATCTGGTGGACAATGGCAAAGTGGACAGAATACTGATGTCTCATGATGTCCACTCCAAGCATAGACTGGTAAGTTTTACGCCCCTAAGGCTCAATTTATAAGCGTCCGCATTGTTTCCAATTTTTTTTCTTATTGGCAATTAAAGGACCTCTCAAAAATAGAAATATCAGTGAAATAATGACTCTAATAGCTTAAAAACTCTCCAAGATATCGCAATTCAAGAATTACATAAAATTGACCTTCCCAAAACGCTCCATACATAACAGTATTTTTAAAAAATTAAACCGACTTCAAAATTGTACGTAATTGAGAATTAAAATTCCCTATCTCAAAAACTACTGAACCTGCAGCATTCCCTAAGATGAAGAATACCTAGTACAACAAATAAAGAATTACTTAAATCAGACTTGTAGTTCCGGAGATATGCAAACAGAAACATAAAAATTAAAAACATACATACATACATACTTTTAAAATTAGGCACATTTGTTCAGACACTGATAAAAAATAACATTATAAACGAAAACTGGACAGTTCTAGAAATATTACATACATGAGTCGAATTGATAACCCCCTTTTTATGAAGTCGGTTTTTTTTTTGTTCTGTTGTTAAAATAATATCATTTCTGTCTTAATACAGGTTGATTTTTGTTTTTTTTAGAGATAATGCACTTAATAAAAACACTATCTAGACAAATCATAGAGATAGCAATTTTCCTACTCGAAAAAACGGGTGTTTCTTGCTAAATAGAGAGCGCAATATTTAATCAAAGTGCATGTTTCCATATTACGAGTATATCTACCACACATTGTAACCTAAAGGGCCCATTCACGGCAGTCCGCCGTGCAGGACTGCAAATGGACATAGCTCACAGATTGGTTCACACTCGTTGTTTCCGGTCGTGTGAACCAATGAGTGAGCTATGTCCATTTGCAGTCCTGCACGGCGGACTGCCGTGAATGGGCCCTTTTACTCAACCAAATATCTCTTTCAGATAAAATACGGAGGACATGGCTACAGCCACATATTCTCAAACATTCTTCCATGGATGAAGATTAAGGGTTTCTCACAGGAAACCATAGACAACATCACTATACAGAACCCTGCAAGATGGTTAGGTATTAAGATATAATCAAGACTAATAATTATTATATTCTTATATTTACATAATAGGTATATTATGCATTTTGCCTTTGCTACTAAAATATTAACTAAAAATATATTTCTATATTTTATACTATTGTTGAGAAAATATATTATATTTCTTTTTTAAACTTTTTTAATAACTTTTCCCAGCAATGTTAGAAAAAAACCCAGTCTTAGGCTGCGATTCCACCAGAGATGCGCTGAGCGAGGTCACGGCAAGCTCACGTCAATGAAGCGATTCTATTGAATATTAAAAGCACATTCCTCGCAATCTCTGGTGGAAACGCAGCCTTATTGGGACTTATTCTTTGAGTGGTAAAATATGAAAAGTGAAAACACTACATACTTATTTACAACATTTTTTATTAGCGCCAATGTTTTAGCTTAGTAAAATCAAAAATACTTGCCAATTTGTATGTTACAAACAAAAAATAGAAAAACATTATATATACATTTAGTCTTCTAGGTCTAGGTTCTGTAGTTCTTCGTCTAGGTCTTCATCGAGGAATAGGTTTTCGTTGATGGGCACCGCCCCGCCCGTGTCCGGAGTTTCACCAGCCTCCATATCTCCGTTCTCTAGACCTTGACCGAGCTGCTGCAATCTGTCTTCAGTTGCTTTTGTGCCGGTATCGTCAGCCTGTAATATTAAAATATTGCTTTATAGTTTAGCAGTATACCACGAAGATGATAAATATGCTTATAAAAAGTTTAGAAAACCCCATGCAGTTGGTCAAGAATGGTTAAAAAATGTACACGCTATTGAAGAAGCGGTAGTAGCTGCTCATACCGACAGCAACACAACACAGTGCTTAGACAGCTCAAAGTTGAACCTTATTGGCGCAGATTACACGCATCAATATTATCACGATTCCGTGATAATATTGATGGTGTAATAGGCCGAATCGCAGTATCGCAGTACTATTTGTGAATCCCGTGATACTAGAATCGTGATAATATTGACCGTGTAATCTATGCCATTAACTGCTCATGTATTTCAGATAATAATTGTACATGCGTAAGTTACTTCCAATAATTCATAATAGATGGCGCTGTTTGTTCATCACGCTAGTGGCAACATGATTTCGTTTTTATAAAAAGTAGTAAAGACGTTCTCAAGTTAGTTGTGTATCACGTAGATCGACATAATAAAATATATGACATGGTGGAGTCTAAATAAGTTTAGTGCGGCACGAAATCCTTCTTTGCAAACAAATGTCTATCTTTTATCATTACTAGAGACCGGATTATATGCAACATAAAAAGCTTGTTATATGCATGCAAATATGCATGAAAAATGCTTGAAATATGCACGAAAATTGACAGAATATGCAAAATTAAATGACAATATGCAAATTCAAAATCTGCATACAATTAGTAAATTATTTTTTGATAGGAGATAATTGGCACAGTAACATCATAATTACTTATTTAAAAAAAATTGTAAACGTAAGCAATCAAATATTTTTCTAGATTTTCAGTGCTAAGATTGTGTCTACGATCATTAAGAATATTTTTGTAAATAGAAAAGGTTCGCTCCACATTCACTGAGGAAACTGGGCAGAATTTGAACTTGGGTGCTTTGTTAACACTTAGGTACAGTTTCTGGGAAAAGTTCTGCCATCCCATTAATTTGTAGTTGGCAAGCGCGACGTTCTTCTGGCTCTTTCATTTTACTATCGTAACTGTCAAAACAAAAGACGCGCACGGCTACTGTCTGCATTCGAAATGCAGTAAAAGTCTCAACTATTACTCAATAGCCCATATGTTTTTGTTATTATTGTTAACTGTTACTTTTATTTTTGGTCGCATTTCGTAGCGCAGGGTTAGTGAAAAATGTTGTAAATGTACCGAAAACATGCATCATAACTAGATCTTAGGTAAAATATGCTATTACCGCTGAGAATGGCTAAAATATGCAAATGCATATTTTAATCCGGTCTCTAATCATTACATTATAAAATGCAGTTTTATATCACTACAGATAAAAGTGCACAATTTATATCACAACACAGTTTAAATCTGATCGAACATTTGTCAACAGCGTATGCGCCGCATTTTAAAATTTGTTGTATGAAATGATGTGAAACCTCTCAGTCGTCGCGCCGTACGCGCCGTATTTCGTGTACTATGCGGCGCGTCCGGTGCTGACAATGTGCGAACTGCGATCAGCTTTAAACTGCATCAAGTTAAGTCTCACTAAACTGAAGCATACTTTAAAACTCACCTCAGCCTCCAATCCCACAAGTTCCAGCTCGATATCTCTGTACTGGTTCGTGTCGGGTTCCTCTCCATCATCATATTTCGCCAGGTCGAAGGTCTCGTCTCCCTCCTCATCAGCATCAGCCGCCAGCGCTGGGTCGAAGGAGAACATCTCTCGTCCGGACAGACCGACGGCCCGACCGGCCTTGAAGTCACTACGTTTCTGCTCTTCAGCCTTGTTCTTGGCGTCCTGTAAACACAAGGACGAATGAATGAATATTCTTTATTGCATTTACGCATTGTAATCTTAAACACAAAAGGCGGCTTTCTAAACATCAAAGCATATTTAATAGTATTTAGGACATAGTTAATACAGAATATGATCGTAATCTACGAATAATAAACTATTTATTATTTGTAGATGGTAATGCAATGAAGTTGATTTCTCTACAAAAAGTAAAAGTCCAATAAGGTTTGGGTATCCTGCAACTCCATTATGTTGTGATGACAACTTTTTGGATTTCTTTAACATAATGTTTTAATCGATCTACAGACACAGAGAAGAAACTAAGCTATGTATTGTAACATTTGAGCATGTGCTATATCAGTAATGCAACGCATAATATGTGAAATACATTACGTTAAGCTTATTACATTGCAACGAGCAATGCAACACAACAAAGCAATTAAGACTTGCTATACCACTTACATGTTTATCTTTAATCTTCTTCTTTTTCCATGCAAGGAAGGTTTCAAGCGTGATCTTAGTTTGGTTGGGCCCGAGCGCGGCTCGCTCTCTTTCTATTAGGTCCACGAGGGATATTTCATTTTTCTTTTCTTCCATTTTCTTCTTGTCTCGTTTCAGAACGAAGCCCGGAGGTAGGGCGTGCCTGTATATACACTTCCCACCTGAAGGACATTCCCAAAACCATCCATATTTCGATCTCTCCACAGCTTCCAGAAAATGCTTGCAAATCTGTAGAAAAAAATTAATTAATCCTTCGATCGGAGATTCTCGGAAATGCCATTGTATTCTATTGTTGTCGCGATCACCGGTGTTCGTACGGGGCTTGATGGAATGAAATGAAAAAATGAATATATACAAAATGGAGATTTACAAAACACCATTGTGTGTTAAATTTTTAAAAGACACAATTTCACCAAAAACACAAAAAAATTGTAGTTTCACTAGAACATGGATGCCTATTATAATCACTAATCAGTTATCATGAAGAATTCTTATAAGATTAATGAGACACTGTCTGCTTATAAATTGACAAATAAGAATATGTTTTTTGCTCTGTATTACATAGTTAATCCATATTCCATAATAAGACATTGAGCATACTCAGTCCTTATCATGATATTTTATTTTATAATAAGGTGTGTTTTAATCAAGTTACTTGTCTTATACTTTATAGTTTATAGTATAAGAAGATTATCAATTCATACCACAGCTAATATAAAGGTACATACAATATCAGTGGTAGGTCGTTGTTTGTCGCCTTCTCCGTGTTTCTTCTCCACAACCTCTTTGAGCTTATCTTCATCCCAATTGTCCATAGTGTCATCATCTCGCATATCAACGTAAAGGGACCTCTTTTCAGCCTGAAAGAAGAAAAAAAATGTTGGACAAAGAAATTGAAACAATACTGCTCCCATACGGCCCAAGTGGGCCGCAAGAACAATAGATTTCCAAGAATTGCTGGGTATTAAGCTGGGTATTAGAAAACAACATACAACTTTTACTAACAAAAACATTATAGTTACAAAATGTTGTGTCTTTGTCTAATATAAAATATATAACAAGTAATAAATAGATTAAAATATGTCACCTTTCTTTCAATAGTAAGGTCATGGGAGAATTTGCACCGGTCTCCTTTTGTGCACTGACCCTGCTTGAAGAAAGCACAAACCACTGATTTAGGATCAGTACCTGAAAACAGAAGTTAATAGACCATTAAAATTTAATCAAAATAAAATGTGTTAGTGTTTGTTTTATTAAAAAATTTAAACTACAAATTAATTTAAAAGTCATCAACAATATTTTAGACTGCGCTTACAACTTTGTTGTGTTTACTGCACAGGAATCATACATTTTTCCATGATCAAAGCTATCCTGTGTGCTTTTCTGGGACTCCAAGTATCTCCATACCAAATATCATTATCAACTCAGAGGCAATTTAAAATACAGTCATGGGATATAAAAGCATTTTGGAAATTCTCTTGAATACAAATACGAGAGGTCTAAGAAATAACCATGAAATGAAAGAGGAATGAAAAGAAATGCATGAAAGAGGCAGTCTGATAAAAAAAAAATACATTAAATGTATGGCCAAAAGAGTGTAACAATTAATTTCTCTCTTTCTATAGAAATACCTGCATAATAGACAGATTTATAATAATCTATTGTGTCTCTATCATGGGAATCGCAGACACAATAGATTTTCAGTTGTTATGCAACAGCCGGGTGCCGCTTGGGCATTGATGGGTATAATGACATTATAATGGAATGGAATAAAAACATTTTCTTTACCTTTTTCAACCTTTTGAGTTTGCACCGGTTTGAAGAGCATTGCCATCTCTTTCTGTTCCTTCAGTTTTTGTTCTTTCTCTTTCTTCTTATCATCCATAGGCTTGGCGGGATGGATACCGCCACTCTTCACCTGCTTTTCAACTTGCTGAATAAACTTTTGCTGCTTGGCTCCTTTCTTGTTTTTTATACCAAATGTTTTATCCTGTAAAAATATTAAAGTATATTTAGACCAGTGGTTCTCAACTGGTGGTCCGCGGACCACTGGTGGTCCCTCGAGGCATTCCAAGTGGTCAGCGAAGCCATCCTTATATGTAAGAATTCAGAAGTTAGTAAAGAGTATGCACTATGCAGTCACAAAAATCACATTAAATTAAAATCTGTAACATTTAGATTTTTTCCAAATAAAAAAAATGAGTGCTAATTATAAAGTTGTGCTTGTTTTCTTTATCAAACAACCCTTAGTTTAGGTAAGCCGACTGGGTGGTCCCAGGCTAGACAACATTTGGTAAAATGGTCCCTCATGACTAAAAGGTTAAGAACCACTGAATTAGACCAAGAATTTTCTTTTCAATGATATTAGGTACATAAAAACATAATAACTACATAGTAAAAATAACATTGTTGATGCAATTATTCCACATACTTATTCTATGCAGCCTTTGCACCTTTGGTCGCTATACAATTGCAATCAGTGTAATAGGCTACTTGACATATATTTAATTTCATTGAAAAAAATGCATATTTCTAGTAGAACTTGGCCTAGGAAACCGTATTTCACCCTTATCATCAAATAAAAGCTTATGATTGATAAAGTCGATTTGAAAATATGATTTTATGAAAATAGGAATTGTACTGACGAAAACGCTTTTGCGGTACTTCCGATTTGGATGTGACGTCATTCTATTTGTAATTTAATATCTTTTATTTATCGCGCTCGTTATATGTAAGTTTATTTGTATATAAATAATATGAATAAGCCTAGAAAGATTTATAAAATATGTTTTCTTGAATAATTCAAATAAAACATCAGTTTTATATATTATCTCCATTTATTGTAGTTGGGAAATGAAATGGCCAAAACTTTTCTACAAAAGTGTTCAATATTACAAATGATTTCTAAATTCTTTTCCAATTTTTTGGCACTGTTAGACTCGTACGCTTAGCACATAAAACTTTTTTCAATAAAGAAAGTATAAAATACAAAAAACATGACGTCACACTATGGCGGTACAATGGCGGACAGTGTTTTTGGCGCCATATAAAAGGCATATTTTTCAATCAACATTTTTGTGGGTTTCTACTGTTTAAAATATTAGTTTTTTTGGTGAAAATGAATGTTTAAGAAGCGATTAAAATGAAGAAAAAAAATAGGTCAAGTAGCCTATTACAAATAGTGTAATATTGCTATTGCAACTGAGTCATCTAAGTAAGAATATAGTTTATGACCTATGTTTTAAAAATTGTTTTAAGACCCCAACTTCAGAATAGAATAAAGCTAACCCCCTAAATTCAATTGCAATGATAAACATTCAACTATTTTATTTTACTCAAAGAAATCTCTAAAATACTTACTTCTATCACTTTTTCTTTCTTTTTCTGCTCCGTTTTCTTGCTGCCAGCTGCAGCAGCAGCTTTCTTTGGCGGCATGGTTAGGTTTGGTTGTGCAGAGAGCTTCTAGAATAAGTATCTCTTGGTTACAGAAACCAAAGCAGCAGAATATTTTCCTCTCAGTTACTAATACATAAGTATACAACTTATACTTATTGAAAAGGCTATTTAGTTTTCCTTCATCTATTTATCGGATATTGTAGAAGAGAAATTAATGCACACGAAACGACATTTGGGTTTTTTGAAAACGACAAATGGACAACTGGCAGTCAAATATCAAATGGTGTGTCAGTGTCAATATTGACATTGACTTATGAGTCTTTTCACTATTTACAATAAGCAGCAAAAATGAAAACAAAAGGGACCAGTCCGTGATTTGCTTAATTCGTGCAATTTAGGTTATTTAGGTACTGTTGTATCTTAATCACGAGGCGTTTCTACTCTTATAAATCCATATCACACTTTATATTATACTAAGTGCTCCAAAGCTTCAAATGAATGTGGAAGGGGCGCTGCTGTTAAAGGAGAACTGTCAAACACATAATAAAATTTTAAAATGATGTGTTGGTATGATAGAAGCGTTAGTTTCCTTTTTCGCCACTTTATACATTATTTTAACGTAAAAATTTAGAAAATTTTTGAATCATTTTTCATATCAATAAAATGGACGAGGTCGTCCGTCGTAGACGTAGGTACGGACGTGTCCGATAGTTCATCGTTTTGTTTACAATGGTATCAACATAAAAAATAAATGTCAGTGTCAACTGTCAATGTCAACTGCCATATGAATGGCAATTGGCAGCTGTCATGTTTGTAGCTCGTCGTTGTTCCACCGTGAACCGTCCCACGGATTTCAGAATTTGGATTTGCTTGCTCGGATGTATTCGATAGCTAGTACAAAAATTGCTGTTTGTTGGTTAATCGTGTTCGAGCGTAGCACGCATGTCGAATTTTAGCCAAAATATCGTGTTCACGGTCAATCAGCCGTCTTGAGTTTTCGTTCCGCGCGCGATAAACAAACGGGAATGTAGGCCATGGCGAAAATCTTACTCTATTTAAATTCGCAAAGTGTTCAGTGTACAGTGTTTTTGAATTAAATATAATAATGGAAATAGTGGACGTAGAAGACGGCCAGCCTGATGTTACAGCGACGACGAGAAAGAAGAGTTTATGGGCTAAAATAAATAACAGGACGACATACAGTTACTTGTTCAACATAGTCGTGTCGATTTTGATTTTAACATGTTTAATTTTCGCTCTGTATTTTTTTAAGGAGTATTTAAAGACGATCTTGTATTGGGTGGACGCGCAGGACCCTAAGATAATATTTTTGCTGTTCATGGGACTGTTTTTGATAGTGAGTTTTCCAGTGACTATCGGATATCTGGTGTTAATTATAACTAGCGGGTACTTGTTCGGTATTATCAAGGGTTTGGGTACTGTGGTAGTGAGTGCGAACTTCGGTGTGGCGGTGGCCCACTTCACTCTAAAGATGATGAGGAGCTACTTGCCCCTGGATAGACTTTTGAAGAATGAAACTGCAAGAGCACTCCTCAAAGTGATCTCTGGACCTCAAGCTTTCAAGATCGTGTTTTTCGCAAGACTGACGCCAATACCTTTTGGTCTACAGAACACAATATTTGCAGTGAGTAATTTTTTTCTGATATGAAATACTATTAAATTCACTTGAAGTATGAAAGCTGCATATTTTGCCATCTTCAAGTGCAGCATCTTCAAGTATATAAAGATTCTAATAAGCAACACAGGTATCCATTATTATTACTCAATAGCTCTTACATCTTATTAAATTAAGAAAAATAGATTAGAAAGTATGTAACATTCTGTTCTTAATTTTATTTTGTTGAATTGAATATTTTATCATAAAATATTATAAAACATTTTATTGAGGAGTAAAGGCAGATATTACTAGAAATAAAATGCATTGTTAATAGGGGTTTATTTATTATTATAATATTTAATCATAGAATTTTTCCTCATAAAAGCCGTAGTTTTATGTAAAGGATAAACTAAGGTTACTCCCCTGTTTATCAGTGATTAACTGATAGTGTGGCAATTAAAACCTTTGTTACAGTCTATTGTTATTTTATTGCTCCACAAGATAACAAGGAACAAAGAGTCTGAATTCTTATTATTGAAATCTAGACTACCTTACAAACATAATACCATTAACAATATTAAGAGTCCGTATACAAAATTTTGCCAATTTCGCTCATTTAACAGATGTGATTTAACAGTTAAAATACAGTATTTCTATTAGTTTTAATGCACAACATGTAAGATCATTTCAATTATAATCTAATGTTGCAGCTAGATTTTTTATTTTTTTTAAGTATCTTTAAATAATCCAACTCAAACCCGCGACAGTTTTGTGATTTTTGCTGTAAAAGGTTTAGAATATCACCTTTTTATGGATTGTATTGACATCTTAACGGTATGAAAAAAATACAATGTACTGTTGAGAAAGTCGTCTATACAATGTTGGAATAACTTTTTACCACTTTAATATAAAAAACCCTTTAAAAAACAGAATACCTATAACTGCCCGCTAACTTGGCGATCGTCCTTTTTCACCTGGCATATAAAAGACGGGCGTGAGTGTGAAGAGAGCAGTAGAAAATATAGTACGGGCTCTTAACAGCTCTATCACTTTCATTAAATTTTCCCCCTGGCCTGGATATAATAAAATTTATATTAATTTATATCCCACATCATGGAAAAAAGAAATAAAAGTTTTACTGCCATACTCAGAGGAAAAATTAATTACTTACGTGTAATTATATGACATAAGCCCCATACATTATCTGTCAAACTCTTCATTAAATTAAATTTAAATTGTCATTAAATGTCTCTGAGTGCGACCGAGAGCTGTAAGTTAATTTCCAATATTTTTTAAAATTATAACATTCAGCTTAGGTTAAGTCTAGATAAAGACTGAATTCCTGTAATAAATATATATAATACAGGATTTCTCTTTCTTTGTTCCTTATCTCTTAGAGTTGTTGTTTCAAGTTTTGATATTAAAATAATAATATTACTCATTTTCAGTCATAATATTTTGAAGTTTCCAAATAAATGAAGTGCTTGGATATTAATAATTTAGTAGAAAATTCCTTATCAGGAGACATGGCAATGGCATGGTCAAAATTTTTATATGAATATGACATTATGTTCCTCTTCAAAACATCTGTAGATAATTATACGTCTTGTTCATAATTTATGCATTACAAATCAAATATTAATAGCTAGCAAGTTTGATAAGATATAGTAATCATTTAATTAAATAAAGGCATGGCAGTATCCATTGCCTTTATCTTGGTAAATAATAATTGATAAAGACTTCAATATAGACAACTTTTATTTAATTTAATATTTATCCAAATCTATATACATATTTAAAAAATAATTGTTAGTAAAACTATTTTATGTTCAGTTCAGTTCAGTTTGTTCAATCTAACAATATTTTTTGTAAAAACAGGAACTAAATGGGAAGAATAAATGGGAAGAAAAACTTGAGGGGTGTCAAGGGACACCCGGTCCCCCGGACGACATAGCGAAGTTATAAAAAAAATCATAACTGGCTTGCTTTCTATGAGAGAGACAGGGAGAGAGAGAAAGAAAGAGACAGAGAGAGAAACACGCGCACGCCGCACGGCTTATAATTACAGCAAAAAGCACAGACAAAGATCAAGATAGATACCACATGTACTTCGCGGGACGTGCGGTATCTATATCTGTATCTATGTCTGTGGCAAAAAGTGTCGGTCAAAAAGTGTCGTATTGTTATAGTTCTTGCAATCTACGAGTGCGCGTCGCCCTTAGTTGTGTGAGTGACCATATCTATACACGCGTACATGGCTCGCTCGCTACTGACTGCTCCGTCGGGTACGCACACTAACGAAAATGTCTATTCACATTTCCAACTACAAATAAAGGCTACGCGCGCTCGTAGATTGCAAGAACTATACAACTTTTTCCGTTTAGCCCTCTTTCGCAACGCGCGATAAGGAACTTCGTTCCAACAAAGGGGCTTTGGTTGAATGTCATAACTTTAGCTATATTTATGATGCAGGCTGACCAGGAAAGATGCGAAAATGACAGATTTCCTGTATCATAAAATACCCTTCCAAAATAATTTACACCAGCTGAAGACAGATGATAGGCCCCTTACACACTGCGACTTTTATCAGCGATGCAGTCGCGATGCTGTCACGATGCAGCATCGAAGCAGTCGCAAATGGTCCACCTTTAGACACACGCGATGCAGAAGCAAAATCAATGCAAAAATCTGTTCATTGCATGTGCCTGAAGTTCCGAACGTTCAAGTGAACGAATTAGCTACAAAACAAAAACAAATTATCTTGAGTATCAAAATATAAGATGTATCATAGTGAGGTAAGGGGACACTTTTAGAGGGTGCAAATGTTATTTCTAATTCAAAAAATAGTCACCCCTAAAACCCACCCTTATAATTCCAAGTCGATTTTCTTCCACCCCACAGTGATTGAAAATTCTAAAAAAATTCATGCTAGTAAACTTATAGATCCTACGTACGATGGTAATATTTTCAACTTGCGGACTCACCCCTAAAACTTACCCTTAAAATTCAAAGTCGATTTTCTCCCACACCACAGTGATTGAAAATTCTAAAAAAATTCATGCCAGTAAACTTATAGATCCTACGTACGATGGTAATATTTTCAACTTGCGGACTCACCCCTAAAACATACCCTTAAAATTCAAAGTCGATTTTCTCCCACACCACAGTGATTGAAAATTCTAAAAAAATTCATGCTAGTATACTTATAGATCCTACATACGATGGTAATATTTTCAACTTGCCCACTCACCCCTAAAACCCACCCTTAAAATTCAAAGTCGATTTACTCCCACACCACAGTGATTGAAAATTCTAAAAAAATTCTCGCTAGTATATTTTAAGATCCTACATACAATGGTAATATTTTCAACTTGCGGACTCACCCCTAAAACTTACCCTTAACATTCAAAGTCGATTTTCTCCCACACCACATGATTGAAAATTCTAAAAAAATTCATGCTAGTATACTTATTGATCCTACATACGATGGTAATATTTTCAACTTGCGGACTCACCCCTAAAACTTACCCTTAACATTCAAAGTCGATTTACTCCCACACCACAGTGATTGAAAATTCTAAAAAAATTCATGCTAGTATACTTATAGATCCTACATACGATGGTAATATTTTCAACTTGCGGACTCACCCCTAAAACTTACCCTTAAAATTAAAAGTCTATTTTCTCCCACACCACAGTGATTGAAAATTCTAAAAAAATCCATGCTAGTAAACTTATAGATCCTACGTACGATGGTAATATTTTCAACTTGCGGACTCACCCCTAAAACTTACCCTTAAAATTAAAAGTCGATTTACTCCCACACCGCAGTGATTGAAAATTCTAAAAAAAAATCATGCTAGTATACTTATAGATCCTACATACGATGGTAATATTTTCAACTTGCGGACTCACCCCTAAAACTTACCCTTAAAATTAAAAGTCGATTTTTTCCCACACCACAGTGATTGAAAATTCTAAAAAAATCCATGCCAGTAAACTTATAGATCCTACGTACGATGTTAATATTTTCAACTTGCGGACTCACCCCTAAAACTTACCCTTAAAATTAAAAGTCGATTTACTCCCACACCACAGTGATTGAAAATTCTAAAAAAATTCATGCTAGTATACTTATAGATCCAACATACGATGGTAATATTTTCAACTTGCGGACTCACCCCTAAAACTTACCCTTAAAATTAAAAGTCGATTTTCTCCCACACCACAGTGATTGAAAATTCTAAAAAAATCCATGCTAGTAAACTTATAGATCCTACGTACGATGGTAATATTTTCAACTTGCGGACTCATCCCTAAAACTTACCCTTAAAATTAAAACTCGATTTACTCCCATACCACAGTGATTGAAAATTCTAAAAAAATTAATGCTAGTATACTTATAGATCCTACGTACGATGGTAATATTTTCAACTTGCGGACTCACCCCTAAAACTTACCCTTAAAATTAAAAGTCGATTTACTCCCATACCACAGTGATTGAAAATTCTAAAAAAAATAATGCTAGTATACTTATAGATCCTACGTACGATGGTAATATTTTCAACTTGCGGACTCACCCCTAAAACTTACCCTTAAAATTAAAAGTCGATTTACTCCCATACCACAGTGATTGAAAATTCTAAAGAAATTAATGCTAGTATACTTATAGATCCTACGTACGATGGTAATATTTTCAACTTGCGGACTCACCCCTAAAACTTACCCTTAAAATTAAAAGTCGATTTACTCCCATACCACAGTGATTGAAAATTTTAAAAAAATTCATGCTAGTATACTTATAGATCCTACATACGATGGTAATATTTTCAACTTGCGGACTCAACCCTAAAACTTACCCTTAAAATTAAAAGTCGATTTTCTCCCACACCACAGTGATTGAAAATTCTAAAAAAATCCATGCTAGTAAACTTAAGATCATACGTACGATGGTAATATTTTCAACTTGCGGACTCACCCCTAAAACTTACCCTTAAAATTAAAAGTCGATTTACTCCCACACCGCAGTGATTGAAAATTCTAAAAAAAATCATGTTAGTATACTTATAGATTCTACATAGGATGGTAACATTTGCAACTTGCGCATTCACCCCTAAATTCCACTCTTATAATTCAAAGTCGATTTTCTCCCACACCACAGTGATTGAAAATTCTAAAAAAATTCATGCTAGTATATTTTAATACCCTTCATAGGATGGTAACATTTGCAACTTGCGGACTCACCCCTAAAACCCACCCTTATGATTCAAAGTCGATTCGTGACGACACGTGAACTTAGATTTTATAATCGCGATCAAAAGATTGTGAAATCCATTTGAAAAATGCGAGATTAAGAGCGCTTACAGACGAACGGCACGCGTCGGCGGCAGTCGACGGCAGTCGGCGGCACGTGTCGGCTGCAGTCGACGGCAGCCGTCGACAGTTTATCACGCTTGCAGTTGTGACGTAGCGCGTAAAGGTAAGCGTCCACAGGTCGGTATCGTACGCAGCGGACGTCTCGCATCAAACGGATAATTTTTTTACAGTACGTCCACTGTATCGGCAGCGTACGGATTACCGACTAGCCAGTATTTTTATCTTCAAATTAGTCCAAACAAAGTTCCTAAGTCAAAATTTCTGCTTTCGGCTATTCCATCCACACCCCCCTTTTGAGCATTAATTTACTAGGCTAGTCGGTAATCCGTACGTTACCGATTCAGCGGACGTACTGTGAAAAAAATATCCGTTTGATGCGAGACGTCCGTTGCGTATGATACCGACTTGTGGCCGCTTACCTTTAGGCGGTACGTCACAACTGGGGGCCTACCACCACCTCTACTAAGCGACACCGTTTGACAGATAAGCAATAATTACTTTAACGTCAAGCTAGCGATCTTAAAAAAGTTGATATTTCACAGCGGATTTAACAATGTTTTTTATTTTTTTACTGTTTTATACTAAAATTATATTTAAAAAGTGAGTACGGTAATGTTATTGTAATCTTACAACAAAGTGTTCTGGAAACATAATCGTAATAGGAAAGGTCGTGGTAGGCCCCCTGCCAGCGTCATAAACTGTCAACGGCTGCCGTCGGCTGCCGTCAACTGCCGCCGACACGTGCCGCCGACTGCCGTCGACCGTGAGTCCGCAAGTTGAAAATATTACCATCGTATGTAGAATCTATAAGTATACTTAGCGTGAATTTTTTTAGAATTTTCAATCACTGTGGTATGGGAGTAAATCGACTTTTAATTTTAAGGGTAAGTTTTAGGGGTGAGTCCGCAAGTTGAAAATATTACCATCGTATATAGGATCTATAAGTATACTGGCATGAATTTTTTTAGAATTTTCAATTACTGTGGTATGGGAGAAAATCGACTTTTAATTTTAAGGGTCAGTTTAAGGGGTGAGTCCGCAAGTTGAAAATATTACCATCGTACGTAGGATCTATAAGTTTACTAGCATGAGTTTTTTTAGAATTTTCAATCACTGTGGGGTGGAAGAAAATCGACTTGGAATTATAAGGGTGGGTTTTAGGGGTGACTATTTTTTGAATTAGAAATAACATTTGCACCCTCTAAAAGTGTCCCCTTATCTCACTATGATACATCTTATATTTTGATACTCAAGATTATATGTTTTTGTTTTGTAGCTAATTCGTTCACTTGAACGTTCGGAACTTCAGGCACATTTCATTGCTGGTGTCGCGCGTGTGTATCGATGCTAACGCGCAACTGTATCGATACGCGACAGCATCGATGCAAAAATTGCTGGTGTTGCGACTCGCGATTAGGGAATTCAATCTCGTTCTCGCGAGATCTCGTTCTCGCGAGATCTTGACCTTTTTTAGCGAGATTGATCTCGGACGAAAAAAAGGCGAGATCTCGCGAGTTTGACGAGATTGCACTTGAGCATAAAAACGTCTTATTCGAAGCGCGGACTGACACGGACGGAGTTGCGATCACGGAGTAAAAACAAAGAGGAGCTGGCCGAAGCTACTGTGTACTGTAATTTTCAACTAGGTCCTGAATTTTGACTTCCTGTTGTTTTATTACTTATAAAATAACTGTTTTATTACTAAAAGATTCTAAGTCTGCTGCTTACATACATTCCGCATGGCGCGCGCCATCAGATTGTATGGAAGCCGCAGACTTTGATCGCACAAAAGTCTGTCGTCTGCGATCTCCCTAACTTTGACACGGTCGCGCGGGGCTTACGACAGTCGTCGGTCGCGCGCGGCTTACGACTGTCGCGATGCACGGAATTGTACCTTAAAGCTGTTTAAAGCGAATATAAAAGTTCAGCAGAATTTATTTCAAGCATAAGTCGCGGTTCGGATTGGCGGCGTTTGCTAGTCTCAAGCACCACTCTAAGTGAGTGGCGGTTTGGTGGGAAAGCAACCAATAATAGACTCTTGTAAGCGCCGAGATGTTGCAAGCGAAGCTTTTTATTTTGAAAATAGAACTATTTTTAAAACATACTTCTTTAATTTCAAGTAGTTTTTCATGACGCAAACGTTTTTAGAGAGTTTAATTAATTATTTTTAAACGATTTAATTAATTTCTATACCTAATTAATTCAAAACTTATATTAATAATTATTGGAAATCCATACTTCCATACTAATATTATAAATGCGAAAGTGTGTCTGTCTGTCTGTCTGTCTGTCTGTCTGTTACCTCTTCACGTCCAAACCGCTGAACCGATTTGGCTGAAATTTGGTATGGATATACTTTGAGTCCCGGGAAAGGACATAGGATACTTTTTATCCCAAAAAAATGTACAGTTCCCGCGCGAAAAACGAATTTTGGCGCAACGGAGTTGCGGGCGTCATCTAGTGCTCTATAAGTGGGCTATATTCTTGGAGAAATATGCTGCTTTACAACAGGTACGACAGACCCAGTCCACAGATGTATGTTCGCACATCCCACAGATGACAGAGATGGACATATTGGACACGCTTGATACTTGCCTAGTATTGCAAGTGGAGCCAGGCGCGGCTGTGAAGCTGAAGATTCTCGAAAAAATAGTTTCCCGTAAAAATAATCACGTATATATCACAAATGGATCTTAGCAAAAAAAAAGAAATTACTCTATTGATTCCTATTTCCTTGTTTCATCATAATTCCTCGGGGAATGTTCGAGAGATTAATTGGAATTCTGAAAGCGTAGGGTGTGGTCGTAAGTCGTAACGATGAGCTATAAAGTATGGACGTCAACAAAACAGGCATAAAGTGTCTTACGGTCGTTAGATATCAAGGTTGGCTCATGGCTGACTTTGTATCAGATAAAGTACTATGGATCTTTGATAAACAGTGTCATCTTAGTCTTTGGTAAACAGATTTAAGGGCTTACTAAAGATTTATCATTTAAGAGGAACCTTTGCAGCTTTATTGGTTCATATCAGAAACCTTTCGATGATATTACTGCGATTCTCGGGAGGTGTCAAATTTAAAAGGTCGTAATAAATTAGGAATCTCTGATTTAGGTACTCATTGTCAAATGTTAGCTTCTAAATTCACTTATATTGATAAAGTAATTTTTCGGAAAAGAGATAGATGCTGCGACTGGGCATAGCTTGTAGTAGCTAGGAAACCCTATAATTCTCTACAATCAATAAATTGACCTTTTTTTATATGGAAGCTAGTAAGTAAAGGTACTTAATGGAGAAAACATAACTAGCTATGAAGATTGTATTTAATGCAAAAGATCACGTTTTAGCTAAGAATGCGCGAGCTAAGAGCTGAATAAATGTCGCCCTTACCCAGAGACATGGTACTTATAAGTTATAAGTACCATGTCTCTGCCCTTACCATACATTTAACCTCAAATCTTGACTTTATAAACAGATTTTTTTTTAACTGTATGTCGAGAAATCGTACTTTTAGCTCGGCCGCACATTATCCGAATTTCTGATCAGAAAAATTCGGACGCCCTGGCCCCCGCCCCGCTCTGAATACATTTTGACACGTCAGAATTCTGATAGCTTATGCGGGGTCCACAACAAATGTATGAACAGAGTGCGTTACGGGGCGGGGTGTCCGAATTTTTCTGATCAGTCGGATAATGTGCGGTCGGGCTAAAACTACAATTTCTCGACATACAGTTTAAAAAAAATATCTGTTTATAAAGTCAAGATTTGAGGCGTACATTTCTCACAAAGGCCTACGTCACACGTCCAGCTTAATATCAAATACAAAATAAATTTTCACATAACATAAACATTAAACATACTGAAGTATGTTGCATACGGCACTACTGTAAACCACTCTCTCAGGTTTTATAGGACTTGTCCTAAAATATTTTTGCATATTCAATTTTTTAAAACTATTAAAAGTTAACATGTTTACGTACTAATTAATAATTATGTACCAAATTACGATAGAAGTAATCTAGGTCCATGGTCCATTGATTAAATCGTTGATTGTTATTTACAATGTATCATGTACATACAATGTAGATTATTAATTTAACTAAACTCGGTCACATAATATCTTACAATTGCGCTTTTAACCTTATCAATTAACCCCATCTTAAAACGAGCATTACCCACCCTTACCTACACTACCAGTCAAAAGTTTTTGCCCACAACATAATTCATTTATTTTATTAAAAAAATATATGAATTAGCAAATTGTCCTTTTGTATTGTCAAACGAAGGTTAAAACGATGTTTTTAGAACCAAAAACAATTGTGTCCATTATTTGTATACTTTTATACGAGCGCATGTTTACATTTTGTAGGTGAGTGTGAGAAATTAAAATTTGCAAGTATGGCTGGTTTGTTTAATATTCTTTAACTATGAATTGTTCCTTCCATGTTTATGATTGGAGTTTAGTTCCATTAAGCTCTGTGAGTCGCAGGAATCAAGCTTTTATGTATACTTTGTGCACCAAGACACTCTTTTGTGAACTTATAGTAGGTACTAATTGTTTTCGTTTTTGAAAATTCAGACACATAAGCTTTAAAACAGGTACAACCAAGGAACTATCGGTTTAAACTCGTGCAATTATCGTTAGTTTATGGAGTGATAACTCAAGCAAAAGGAACCCTAACATTGCCGTCAAATTAAAAATACGTCGAAAAATCGTGGATTACATCGTGAAAAAATATGCATCCACCAGGAGTTTTAGCTATAGCAAAGGTTCAGAACGGCCTCGCAAAGTCAAAACAGTTGAAGGTAAGCATAGTGTATTGACCAGTAAACGTCATCGACGACTCACGGGTCTAGATATTGCAGCTTAGATCAAAGAAACTAGAGATTTTTCTTTGAGTACTTTTACAATGAAAAACAGTGAAAAGGAGATTGAGAGAAGCTGGCCTTTTTGGAAGAGTAGGAGTGAAGAAACCTCTTTAAGGCGTCAAAAAAACGTGAAGAGGTTGCAGTGGGCTAAAGGACGTAAAAATTGGACGCATGGATCAGTGGGGGAGAGTTTTATGGAGTGATGAGTCAAAGTTTGAGGTTTTTGGGTTTAAGAGAAGAATCTTCGTGCGCAGGTCAAAAGGAGAACGTATGCTAAATTAATGTGTAATCCAGATTATAAAACACGGTGGAGGCTCGATGATGATTTGAGGATTTTTTGAAGGCCAGGTGACTGGAGACCTGCCGAAGATTGAAGGGATTTTAAAGAAAGAAGGAAGAATTAAAAATATTAAAGAAAAATGTAGTACGGTCTGGTCAAAGCGTGATCGGTAGAAATTTTATTTTCCAGCACGACAACGATCCCAAGTATTCCTTGAAGCTGTACAAACAGTATTTAGAAGAATTGGAATTCCTTGAAGCTGTACAAACAGTATTTAGAAGGTTTGTAATAGGTGAACAACTGTTATTGGCCATATTTCCTATTTTAGTATAGCTTTAAATGCCTAAAATGTATGCTTAAGTAATAGTTTACAAAATAATTGTATGAGCTATACAAGTGTTAGTGATTTAAGAATGATGGCTGTTGTTGTTCCAAATAAATAAATAAATAAAGAATGTACTGAACGTAATGATTTGGTCACTACGGTCGCCCAACCTCAATCCGATTGAATTGTTGTGGGATAAATGGGACAGGGATGTCAGAAAGAAAAAAATAGGACACTCCTATTATGACAACACACCTTTAAAATATTCTGAAAAATTGAATGGGACAAAATAGATATCAAATATTTGTCGAAATGTTACTACTAAGAGTGCCAAGAATGTGCAAAGAATTAATAAAAGCAAAAGAAGGTAATATGAATAAATTAAAAATTTAATAGGAACCATTGCAGACTAATTTACTTATTACTATATTTAATCCAAATAATATGTTCTTTAAAATATAATTATCAAACTCGATCATATATGGGTGGGCAAAAACTTTTGAACGGTACAATAAGTGTCCCCTAGCGGCCAATAAGGGTAGCATTTTCTTACTATGTATTTTACTAAGGCTTATAATAATTATTAATTATATGTCATTTCAATCATTAGTCTAAACGTGTCACACGTTAAGATTGGTGAACATAATAATACGTCGTAACACATCACAGAGATTAGTGAAAAGTATAAATCTTGTAAGTATGCGCTGGCTTTACATTGATGTTCTTTTTCGACTTAAGTTGTAGACTGTAGTCAATGATATTTAAAAAAAAAATGTCCTAGTTTTTCCCTCGAATATAGTCACTTGGCTGAGTTCAAAATAACGCTGTATACACAGTCGTTTCAGTTTGCTCATAAAATGTTTATTTCTCTATATTTACCCGTGAGTCTCGTGAGGTTTAAATTATATACGTATATGAGTTAGTGAGGATAGGAATAGAGGTTCATAATATTATACTAAATAAATGACGCCCGCAACTCCGTTGTGCCCAAATTCGTTTATAGCGCGGGAACCGTTCATCTTTACGGGATATAAAGTATCCTTTGACTCAACTGAGTCAACGTATCTCCATAGCAAATTTCAGCAAAAGCATTCAGGAGTTTGGGCGTGAACAGGTAACAGACAGACACACTTTCAGATTTATAATATTAGTATGGATGATGCCCATAGCGTTTCATTTCAACTTTCATCCACTTATGTCACCGTATTCGTTTCATACAAAACCTATAATATCACTGCTGTATAGTAAGCACCTGCATCATCATGACATGCATTCATAAAAGTGACATCAGCATCAGGCAGCGAGGTAAAGCTCGAAATATTCCAAAAATGCACCTTTCTAAGGATTCTTGGAGTTGGAGCTAAGTTTTGGCACAATAAAAGACCTCACATAAGAAAGAAAGCCAGTTTGTACGTAGGTGTACCATTATATGCAGACTGATAGAACGGAAAGTTGTAAAAATACAGTGTTTTGCATGTAGCGTGCAAAATGCTTGTAGAAATAATTACTTTGGAGTGCATGCCGGCATGCGCTACTACATGTTTTACTTACTGCACATACAGGGGGTTTCCTTTAAAACCTTCGTGATCGAAGTTTAAAACATATTTTTTTAAGGTTTTTCTTGTTTAAGTTTTACTTTAAGGGTATAAAGGAGATTAGTGCGGAAATACTTTTGTGTTTGGACGTCAATACTCAATGATAATTCCAACAACAGAAAAAATAAACACGTCCAAGTATGAATCTATCGACCTTCGGCAAATATGAGTTGAAAGTCCATTTTTGTCTTAGCCGGTGCTATTTTCAGCACATCAAGTTTTAAACTAGACTAAGCAGGCTGTCGACCTAAAAACATACACAATAGCATTATGTAGCATTATCTGCAACTTAAGTTTCACACGTATGTTACTCTAATATAGGTAGGTCTTAGTTTTTGTCTCTTCTCACGTGAAATGTCTTTCGAATATCTCTACATCTACAATACTGTGATCCGTGAGGCACTAGATTATTTTTTTTATCTAAAAATTAATTTTAGAATAGTTTTTAGATAAAAAATATATAAAAGTTGCTGTTATATTCAATTAATTGAAGTTTTATAAATTGAGCGTAGGCAAAAAGTATTTCTTAGCATTTATCCTTTATTATAAAATACAGTATTTTCTGGTTCAATTTAAAATCATAATAATCGGAAATATTTCCGCACAAAATACATAAATTCAAACCCCCCTATACACTATGTAACAGGCTGTTACTGTCGACTTACCTTTTATATTTAAATTATTGTTATTTGTTGTGCATGCGAGTTTTAACTCTAATGTTGTTTATTGTGGCACTAGCTGTTGCCCGCGACTTCGTCCGCGTGGACTTCAGTTTATAGCGCGCGGTGTCAACAAAATTGGTGTCAAATTTAAAAGCTTTTTAAAACCCTGGTACCCCTCAAATCAAAATACCCAAAAACAGCTGTGCAGTGTGCACATAATATTTCATTTTTTAAATTAAACTTTATTTATACCAAATTTTAAAGCTTATTTAGCCCCCCATTCATTACACAACTTTAGCTTTACCCATAAACTATTTATCATTGGTAGGTTGGTTACGTCACTGCATGGATAAAGTACTGATTAGTGAGTTATTTAATAACGTGTATAACAATCGAAAGAATCGAAAAGCGTAACTCAACATGGTACCACCTCTTAAAGAAATACGTATGAGTAAGCGATCTAGATTCTAATTTTTGGAACTAACTTAATTTGAACAAATTTACGCATAAACACCCCCTTACAACCCCTTTTTCCAGTTAAAAAGTAGCCTATCTCCTTTCTCAGGCTTTAGACTATCTGTGTACAAAATTTCATTACAATCGGTTCAGTAGTTTTGGCGTGAAAGCGAGACAGACAGACAGACAGAGATACTTTCGCATTTATAATATTAGTAAAGATTAGTGGCACATGGGGACCGCTCACTTCTCCATTTTAGTTTATCACTACACGACGCCCGCAACTCTGTTGCAGTGAAATTCGTTTATCGCGCGCGGGAACCGGGATTTTTCCGGGATAAAAAGTAACCTATGTCCTCTCTAGGGGCTCAAAGTATCTCCATTCAGCAAAATCGGTTCAGCGTGGGCGTGAAAAGGTAACAGACAGGCACACATTCGCATATTAGTATGGGTTACTCAAACTATATTATATTAACTACAGCAACAATTACCAGTAACTGCAAATTGCATGTAATTACTTTAATACTTCATTACGCTTATGTGTTTGTCGTTAACTTTAGATAAGTGGTGTACTTAATTGGGTGTTTAAAATAAATTGCCCTGGCGTTTGAAAGCATTCATTTAATTAAGTAGAGTCTACTTCTTTATTTAATGGAGCTTTTTAAAAAATCTTCCTGTTTCAACTAACTTGCGCAGTTCAGAGTTAGGTAACTTTGGGTTAAATGTGACATCTTTTTCGTCTTCGTATTTAGCTATTTACCGGGGAAAATATTAAAAAATAATCAGCCAAGTGCGAGCCGGACTCATGCACGAAGGGTTCCGTACCGTTATAGAGCAAAAATAGGCCAAAAATTGTTTTTGTATGGGAGCCCTTTAATTTTTATTTTATTTTAATTTTTAATATTATAATTACACACACATATTATTAAGTAAGTACACATATTATAATAAAGGACTTTATGAAAAATTCAAGTGCCTACCTGATTCCATTTTTGATATAAGTAGAGCAAAATATATTAATTTTACTTCGTTAAAATTATTTTTTGTTGTTATAGCGGCATCCAAAATATGAAAATACTGTATAATTTGTGAAAATTTCAAGTCTGTAGCTATCACTGTTCCTGAGACACAGCCTGGAGATAGATGGACAGATATTGAAGTCTTAGTAATAGGGTCCCGTTTTTACCCTTTGGGTACGAAACCATAATTAACCCAGGAGGCAGGAACTGTAACACAAATCTGTGCAAACTAAGGACTATTCGAACTGTAGCCACAATTTACTGATCCTACCACAAGCGCACCAGCTTTTCTCCATTTTGTTTTGTTCACTATGGTATTTTTCCAGGTGAGCGACGTCCGCGGCTGGGGCTACCACCTGGCGACGCTGCTGGGTCTGCTGCCGGCGCAGGTCATCAATGTATACCTCGGCTCGACTCTCCGCTCCATGCACGATGTCCTGCACAAGTCGCACGTGACGGGATATATCGTGTTCGCTTTCCAGGTGAGTGATCTCCAGGTGGTGGATGTGAAACATCCTGTATTTACTTAGCAGCGGCTCCTGATAGATGTGAAACAACGTGTATTACTTAGTAGCGGCTAAGATTTGGCTGTTTTAAGATTGCCATGACGACATGTCACATGACGTGTTTGATGCTGTGCTGATGAAGAACTAGTTGCAACATTGCTCGTAGCAGCATATCATGATGCGTTTATAGTTTATACCACCCCATCTTCATCATCTACGCCCAACATAGTGCAAGGTCTTCTAGCCTGTCGATTCTTGTCATCGAGTTTGAACCGATATCAAAGGTATACCAGTCTCCATCATCCATTCGTGAAGAGCTGTTACAATGCAAACAAAATTCTCAATTGGATGCATCATGCAACTCTTGACTTTTAAGATACAACGCGTACTTTTCTCTCGACAAATAAAATTTAATGTTTTGGTGTTAGCCAATCCAAAGCACTAAAGACTAAAGAGTAAATAAACTTCTGTGGAAAAAAGAGAAGCAGTTTTCCCGCCATTTACTTGACATGGCCATGATTATAATATAATATTATAGCCGAAGCGCCATAACAAGAAAAAAAGAAGAACTAGTTTTAATGTGGCTTCTCGATGCATCAGCCGTTTGAAGATCCCGTAACGGCCGGCTGAGTCTCGAGCTCGGGTCTCCGAGGGTTAAATCAATTACTTTATTAAATTAAACGCGATTACGAACGACGTTACGTCGCTTAACCTATTTATCTACGGTTTTATTGACGTGGAGATACGAGAAAAGTCCGTTGGAGTCTGGAGAGGGTGATTTTTAACGGAGATAGAATTTTGCATACAAGGTTAATAATTGATTAACGAAAAATGATTAACGAAAAACATGAGAAAGTGGTGGAATTAAAGTAGAGCAAAATAGCTATGCTTGCTGACGTTTCTCTTGATTGTAATTGCGAGTCCTGTCTAACATCAGCCAAACTATTCCTCGCGCGACGGGCAAATTACAATGCAGTTGTACTGCTTGCGTTTTGACATTTGGCGGTGATTTCCCGACAGCTAAATAAGACAACATTTTTATTGCAGTATTTTCCTACAGTTTATTCTTCCTATAAATTATACCTACCAAGGTTTTCCTTATTTCCTTCTGTGCAGTAAAATGATTTTGAAACAAATTCACTCGATCCCAAAACTAACGCTAAACAAGAAACTTTTTGGCTCTTAAAAAATTGGCTCTACATACGCAGATCATCTCTATGTCATAGACTTTGGACGAATCTTTGGAACCATTGGGTCATAGAGTCTATGGACTATGACCCAAAACAATGGGAAGGTAACGCAAACATATAGCTAGTTGCTTCCATCTATGGAGGGTAGATGAAGGAGATCTATCTTATACGGGGGATATTTGAAAAAGTGTCCAGCTGTCCGCAGTAAATAACAGAGTATAAATCCGCCAAGAGTGGCGCTAGCTGCAGCAAAGGGTATGGAATGAATTTTGTTTTTTGATCATTGTATTTATCTATTTAGAATTTAAAACCTGGAAAACGAGCTGAAACGAAAAGAAACTTATTTTGTCCTTATTTGTTTCTTTATCCGAGTCTAATTTTTGATTTAAAAATTACCCTGTTGCTACTGTAGCGCCAATTTAACGCATTTCAGCGGACACTTTTTACATACAGAGATAACTATCTATGGAGTGTAGATGGAGGAGAACTCTCCTCCATCTACACTCCATACTTCCATCGAAGAAATTGATTCATAGGCAGTTGACGGACCTACGTCGTTTGGTCAGATTATATTGTCTACTTAATGTAAGTCGTCATCTGTGGCCTGGGTTTGGCAAAACGCGACCAAAATACGTAGGTCTGCCATCTGCCTATGAATTAACTTCTCTGATAGTACAAGTTATTGACTTGACTCGTGTAAATACTACAATAAGTTCTCGTAGCATCCGACGCCGTTGTGGCTAGACGCCGTGGCGCTGGCTCTGAAATATTAATTTTGAACTTAGGACGTCTGTTGTCTAGTCTTTACTTGTAAATAAATGCTAACTGCAGTAGGACTCTCTAGAAAGACGCAAAGTACCAGACCACACATGACACAAAATCACGATTCTTATAATATGGACCTCTTCTTACATTTTTCCCCTTTCGAGTTTTTTTTTTGTGTAGCAGGAACTAATCATGGTTCAGAATTCAGATATCTGATAACGGTAACATTTCGATAATACATATTATGTAATTGTATCGTTTTAATATCCCTCGATGGTAACACTAAAACCCAGATTTTCACCTGAATTATCTATTTTTTGGGTTTCTACGTGAATCGTGACAAGTTCTGAAAAATATACAATGATGTGAAAATATTACTTGTATTCTGAATAAACAAGAGTTCTACAATAAATAACACTGCTAAGAAATATTTTTGTCTTACTTTTTTATTTAAAAAAAGGTTTGCGGGCTGCGGCTTTCTGACGCACTTTTTACCATAGTTGGGGCAGTAAAAATTGCGCTAAACCCTTCCCAGTAGGTTTACTGACTGAGACAAGACCTCGACCACATAAAACTGTTGAAACACATTTGAAAATAGAACTCTTTGGTTGAAGAATACATTTTGTTTCATGTGACTGTCAATTATTTTTCCATTGTGGCGTCATTTTGAAAATTGCGTGTCTTCATTTGCCATGGATTTAACGCGTGAACATTTTCGTGCAATGATTTACTACGATTTTCGGCGTGGGCTAAATCAACAACAGTGCTTTATTCAACTCACCGCAACTTTTGGAGATGAAGCACCATCAAAAACCACTGCTTATCACTGGTACAGTGAGTTTAATCGTGGGCGGTCTATGCTCACGGATGAAAATAAAGAAGGTCGCCCAAAACAGCTGTTGTCCCACAAAATATAGATCGCGAGATAGAGGCGTCCTTAGGCATAAGTATGACGAGCATACATAAGATATTACACGAACATTTGGCTGTAAAAAAAATATGTTCGCGTTGGATTCCGCACAACTTGACAATCGATCAAAAACGGGCTCGTGTCGATTGGTGCAAAAAAATGATAAAAAAATACAACCGTGGTACGTCAAAAGCCGTTTATAATATCTACACAGGTGATGAATCTTGGATCTATACATATGACCCCGAAACTAAACAACAGTCAACGGTGTGGGTGTTCCAAGATGAGCCGAAACCAACAAAAGTTACTCGTGCAAAAAGTACTTTGAAGCAAATGGTCGCCTGTTTTTTTTGGGATTAATGGACATGTGGCTACAGTGCCATTAGAGAATCGTAAAACGGTTAATTCTGAATGGTATACGACCATTTGTTTACCAGAAGTCTTTGAATCATATTACATCACGACAATGCTAGCTGTCACACCTCAGCTGAAACAACTCAGTTTTTAGAGGGTCAAAAGATCGAATTGACTGGTCATCCGCCGTACAGCCCTGATTTGGCACCTAACGATTTCTTTTTATTTCCATACGCGAAGAACAAATTACGTGGTCAACGTTTTTCGAGCCGCGAAGAGGCTGTTGATGCGTTCAAAATGCACGTTTTGTAGATACCTCAATCACAATGGAAAAAGTGCTATGAAAATTGGTTCCAGCGTATGCAAAAGTGTGTCGATCATCGCGGCGAATATTTTGAAAAGCAATAAAACCATATTAAATGATATATGTTTGTTTCTTTTTTTAATTCCGGATACATAAATAGCAGCCCTCGTATGCCAGCCCTACTACTGAAAGTTACCAACTACGATGACCTATTTTTCTCTCCGTCTGATCGGTTTGGAGTTGCTCTCTGTCTATCAAACGATAGATGGCCGTCAGGGGATTTAACTAGACACATACCGAATATCTCCCAAGATCAACATATTTTGGTCTGGCCGCTTGCAAATGTGCTAGTGTTATTGCCTATTAAGGTTTAAACTTGTACCTAGGCTTTGTACACGTACATTTTTGACAGGTTAGGTTCAGGACACTTGTAAACTTTTAAAAGAACCTCAAAATTTTATTAGGCCTGCCTAATTTTTTAATCTCAAAGTGAATTGAAAAAAATGACCCATTGCTAAGAAATGCGACTGTATGTTATTTGCATACAACGGGAATGACGTAGGTAAACTCGCACGTTTACACTTTACAGTCATTTTATAGTTCAAACAACAAAATTCTTACACCAAAATACCTACATCACGAGAAAATATTTTTAAGATCTCGTATGCCATCATTCCTTTATTCCCGAATCCAGATGTTGGGTTTAGGTCTATCTTAAAATTATAATATAAAGTTCTTTTTTCCTTTGGGTCGATTGTATAAAAGTTATGCCTCAATGTTTGTTAAATTTTTTGAAGAATTAACCAAAAATTCAATTTAATAGTTTTCCTATGAGTTCCTAAAGCAGCTTGGCCAAATGCGATCGCAAAAACTTTAAGGCCTTTGTCAAGTCCTACTTCCTTTTGGGGTCTGTTGTAGAAAATAATTCTAAATTCTAATGCCATAGTTCGATGCGCCGCGTCGCTCGCGCAGGCGACATTTCAATGGCGTCTGCCCAAGTAGGTAATGGATCCAAGGTATTGACACCGATGGTTAGCTCCTTCAACAATATCTTCACTGTTATTAACCTCATCATCATTATCACCATCTTCATGAGACATTCAAATGCCTGTAACTTTTAATTTTAAAACATTCAGCTGACATTCAACAACGACTCATACTTTCAGGATTTGGCGCAACGACAAGAACTATTTAATTCCTACATTGATGATTACTCAGTTTTTCCCATTTGCGCAGTCGGTTGGCCAAACGAATTTCCTCCTTGCGGTCGTCATTATGTAGGGAGCTAATTTCCTCATATCCTGCGCATTCGCGAGTAACGCTGTCGAATTGCCAACGAAAATGGCGGAGACTGGCGAAGGATAAGATTCTTGAGTCATTCTTGTGTTTTTCTGGCCTCTTGGTATACTAGAGATCTAACAGCAACGACTATTAATACTAGCCTGTTAGCTCATGTTGTTAGGATCTAACAAGTAGACCTAAAAGCAACGAATCTAGTAGCCTCTAACTCCTGTCTTGGTCCCTCCAAAAATGTTTTCCAAAAATTTTAGTTTGTATTTTCTTGTAGTAGAGATGAACTACCATAACTTCTAGGTAATATTTATACTCGTAATACTTCAATTTTGATTGCATGCTGCGTCTCTATACATCAATACCATTTGTATCACACTTATATAATCATATTGTCATGGAGAACTCGTGAGTTGTCTGTTATCATTTTCTATTGCGCTTGATAAGCGCTCAATTAATATTTGACGCATGATTTTCAGCTCTCTCCGCATGTTATTGGAGTTCAATCTTGAATGCCGGACTCAAAGCATTTTCAGTTGCTATGCTCCTACATGTTGGATTTGTCTCGCTTCGGGCTTGAAAAATCATTTTTCTACGGTACTCATTATGATTTAACCACATCTTTCAGTTCTTTTGTACTTTTTGCCTAGGTGAAACTTTAATTTTGTGAAGAATTTACCAAAATTCTTTTCAACTTGGCAGCTATTCTGTGATTCTTAACTTTAAAGGTTCGCATTCGATATTGCGCTCAACCATATAAGGTTGGAAGACCTTAAGGACCAGTGTAAGGGCCATTAATTGGTATTGCTCGTTATAGGTTACGCAATATGCAATTGTTCTGCAGCTACAAGACACGTGTATCAAGATCCAAGAACAGTAGCAAATACATAATTCAGCGCGACCTTTCAAAAAGGTCGCGGTTCAGTTATAAATATACTTACCCCCGATAAATGTAAATATTATCCGACAGTCGACACCATATTGATTCATCTGATGGAAATATATTTCATATTGGAAGAAATGCAATAAGTTTTATCGCTACTAGAGAGATTGGTGGAGCGAGCGTGAAATTTTAGAGTAGGAAACGTAGCTGGACTAGTGGTTTGCGATTTGTTTCATCATCATCAGGCATCGTCCATTGTCGAGGCGACTGTTGGGTTTTTTGAACCGAAATAGAGAAAACCTGTAAAGTTGTTGTTATTTGTAAATTGTACGACATGTTTGAGTAGCTAAGAAAAGAAGGGCAATAAATGTATGAAGGACAACCTCATCTTCATAAACTATTTTTTATTTTGTTTTGCGTCATGTAGTTACTTTTAACCAGACTCTGGTTCCTTAATCATTTGATTTTGACCTCTCGAGTATTTCCAACTGCTTTTTATTTTGACCTCTCGAATATTTTCAACAAGTTCGCTGATTCTAAATAACGTGATGTAATTTAATTTCAGATACTCATAGGCGTGACGCTGATGGTGTGGGTGGTGCAAAAGGCGCGAAAAGAACTGACAATCGCCATCATGGCCGCCGAGTTGGGCCGCGACACTCTCTCTACCAGCAGCTCCTCCAGCTAGCCCACTGCCCCACTGTCGGACGTGGACACGGGCAGCGACAGCTAGGGCAAGCTCCCCGGGTGCTTCGCCCGGCATTGTGAGACTTATGTGTGATAGTGGTAGGACTTTTCCATGATCCTCGAAGGAATGGTGCAAGCGAAACTGAGTTCTATTGTTGTGAACACAAAGTTTCCATTTCAGTGATCGACGCACTCGTGAATCCGCAAGTATGCGGTTCGGAGCAGTTCGAGTGCAATGTGCAAGCCAATATGTGACTTTTACCTATAAGTATAAAGTCGCAAACTGTGATATTAACGTTATGTAGAGATCGTAGAAGGATAGACGGTAGATTTTCTGTTCCTAATTTAAATTTCTATATTAAATCCAATCTGTCAAAGTGACAAAATAGTCTTGATACTTGTATTTATTTCTTTTATTGCTCAATAATTTGACATTGCAACGGGCAATGATGTTTAGGTATAAATACGATTAATTCACGTTTAAAGAAACATTATGTGTAACATAGTATGTATTATATCACCATACATAATATGTATAATTATACGTTTATTAGCGTAAGATTACATCGTGTCCATTAATTAATAATGAAACGTTTCCATTGTGTACCAATTACCAATTAATTAAATTAGTTGATTTTCCGACTGAATTAAAAATGGAAAATACTATATTATGTTGTCGTTTCATACTTTCATAATCATAATTATTATAAGTAACTTTTTTCATTTGAAACCGAAACTTACGTAAGAAAATGGTATTCAAAACTAAAACTAACCGAAATCAAGGCAAAAACAATGAATATAATCAGCTTAATTAACTCAAGAGTTATGTTTATGTCCGAGAATAAAATAAATTATGGTAACACTCGCGTGCCCTACAAACTTACGAGTTACTTGTTCATTTGACGTACTCCACACGCAAACTCCTTGAACATTATCGTGAAATCTTTTTCCTTGTTGAAAATAAACTTTTTTTCCTACCACATGAGTAGATTTTTATCGTCATTATGCCTGCTTGCTAAAATTAACTATTATTCTTTCATGTTGTCATATTTTCTTGATCGTCCTTGGAAATTCGTACGCAAACTTGTAATGTAAGTTACGGATTTTATTTAAGCCATAGTAGAATTTTTCGTTAAACAGTGATTATTAATACTTTCAATAAATAAACGCTGGCATTAATTCAACTGAAAACATAAAAATGCGGGTAATATGTTTATTGGATGTCCGCCAAACGGTATAATATTGCATATATTTTTATATCTGTTATTTGTAGGCTGGAACAGAATGTGACAGGCAAGCATTCGGTAAAAATAAACTTTGGGCCGTCTAACCTTTCTTCGTACATTTCCAATTCCGTTTAAATCCCAAATATTTCTTTGGCACTTGGCATGATCATGTTAGATTAGTATTTGGCATGCCACCGCTAAGTTTAAAGGACCTTAACCCAGAAACTGACAGTCTGGCTGGGATTCAGTATATATTAGAGAAAAGATGAATTTGGTAGACTGAATAAGAAATAAATTCCAATTTCATTTTTTTAATACTTTGAATTTAAAGTATTTTGTAATTCATTGAATATCCTAATAAATTATGTATTTCTATATTTATATCAAATAGTCCCTTTCGTAATTTTTCGAACCCCTATTTTAACCCTCAAATCAAAACAATAAAATAGATTGCGTGACACGATTATTACGTTTATTTTTAGTATATTATTAAAAAGGTCCTTGCGTTCGCTTTTTATTTCGTTATTTCCTCTTGATAAGTAAGATAACCTATCGCCATTTTAGCGTGGAATTGTAATTTTTGGACAATCAATTATCTTCGGTCATGTGAAGGGCCATCGATCAGCTCAAATTACGTTATCACATACGTGTTATCAGTGTTTGTACTATAAAAAGGTTGCCTAAATACGAAGTAACATACGAATAATTAATTATGATTACAAATCTATATAACTAATATTTATGTTTTGTAGCGTTGTTCTTTTCTTAGTCGTGAGAAACTGTCAGGGATTAAAATTAGTTGGTCACTCTGCACTCTGTCTATACTATAGTATAGACAGAGTGACCAACTACTACTACGTTTACTCGTATACGAGTAAATGTCATTAATCATTATTGTATTGTTCAAATTAAAAAATATTTTAAGTTGTTTTTTTAGGTAAACTTTTAATGCAATCACAAATTATATTATTAACTAATCGACTGACTTACTCTTTACGCTAGCGGTTAGATTATATTATTATTGTTATATTTTTTTGTTTTATTCTCTAGAAGTCATGTTTTTTCAAATCTACAATAAACACAGTAAGTAGTGTACAGAGGCAATCAATTCCGGCGTACAACGGGACACTTTTGGGCCTTATTTAAATAAGAATCAGATCGAAATGTGGTACACAATACCCAAGAAACAGAACTCGTCGATGTCCATAGTTCACATGGCTCTGTATTCTATAAGTATCTAAGTATATGCACTATGAAGCTCTAATTAAGTTCATCAAAATAATATTTAAATGCAAAACAAAAGAAAGTAATTCGTCAAAATTATTAACTATCAAATACGCTAAATAATAATAACTATCAAATAAATAAATGTTAACGTCAAAGTCAAAAGAGAGATCTTCCTCGCAACTATCAAGACTGTCGACAGTAGAATCCAAATTGTAGTTTTTGTAAATCTTTACAAAGGAACACTATAATATTTTTATTTTATTACTTGTTCTATTAGTAGTTTAATGATATGATATTCTATCGTTTTCCTTTACCGTTACGAAGTCTGTTTCATGGGACCATTAATTTATTTAAGTAAATGCATTAATTCGAGGCCTGTATTATGCCCACCGATGTATTTAAGTTTAACATACTTTGAATAAGGTTGTAAAAAGTATTGTAAAACCTCTTTTGACTTTGGCCATAAAGTACATTTTATGGAGTATCATGATATTTTCCTTATACCCTGACTGAAGTTTATCCATTCAAAAGCATTTTTGAAAACGTCAAAATACTAACCTATCATCAATGCTGTTGAATATAGATCTACTATCAAAACCCTCTAAAAAACGCGCATAAGTGTCTGAGAAAAATGTATTGTTAGAACTAGAGTCACACATACACTAAATTATGTTTGTAGTATCTGGATACTAATAAAGATGGTTTTATGTTCTGTTGCATTTCTTGCAATGTCTGATCTTCATATTTTATTATGGTCAGCCAACTTAGAAAGAGCTGTCTATGTTATCAACAAAATTTAAAGTAAGTCATGCTATTCTATGATTTGCCCCTACGTTATAAAATATTCATTATTTTGTTGCGTCAATGCAAATTAAACAAATAAATACAAGTACACAATTTTAATATTCTCATGAGGTTGATTTTTCATAGAACATACAATAATATTCATGGAGGTTACGTTATAAAAATAAAATATTTTAAAACTGTATTTAAATTATTTAGAAAAAATAAAACAGCTAAAACTTTTTATGATAATAATAATATAGTAAAACTTAATACCTAAACATTTGTGGTTTGCTCCTCTATGTTTGTATAATGCATAATTCTGTAAGAAAGAGACAGTCCTGTAAATTTTGTCAACATAACCACCCTACATCAAACTAGAAGTTTTTGAACAATATTTCACATCGCCTGCCACTTCATTTGTTTACCTACCTTGATGCAGAAATAAAATTTGCACCTACTTCCATACAATTTTCTTAGAACATGGTGCCTATTAATTATTAACTTCTACGTTTTATTGTAATATATTATCTTAGTAGCCTTCCTTAAAAAGAATTTCGGGTATGTAAAGATCGAAAGTATTTATTTATGTGCCAAATTTTTATAAGTATTCTATTTACGATTTCATTTTAATCAAATCAGCAAAATATAATACTTATGTATTTAGAAAGCACGTAGCATTATCTACCAAGTCAGCAATGGTAGGTATGTACCATGTAGATTCATATTGTAAATTATTTTATTCCGTCTTATCAACTTTAATAATAATATTTATTAATGTTGTAAATCAATTACATATTATAAGTATACTTTTGTAAAACTAAACCTTTCTTACCACTCACCTTATAAAACGCTTATTCTGTCGGACTGAACTGAAATGTGAGAGATATTTTTATAAGTTGATTTCGACGATCCCACTTCTGAATTCCAATTTTGAAATTTAACCATAGTCCATAGACAATCCTAATCACATGTTAGAAGCTAGTTGTCTATTTAAACTAAGTACCTATAATTTCTTAGTGGTGTTCTAAGTCGTGTCTATAATGTATTTTATCTAGATTATATTATAGTATTGTACTATATTGATAATTGATTGTCTATTGCTTAAGTGTTTCTACTCTGTACATTAATACATATTATTATAAAATCATTTAATCAAAGGTTGTTTGTGTACCAGTTATGTTCAAAATTTCAAATGTGTGATGCTTATAGCTAAAATGTATGCTCAGTCTCTCCTAAAATACCTATTTATCTATTTTTGTAATAATATAACGTAAGTAATAAGTATGCATTTATTGTTAACGAATTTATTTTTGTGTTACTGTGAATATTATACTCTCTCGTTACTTTAATTTTAACTATTTGTTAATAAAAATAAACAAGCCATATAAATGTATATTTTAGTTTGATTTACTACAGTGTTATAGTAACTATTAGGGCGTATTTTCATTAGTCGTTAACTCGTACGGTATACAGCATGCGGGGAGTCTATGACAACTAATTGACAACTAATGGCGCATTGTCATTGGTCGTGGCATGCGTTTCAGAAATCTCCCGCACCCTGCATGCGGGCCCTATCGACCAGTGAAAATAAGCCATTAAGTAGGATTTTTTCTCAACTGATTGATATTTCGTCCTCGAAATAAATCGGTATGAGTACGAGCATCCTATCACCTATGAATCGGGATTCTGATTTCTGGGACGAAGAGGCGCCGATTGTAGAGCCCACAGACAGAGTAGACAGAATTATAGAGTATGCGACTTAGAACTGATGTTGAAATTTTTAAATTTGACGTATTATGACGAAAATCGTCGCTAGGGTTGTTAACTTGTTACCTACGAATTTAAAACTATGACATATTCGCTGGACGTGTTCCTCTTTGGTCGTATTGTTGTTTGTGTTTTGGCACATGCGATTAAAATTGACAGAATCCAATTTTGAAATCTTTATTTTAAATATTTAAAAATAAATTATATCAGCCAGCGCGAGGCACATTCCGTTCATAATCCTAGTAAAACCCGACGAATTTGACAGATATTGAAACCTGTCCGTTTCTTTGCAGTCGAACTACTGGTAGTTATGTCTATTGTGCCACAGACCACAGTCTACACCGGGGCCTTACTCTGCTGTAAAAACTTACCTACCAATGTTTTGCATTGCATTTGATTGGCATCTTATTCAAAGGCGTATAAAGCACAGTATAAAGTTTATGATAAAAAAGGTACGCTGTCATTCATCGTTTGCCCATTTGACACCTATTGACACTGACATAAGACATTCAAAAATAAAGCTGTCATTTGTAATACAATGGCGGAGGACGAAGATGGTGTTTCAGACAAAAATTCGCCACAAAATTCAAACAACACCTCGTCTTCACAAGACAATAAACAAAATACGACAAAGCCAGATTTAGGTATCGAAGAAGCAAACTACGATATTCAAGAAAATGGGGACACGGCCGCCGCAGAACCTTCAAGTTCTACTTCCAGTGAGTGTTTTCGATGTTGTTTTTTGTTATCTAAATATAAAGACATTCTTCAGCGGTGCCTTTTTTTTCACAGAGTCCACGGGTGCTATACGCAAGGAGGAGAATCCATTTTCCTTTCGACACTTTCTAAAACGAGACCTGTCTCTGCCGGGCAACTCTACTTACGAAAACACTGGCGCCCGACCCAAAGTTTACGCCAATACTGTGCAACATTCTCCAACGAAAATAGACATTCATTCCGAATCGAGAAGGGACAAAACTCGCTCGAGCGAACCCCAAGCCAAAGAGAGACAGAGTGACGTTTACCGCAGCAGTGATCACGCGTCTTCTAGTAGCTCCGTAGAATTACCTTATAGTGTAGCCGATAACACCGATTCCAAGCACAACTTGTACTCTAACAGCTCAGACGGTCCCTTCTTCCATCGACCGAACCTAGCTTCGGAACCCCTAGGTATGCCGTCTTTGCCTGACTTTGTCCAGGATCACCTATTAGTGGAGCAGGCGTACTCGAACTCGAATGGCCCCATATCTGTGGATCTAGATAATTTACCCGACTTTACGTTTAACACGAGTTTTAACTCCGGGTCCCCTGTGGGCAGACACAAAAAACAAACTTATAGTAATAATAGAAGCTATGATTATAATCCGTACGACGGAGAGAGATCTGAGGCTGGTTCATCGAGGAATATACCACTGGACCTCCCGGAGGGTGCTGCGGGCCCGGTGCCTTTGGACCTTGGATTAAATTTAGATCTCACAGAATCTGTCAATCAGTCGGATCGAAGGAATGTCTCACCTAGAAACAGTTTCCCTTTGGATCTGCCACCGAATGCTGGTGAGTTTGTTAGAATGTATGTTCATTTGAGTACAGTCTAATTGTTTTGTTTAGGAATTTGATAAGTGAAAGTATTGCTTTTTAGTAATCAATAGTTATATATTAGAGTTTTATTAGCATTACCCTACTTTTGGTGTTACCCTTTGACCTCTGTAGAATATTTTTTAAATTTTTTACAAGTGGCATGTTTGGCTAATTTAAAATTAAAATATCCTTTAAATGGCCACATTTCTTTTTTTTAATGTCTTAAAATTGTATTTTTTTTTGTACCATCACTATTTAAATATATTAAAATATGTGTATGCAGGCCATAATTTAAGTTAAATCAATCAAGTATGATATAATCTATTGCTTACATTTTCATTTCAATAAATGAAATCATGAAAAACCAAGTAGTAAAACTGAAGATTGTCATATTACTGTTAGACCCACTTTACCCAGAATACAAGGAGTTAATCTGAGCCTTAATATATTCTGTATGTATCTGAAGCAGAACTAACAACACAATCAGAGTTCATGCCTATATTACACAATTCCAGGTGCAGAGTCCAGGCGGCTGCCGGATTTAATGCCCGTTCATCCGGGGCGGACCTCCCCAGAGCCAGAGCATCAGGACGAACAGCTGCAGCAGATCATAGCCGAGTTGGAAAGAGCTAGGTCTATAGGCTATAAGCTTTCTGTCTTTTAGAATATACCTAGCTGTCCCGGAAATACTTTTTATGGCAACACTATGTAATATGTTTATATTACATAGTGTTGCCATAAAAAGTATTTCGCCCATAATATTATTTCATTGAATAAGTATGGCACACCATGGCAACATCCATCGCTATCCCGTCGCACAAACAATGGTCGCCGTCAGTCTGGAGTTGTATTTATTTATTTATTTATTAAGGTTACCAACAGCATATGCATTTAAAAAATTACAGTCAAAAGTATACAAGAATTTTCAATACTGATGCACACACCTTTATAGGCAATACAACATTCGAATTTATATAATGTTAACAACAACATGCAAAATAATGTTAAATAGAGTTTAAGCTTAAAAACAGTATAAATAATGTGAACATAAATTAAAATGAAACTATAAATAAATTACAAAATAAATTCTGAAATAGCTATTACAACATTGATTTAAATTACATTAAGTAAAAAAAATATTCAAATTTCAATTAACTACATCATATTATTTAATAATTACATAGAATTTGGTAAGTATATTAAAACCGTTATAAACGTTCATTATGATTATAATATTATGTTATATAAACAAGAGAAATAATGAAAATAAGTTTAAGATTGTTAATTCTACATCCAAAAATTTATAATTTAATTGTAAAAATTTATTTTTTTGTACTGAATATTATATTATTGGTGGGTTAGCTCGAAGCACCTTAGGACTTTTTTTAGGAAAACATTAAAATTGTCATGAAAAATGTCGACACTATTGTCCTTTGCACATGTGTAGCTGTATAAATCACACATACACTGTGGTGGGGCATGCTTCCCCACATTTGTTCTCCAAGGAGGCCCACGCAAGATTTTACTTATAGGGTGTCGTGGTCGATTATAAGGGGCAGACAGTGAAAAAAGTTCCAGAAGATCACAGCATGACACTTTACCATTCATAATTTTGTGGAGCATGGCAAGATCGTGTATTTTTCTCCGAACACTCAGTGGTACCATCTTGTAGAAAATTTGGCGCTGCTCGTATGGGCTTCTATGGGAAATGCCTCTGTCTGAAAAGGCCAAGTGTCTGGTAAAATGTCTTTGAATTTTTTCTATTCTCTGAGATGATTGAGCATAGGAAGGACTCCATACAGAGCTTGCGTACTCGACGTGACTGCGTACTAATGAGTTGAAGAGCAGTATTTTTGTAGCTGGTTTGAAACCTATTGTATTTCGCTTAATGAAACCTAGCATACTAAAGGATTTATTAACGACCGAGTTGATGTGGCTATTGAATTTCAGCTTACCATCCAACACAACGCCTAGATCGCGAACCTCGTTTACCTCGTCCAATTTGGTACCCTCTATGTGATAACAGAACGCGTGGGGTTGTCGTTTTTTAGTGAACTTAACGTAGACGCATTTTTTAGGGTTTAAGGCCATGCCATTAAGAGTGCACCAACGACTTAAGGAATCAAGGTCATGTTGCAGAGTTGTAATAATTTACTATTATTTATTCAACAAATGCACTTATCAAAATAAAAAGTAGCTAGTAGCCGATTCTCAGACCTACTGAAAATGCATATAAAAATCAGTAAATCCATTTTGAAGGAGTATGGTAACCAACATTGTGATTTGTGACACGAGAATTTTATATATAAGATGATGATTCTATTTGACTCTTATTGAACAGCTTTGCTTATATTATTTCAAATGTCTTCACTCTTCATGCAATACAATAATTTTAGTGTTTTCATCAAAAACCTTTATCATAATTAATTTGAGGCTTTGGCGTTTCCTTGTTTTTTTTTATTTATATATTGACATTAAAAAATACCACACAATGAATAAGCTTAACATACAAGGCTTTTCTTCTCCAATCAATCCAATAACAGAATAACAGAAATCCAATAACAGAATGGCTGCATACAATAATTGGGTAGCCCTTTTTAACTCGCTTTTATAAGCTTGTTGGGTTGTATGTATGTAATATGTATAATGTTACGGAATCTTTAAGCACTATTTTTACCTATCTCCAGTAATCTAATTAATTCGAAACTTTGCATATGTATAACGTACTAGCTGTTGCCCGCGACTTCGTCCGCGTTAACATAGTATAATAACAAAGATGGATAGTTTTCCCCTTTTTGTGGTTCCTTATACAAAGGGTAAAAACGGGACCCTATTTAAGCAAACGTCAATAAATTGTCATGTTTCTAACTCAAGAAATGACGGACTTTCATTGAAACTTTCTACCCCAATTTCACCCCCTTGGGGGTAGAATTTCCAAAAACGCTTAAATACGTATCCATTCATTTTAAATCAGTAGCACAAAAATAAAGTTTCATGTTTCTAACTCAAGAAATGACGGACTTTCATTTAAACTTTCAACCCCAATTTCACCCCCTTGGGGTAGAATATCCAAAAACGCTTAAATACGTATCCATTCATTTTTAATCAGTAACCCAAAAATAAAGTTTCATGTTTCTAACTCAAGAAATGACGGACTTTCATTCAAACTTTCAACCCCTATTTCACCCCCTTCGGGGTAAAATTTTCAAAATTCCTTCCTTAGTGGGTGTCTACTTAATAAAACAACCCTACTCACCAAATTTCGTGGCTGTAACTTTAACAGTTTTTGCTCAACGATGATGAATCAGTCAGTCAGTCAGGACATGTAATTTTATAAGTATAGATTAAGAGCCAATGACAATACAATAGTGGCATATTTTATGATTTATGCAATGTTAATCTTGGGGCGACATGCCTCCGACTGTATTTTGGAGTCCACTTTCTTCTTGTACATTTTTCTAAGTAGCCTTCTATTCATCTTGATTCTTGGCATGAAACTCGTAAGCAAGAGTCGTATCAATTAAAATATGGATTAGTAGAGAGTTAGAGTAGGAACCAACTAAGAATCCTTACCAGAAGCCTAACTGGGCACTGCAAGCTCAACAAACACCTAAACAGAACGCGTATTTGTAGCATAACGACTTGCAGATTCTGTGAGGAGGAGGATGAAACACCTATTCACCTTCTCCTCGACTGTCCTGCTCTACTACAGAGCAGGAACAGGCACCTTGGTCGCCACGAATACTCATCCACAGAGGAAATTCGTGGCACCAACCCCAACCATATCGTTCAATTTATGAGCAGTATTGGGTTGGGGATGATACTCTAGTGCGAAGGAGTCACAATAGATCCTCATGGGTCGCAGTGACGTCAGGGCTACAGCGACCTGCCTTCTTAAAAAAAAAAGACGGGTTGCACTCCGGGAGTGCCGGCAGAAGTGAAAACTTGATTATTAACGTTGTGCATTTTTTAAACCCATTTTTTATGAAAATCGATTATTAAAAAATCGTTTTTTTTAACTAATCGAAACCCTTACAATCAATTCGACTTCGAGTTCGACCGTCACCAACCGTCTTACGGTTTTTCCAAGGTTTTTCGATCAGCACGAGAATCTGACGCGAGTTTCACAGTTTTTACCCATCCCACAAAAGTGCTCAACGCCGCTAAAGAAGTTTTCACTTCAAAAAAACATGGATTCGATGCCTCTGGCAGAATAAGGTTTTGTTTTGGTCTTTTTAGTTTTTTTTTTTGCAGTTGGGTTTTATGATTTTTTAATTTATTTACTTTAACTATTACATGTTACAGATCAGATCTATTCGCTGAGCGCAGCCGTCGGTCCCGCGCGGAGGACGAGGCGCACCGCGCGCGCGAGGAGCTCGCCGCGGTCAGGGCCGAGCTCGCCGCCGTCAGGCTCAGGCCGGAGACTCATCAGGTAAAATAACCCATCAAGCCCCGTACGAGCACCGGTGATCGCGACAACAATAGAATACAATAGCATTTCCGAGAATCCCCGATCGAAGGACTCGTCGCGCTGACTGGTCGCGATCAACGCTACATGACCTGATTAAGACGCTCATTAGTCATTGCCCACGCAACATGCAACAGGGATACACCACAATGCGTATCCCTGTTGCATTTTTTCGAATGACCTTAAAGTATAGTTTTCACAGAGCCAGTACTGGCTGCCAATAAGACTTGGAGCCAGTATTGGCTTGGTATATGCCGCGTGTGAACAGTTTTTCAAGCCAGGCCAAACTGTTCACACGCGGCATATGCCAAGCCAATACTGGCTGCCAGTCTTATTGGCAGCCAGTACTGGCTCTGTGAAAACTATACTTATGAGTTGTGCATAATCTATAATCTATATCAATCACTCTATACTCTATAGAATGAGCTTTTTCGTCTGTCCTTATTATGTTTAAATTTTTTAATCTACACAATGAATTTCGTTGTTTCCAAATTAGTATTTTCGAGCCTAATTCAAAGCCATTTATTTTCAGAGAAAGGTATGTGGGTCAGCTGGTGTATAATAATAATTGAACAGTATGATAGTTGTATTGTGTATATATACAGGCGGGCGGCGAGGACGGCACGCTGCGAGCGGAGGTGCGGCGCCTGCAGGAGCAGCTGACCGCCGCCCGAGCTGTGCGGACCGACGCCGCCGCGCAGCTGCGTCGCGCTGCCGACGTCGCTGAACTGCAGCTCAGGTACAGTCGCAGCTCATAGTATACAGGCGGGCGGCACGCTGCGTGCGCAGGTGCGGCGCCTGCAGGAGCAGCTGACCGCCGCCGGAGCAGTGCGGTGTGTGTGTGCTGCAGTGCTTTCTATCGGTGTTTAAATGTTTGCAATTGGACCAGTAGTTCTAGAGATTACCTCCTACAAACAAAAAACAAACATGACCTCTTTATTATATTAGTGTAGAAAATGTTTGAGAAAAAAATTCTTTAAAAAGTAATTATAGTCTGTAGCAATATTATATTACCTCGAAAATACCACGAGTGCAAGAGCCATTTAACTAGAAATAATAATAATTATTATACAGTTCGACAAGGCTGTTTATGAACGTGGCGAGAAAAGGAACTAACGCTTCTATCATACAAAAACGTAATTTTTGACAATTCTCCCTTACCAGCAGCGCCCCGTCCACATTCATTTAAAGCCTTGGAGCACTTTACCATTTTGTGTGATGCTGCGACGTAATGTCCGCTTTTATTAAGTATTATCGAATTATAATTTTTACATAAGTTGATAAAAATGCTTTGCAATAGCTTTACCGCTACAGTCCACGATTGCCAAACGTATTTTTGACGTGACGTCTAATAACTCGACACTACTGCTATGGGCTGCATGCAAGAAAAAGTTGACGTCATTGTCCCGTTACGCTCATTAGCTTTGCCCACACTGTGCCTTTTTTTGTTCATCAAGGGCATGCGTTATAGCGCAGTCAACAGCGAACGTGAGGCATGCCCGCGACGCAGGCCCTCTGACCGTATCCAAAACTTTCGCTTTGTTCTTTATGACAATGTTGGCGTTGCGTTCGTTGACGCATTCAATTATTGAATGCGCCAATACGAAAGTTGAATAAAAGAAAATGACGAAAATTGAAGACGAAAGCGCATAGTGTGGACATAGCTATTGTCGCGTTCCGCAAGTGAGAGCGCGGCCGCGGCACGAACGACAGAGAGGCATGGTCGGGTCGAGGATCAGTTTGTAGTTGTCACGTTAAACTACCGTCTATATACCGACTTTACAGACAACCAATATGTTTTTTTTTTTACTTTTTTTCAGGGACTTGTTGGCGGGACTGGACCAGTTGAAATCTCTGAGCTCGAGCCTGGAACCGACATGACGAGTGCCCGCGCCGCCCCCTCGCTAAAATGTCCTATTGATCTAAGATATTTATTTCATTAGTTACTCTAACGGCTTGTGGCGTAGAAGTTGGGTTTTAAAAGGCCACTGACGTACTATATTGGATGGTATACGTTTATGCTTTATTATGACGATTTTTAGCAAAAACTTAACTGTTGAAACAGTACTTGAATGGCTGTCATTAATCATTATACAGACCCTGTCAAGTAAGTTGACCTCTGCACTAAACTGTAAAAGAGATTGTGTTAGTCCAAAACCGTACAAATCCCTTTCGATTTAAGGGCCCGATTCTCATTCCTGGAACAGTATGTGCGAACGCGAGTGAGGAGGAGCGAGGCTCTACAATCGGGCCCCAGTAGGCTTAGCATAACAACAGTAGACATGGGAAAGAATCGACATACTGACAGATTTTATCGACAAAATGGCGAATTCCCATTGTCTAACTGTCACTTTGTCAACCGTTTCTATGGTGACCATACTACGCCTGCTTATTTATTAAAACTTAGCATAGTTTTCAACGCCAAACTTAGCATTCATTTGCTGTTGCGCATGAACAATTTTAAACTCGAATCTGCATTGTGAAACAGGTACATTTCAATCATAATTTTGCATGACGTGTGACGTCCACGATCAGAGGGGTTAGTGCCAGTTTTATTCGATCATACGCATCGAGCGCGTAAACGCGAATTTGTATGGGATCAACGCAGCGCCATCTACTGGCTAACGTGGATACTGCTTGGTTCCCATATAAATTCGCGTTTACGCGCTCGATGCGTATGATCAAATAAAACTCGCACTAACCCCTCTGGTATATCAGTAACTAAGGGTCAGTTCACATCGAAACGAGACGTGACGAGCGCTACGCGATTTCATCACAATTTATTTGACAAAATATGACAGCAATCAATTTGAATTCAGTTAATGAAATGTATGATTATGTGAAAGTCTATTTTTAAATGGATAGTTGAAAATGTGTTGCTGCGCCGCGCCCCGTTTCGTTTTGAGATGCAACAAAACGAAGCTTATGCATAATATTATTACATCTTTAAGGATCGTCGCGTCACACTCGGTGAACTGCCCTAAGGGCCGGGACACAAAAACACGGCACGACGCCGTACGGCGTGCCGTGGTTTTTTTACGACGCGCGTCCGACGCGGCGCCTTACGACGCCGTACGACGTCGTACCGTGTTTTTGTGTCCCGGCTCTAAGGCCTTTAAGCGTATCCTAATGTTATTTTGAATCTGAATGTCCCGAAGGGTCGCGCACTGCGCTTTCTGAAAACTACGCTGTAGTAGTATATCTGTAAATATTATGTTTTAAAACTAATCATGTATCCAATGTTCGTCTTGATGTGACCACTAGACAACGTCTTAATTCTTAAACTCTTATTTTAGCTTTACCCTTATAAGTTGTTAATAATGCAAAGTGCATTATAAAAAGGACAGCAAAATGGTGCTTGGAATGTAAACTTTAGCTGCCTTGTAAATAAACGAAGAATAAGACAAAGTTCGTGGCTGTTATTGTCTTATTCTTAGTTTATAATATTACTAAGGCCGCAAGTGTGTGGGAACTTTGTCATAGCTGAAAAGAATAAGTACTATTTTAAAGTTTCAACCAAGTATTAATAATATTTGTGAATGCGGTGCTGAGGATAGTATAAATGTTTAAATACAGTGACAATTTCTTATAACCAGAATAAACTACGAGCAACACTTTAGCTGACGCCTAAAAGCCATAATATTAATAACACGCAGAAGTTCATTAGACACCTCATAGTTCACACCTTGTTCTGAGAAAACTCTATTAAAGCAAGTGCCAAGTTAATTTCTGTGTTTTACATTGGTCAGGAATTTCAAATATTGTGAAATCGAAATTGCAATTGCAAAATTAAAATGAGCATCATCAATTTAATACCGCACCGCGTTGTGTCTTGGTGTGACTGACCTTAATTTTTTGTAAGGTCGTCATAAAGAATTTTCACTGTACGTTGTCAAAGTTGTGAAATCAAGACGCGCCTGTATCCACATATTTGTTCGATGTTTTTCAACCGACCTTTACAATGTATCAAATCTTGAGAATTGTAAAATATTTTTTGTATTATATTTAAATAAACGCACTGATGTACGATAACAGATCATTTATTTTCTTAATAAACTAAACCCTTATAAAGTTAGAAAAACAATAGTTTTTATTATGGTACCATCTTTTGGTTGGTTTTACACAAAGACTTCTATTTAAACTCAGTTTAAATAGAAGTCTTTTGTTCTACAGTCGAAATAACTGAAGCCTTAAGGTAACTAAAGTTAGCAATAATAATTAATACCTATATTTTTTTTAAAGAGAAAGTAAATATAATATATTTTATAATTTAGTAATACTTTTCGTGAATAAATAAATAAAATAAAGCAACTATAAAATGGAATTGATCACATAATTAAAATAATCTAGCCTTGAATTATATCACATTAAAGTTACGAATAAAAAGCTGATCCAAAAATATAGTAATCGCGCTAAATCACTGAGTTATTATTTACTAATAAAAGTAAGCTATACGAGTTTGCAATTCGCCTAAAAATCTGCCGAGCCTAAGGTTCAAATTCCTTATGGCATGACCAAGGTTCAATATCCTTTTGTTACTCCGACCAAGGCTTAAAATCGTCAGCCATTCCAGCCAACGTTAGAAATCGTTGCCCAGTTTGAAAATTCTTTCCCCATTGCGACCAAGGCTAAAAATATGACAGTCACGCCTCTAGTCCACAGACGCAGTTCGCCGCGAAATCGCGGCAAAACAAATGCGAAACGATTTACTGTCTCATCTGCCACACGACAATGCGTTATATTGCATCTCGCTCTTTCCTCTTTTGCATTTGTTTCGCCTCGATTTCGCAGCGAACTGCGACCGGTGGACTAGAGGCTTCAAAGTTAAAAAATCGACTATATCTGTTCATACAAATGATCCCAATGGTGCGGGCACTGCAGGAAATATTTACGGAGCGCTGCGCAGAATCGCTCTCGATATTGCTCTGGGGAAACGACGGTTGGCTGTCCAGAACCCAGGTTCTTCTTGACCAAATGTTCAAGCTTCTTGTCCCATGTGAATGTGCGGATGTAGTCTGTAAACCAATTAAAGTTCGTTAAAATCTATCTTAAAATCTCGCGACTGCGTACGCCATTTAAATACGGTGTGTATTTAAATGGCGTACTGTTACAACGCACAAAGATTTTGGCTTTTTAAAAAAACAATTTTTGATTTTTGATGCACACGTCTAGCGCGGTTGGATACTGGATGGAGAGTGTGGGACTGGGAATGCAACCGAAGCTGCTACACAAAGGAAATGCTGGATGGGTAGGAAAGGGGCTGACTAAGGGATGTTACATACATACTAAAGCTATAACACCTCCCCGGGGTAGAATAAACTTCAGGGGCCTATGTTCCTGAAGTTTAGAAGAAGAAAAAAAAATTAAGAAATTTAAATATTGATTCTAATGCTTGGTGAGGGTATTTCACGTGAAGGAGTTTTCGAATTGCTAGGTGTGACCATGGAATTTTCATCAACATCTCTTTTTGAATTAACTGTGTTGGAAGTTGCTACATCTGGTATTATTATAGCATTAGTAGTATTTTGAGGTGATTGAAAGGGCCTAGGAAAACGATAGGATAGACGGTGCTCTTTAATGCAAAAATATAACCTAATTACAAAATAAGTACACATTAAAATTAACATTACAATTAGAATAATTGAATAATGGGTCCCATATTTTATTATTGGTTGCTGATTTAAGATTTCATCTGTTTCTTTCAATAAGGAATTAAATTTAGAATTGGCGTCTGATGTAAGAATGTCTAAATCAATATTCTTAAGTTTAATAGGGGACTCATCACGGACTTTAGGGATCTTATCTAGAATACAACAAGGATCCTTAATTAATAATTATATTAAAAGTAGGGTGAAAAACTGTAACATTAAGTTTAACATCAGCGTATCTAGGTATTAATTTTGTATTTTTACAGAATGCTACACAATTTTGCGGCACCTTCAAGATACCTGTACCAATTACATCTAGCTCTATGATCTTTTGGTCAATACAGTCTAGATAAACTTTAATGTTTTCGGATTGTACATATATCCAATTATTATCGGAAATCGGTTTCCATACGTTGAGTATTCCACTAATAGAATCGGTTTGACACTGCACTGGTAATACACTGATAACTTTTGACATTAACTCACTTTCACAGCTGGGGTTTGCACTTGTTGGGGAGACGGTCATCACATTGCAGATGTAGTCGTTGACGTCGATTGCCAGACAGTCCGTGAGTGAATCGAGTTTACAATATTCTGATTTATCTCTGGTCATTGCGATAAATTTACTACTGGGCCTAATAAGACTAAAAGTGTCTGGTTTAACATCATCATGCGGCGTTGGTAATGCTATATTATGATATATATCATACAGTTTAGGGGACACCAAAGGTAATCTTATTACAAATACTATCTTAGTGTTTATGCTAAAACAACTTATACTAGACACATTTAATAGTTTATAAATGTTTCTTAATTCTAAACTTAAAGGTAATGTAACGTCAGCTGGTAGGTGCCTATAGTTGTCGACGAGCTCTTTATACAACTGTTTTGGGGGCAAAATAGCTGGATGTAAAATGTTTCGGCTACCAAAAAGAATGGCATTTGTTATATCTTCCATTTGGAAAGACAGTGTTAGTAGTGACGCTTCCAGATTTGTTAATATAGAATCAATGCTAGTTTTAAAGTTTAGTTCCATAGAATTTTTTGAAATATTTTTCATCTTTAGTGAGAGGTCGTCGACAGCCTCAGTAAGACTAATTTCATTGAGCTTTATTTTAAAAAGTGTATCGTTAAATTTTGACAAAACTGAAGTTGTAACCAATATGTTTTCTTTTATCAATAAACTTAGTCTTTTTTCGTTATCCTGTACATCTCGTATGGCGTTATCGTACCTGATAGCGTCATCTTCGTTTAAAGTACCAAATACTGTTTTAGACAAAGATCCTACGGCACCTATCCAAGCACGCTTAAATCTCTTATTACTAATAAGATGTGAAATGGAAGAATATTCCGAAACAACATCATTGTATCTTACACTCAGTGGCTCCAGAATATTATGGCATTCCAGGTCTTTTATTGTTTCAATTTGAACTTGGTTACATAAAAACCGTACTGTACCTAAGATTGAGTTAATGGTCTTAATGTTCGGTTCCATATATGATATATCATAAGGTGTGATAAGATCTAAGCGGCCAACATTGATCTTGAGTTCGCCAATTAGATCAAAATATATGCCCGGACTCGTGTCGATTCGACGGGTAAACTCCTGAAGAGCGTGAGCCAGTATGCTGTAAGGGAAGATGATTGCTTCCGTTAGGTATTTCCTTATCGACTAAGGTAAGTATGTATAATGTATAATAGGTAAGTAATATATATTATATTGTATAATTTTGTATAAAGTGTAAATTAAATATGTAAATAGTATAACCCTTTTCTTTTCTTTTTCAGGTTTTCAAGTTGGAGTATCTCCTTGGATCTCTGCAAGTTTTACTTCGTCATAATGGTGTTTAACATGACGTCTGTTAATTAGTAGCGACAATGTGTGATTGCCGTGTATTTTAACTACCTTGTACGGCCCTTTCCAAACAGGAGATAGGGCTTTTCTTAGTCTTAAATGATTTTTGAGATATACGAAATCTCCGACTTTGTATTCTACTGGGCGAGTATGCGAGTCATAGTAATCTTTTGATGTTTGTTTAGACTTTCTAATATGTTCTAAAGCATTTTCGTGTGAATATTTTAAACGGTGTTGCAACATTTTAACGTATTCCGGGTAGGTCGTGGATGGTGTATCGTCGTAAACTGATGTCGGGATGTGGGCTTTGTGTCCGAATAATAATTCATAAGGTGAGTAATGCGTAGTGGAATGTACAGCGGTATTATATGATAATACAGCTGTATACAGGGTGTAAAAAGACCACTTCCGATAACTTTGGGGTATTATTATACTACATTTTCTGATTACAAAAATGTATTTTTTTTTAATTTTTTTTTTCAAAAAAAAATTTTTTTAAATATATTTTTTATAATAACCTTTAGACAAAACCATAAACCATTTACAAAAAATATTTAAAATATTTTTTTTACTTTTATTTTTTTTTATCCCGATACGTAATCTAAAAGACGCGAGTCATTGATATCAAATGTAGCGCGCTTAATAACATAAGGTCGTAAACGACCATACTGTACGGTCGCGGCAGTTTTTAACCTTATGCTCTTTCCAACCTATCAAGAACCATGACATTCAACTCTCTCAAGTAACTCAGAACTTTGACCTATGATCTCTTACCTAGGCTAATTTAATCCTTCGATCGCGGATTCTTGGAAATGCTATTGTATTCTAGAGTTGTCTCGATCACCGGTACTCGTATGGGCCTTAATGGGTTAAAACTTTAATTCTAACTCATGTACAAAACTGTAAGTAACTTTCTGAGCATGAGTAACAACTTATTTATCGATTAGTTAAAAAGTTATTCGTAAGGAACAAAACCGATTTTGTGTGATATGCGAATGCGGATCTCAGGAGTCAGGCTTTCTATCGAAATTACAGACGATGCATGAAAACTTCCGTACGTAAAACTATGGTAATAAACTTACGTGTAAAATGTTAAGTTCTTAAAGTGTTCTTATTTCTCTAGACTCTATGCATTTTGTAAGTATTCTTTAGCACTAAGCAATAATACCACCAACAACAACACGTTTCTTACACGAAATCTAACACAACACAAAGTTTAAACAAAAAAATAATAACACATTTTCCGTGTTATGCAGAACGATGATTGTGGATGGACAGTACCTAGATCTGCAATTATCGCTTTTTATCTACTACAGACGATACAGTATGAAAAAACTAGCAATTAATTAATTACTTACGTGAAAAATGTTGAATTCTGATTTTTGAATGTGCTCTCTATACATTTTGAAAATAGTCCATATCACCAATCAATAACACCACCAATAACAACACATCTCTTTTTACACGATATCTTACACGACACGTCTTATTTTTTCAACGCAAACAAATAAGAAATAATAGTTAATTAATTTACATTTTACACATTTAGTTATCACAATAATACGTTTTAAAAAGATCGTAATACGCTTATTAATTAAACATAACTCAACGGACAACCTTCAACCTCAAGATGCAAATTGGAACTAAAGTCTAATTATGCGAAAATCGTCTTTAAAAACATGTAACTTTCGGTAAATTCAAAGATACCGACGGGACGACCAGACCGCTTGGCGGCAACGTCAAAGCGCCGCCGAACTAGCCGCCGGCCGCTGTAGATGTACGACGCACGTGTCGCTAATCCATTTCAAGGACAATCTAAGTGTTGTACCCTATAAATTCAAAACGATGTAGTCGATATTTAAATTACCATTAAATAATAAAAATTATAACTATTATTTAGTAGGTCTACTATTCTCATTTTTAAAATTAACTCTATTAATTCATGAAGCCCCAAGCGGCCACATCCGGCCGCGATAACAATGAAAAAGCTATTGTGTCTCGTTTAGCCACGACTTATAGGTTATAAATTCAGAAAGTTTTTATCGGGATACATAGTCAAGTTGCATTCGATAATTTCGATACCGACATTACCGTGATAAAGTGATTGATAAGCCATGGCACGCGTTATGCGCGTCTACGTACGCAATGAAAATACTTTAATAATACCTAATTAATTAAATAACTTTTAATTATTGTCGCTATTCTTAACATTGAGTAGGTATTTGCTTATTTTTAGTTTGACTACAAATCAAAACGTACTCGTATGTAAAACAATACGATTTATCGATAGAAATTAGCGATAACTCAAAATATGCACAGGGATACATCCCTATTATTTTACAAAGTTTTTTATTCAATTTTGTTCAGTCGGCTGTAAACACGCGCCGCGCTGTGTACTGTGACGTTTTTGTTTAAGTTTTGTAATTTTATGGATGTTTGTAATTAATATTTTTTCTATGTTTGTAATTAATAACGGGCCGTGACATGATACGTGTCCGATGAATGTGCGATGAAATGTGAATGAACTTTTAATATATACTCGTAAACCTTTATGGAACAGGGGTGAACATCGCGTCGTCGTCGATAGACGATAGTGCGGTTTAAACAGTGCAGTAAAAAGTGTTTAAAGAATTGGAATGTCTCCTGTTTACTTTTGTTTCGTGTTGAAAAACTCTGCAATCTACATTGAGTTAGATGGAGCACAGCTCGAACTGCATTTCATAAAAGCAGACAGCTGATCACAGGTCAGTGAACATGTTATCAAGTATTTTTTCCATAGATAGGTGTAAGTAACTGTGTGATGTGAATTATGATTTCTTTTCCTTTTTGGCCGGAAGTAAAAACTGAGTATTTTTGAGTAATAAACTAATAACCTAAGAAACGGTAATTAATAAATTCTAACATTATGTTATCTAATAATTATTACAATATTGGTGGTTTATTCACTACCTACGGGCTAGGGCACACCACGATCAGCTGTTTTGTCTAGCGCAGGGCCGCGCGCGCGGGACTCGGCGCGGGCCGGGCGGCGCGTGGGGGCTGACTCGGCCCGGGGCTCCACTGGCGTGCGATAATATCGCGCATTTACATCAGCGTTATACATTGCGTGTTGAAAATTTTGACTATTTTAAAAACTGGCGATTTAAAGAAAATTACTTGCACCAATGGATATATCTAATGCCCTATAATAACCCCACGAAGTTATCGGAAGCGGTCTTTTGACACCCTGTATACGTAGCGAGCCCAATTATCCTGATTTTCATTAATATATGATTTAAGATATTCTTTTAAAGTGGAGTGCGATCTCTCCAAAGCACCTTGAGTTTGGGGATGATAAGGAGATGAGAAAAGATGTTTGATTTTGAACAGTTCACATGTCTTACTAAATAACTCTGCAGTGAAATTTGTGCCCTGATCTGTGAGTATGCGCTTGGGAATTCCGAATAATGAAATGCAGTGTACGAGACACTCACTGGTTTCTTCAGCGGTGATGCTCCGCATCGGATATGCTAAGCTAAATTTTGTAAGGTCGTCTTGCATCGTTAAAATGTATTTTAATTTTGCAGGGCCGCATTCGGGAAGAGGTCCTACAATATCTATTGCCAACCTTTCGAAAGGAGATGTTGAAGTAGACGTAATAACCATGGGTGCGCGATTAATTTTTCTTAAGGCCTTATTTGTTTGGCATGATGAACAATTTTTTACATAATTTTCGATATCGCTACGCATGTTTGTCCAGAAATACTTTTCTTTTATGCGACTAAGCATTCTGCTCTGCCCTAAATGTCCAGCAATAGGAATATCGTGATTTTCTTTAAGAATTTTTTGGATTTCAGATGGAACAGGATAAATCAAGCTATTATGGTAAATGTGGATGGAAATATTTGTTCCGTCGAAAATGTGACCAAGTATATTATAGATTTTTACAAACGATATCCTATCAAAAGGGTTTCGGAAGTCTGTTATACTAATATCGTTTACGGTTGGGTGATTTATCATTATTTGATCTCTTATAGTTTTGAGCGATTTGAATATATCCGGGTAAGTGCAAGAATCGAAATGGTGTACTTTTGTAAACAGGAAAATATATATTTTATTATTGTATTCGAGTGACAAATATTCAAATAATGTCCTTTCGAGTTTTTCGAAGTCGTTGCGTATAGATGCAGGACAATTGTTGATAATTTCTTGGACGTAAGGTATATTTTCGTCCATGTCTATTGAAGTTGGTATAATTATGATTTTATAATTGCTTTTCAGGATGCTGCTGTTATGTTCTAAAATTCGGGTATTAAAAGATCTAGAAGGTGATTTAAGGAAATTATTATAGGTTTCATCCGGTGTTGTTGACCGTTCTTGAGGTGCAGAAGGCTGTTCCGAGTGATCAGTTGGCACCAAGGGAGCGTGACTAACTACAGGGCTATCGATTTCGGGTTGTACAGTAGTTTGTCTACTGGTTGACGGTTGTGGATCAAATGTCAAATTCAAGTCAGGGTTAAGATTGTCAGTTACAGGATTTTGAAATTGCTGATTTAGAGGATCAGATTCAACCGGAGTAGGAGGATTCAGTGGTGAGAAGTCTAAGTCTTTTTCGTCTATTGGGCTAAACGTTATTGTGGTCCATTCATTATCATCGAAAACGTCAGAATATGGCTCTGTAGGGGGTATAGTATTGTTATTTTCAGTTGGTGTAGGATTTTCAGGATATATGGGATTAACTGGATATCTTGATATGCCTGCTGCTGAATTGAGCTTTCCTTTCCTATACACTATTTCATAGTCGTATTCTTCGAGCTTGAGACGCCATCTCTGTAATTTGCTGGACGGATCTTTATGATTGAAAAGCCATTTTAAAGGCCTGTGGTCAGTAACTATCTGGAATTTTTGTCCATACAGATACGGTCTAAACTGTTTACAACCAAATAGGATGGCTAGCAACTCCTTCTCTGTCGTACTATAATTACTCTCGCTCCTGTTAAGGGTTCGAGAGGCATAGGCTATGGGGCGCTCTTGACCTAAGGGGCCTTGGGAAAGGACAGCTCCGAGAGCATAGTTTGAAGCGTCTGTTGTTAGTATAAAGGGTTTGGTATTGTCGGGATAACATAGGACGGGTGCGGAGGTAAGTTTATTTTTAAGTGCTTCTAGGGCTAGTTGCTGTTGGTTTTCCCAAATAAAGGGCTGATCCTTCTTTAAAAGGTTGGTTAGAGGTTTAGCTAGTTTCGAAAAATCTGGGATAAATCTTCGGTAATAGGATACTAAACCGAGGAAGGATTTGACGTCTTTAGGACTTTGCGGGATAGGAAATTCGACAACAGATTTGATATTATTCGGGTTTGGCTTAACGCCATCTTCTGTGATAATGTGGCCTAAATATAAAACTTCACGACGCAGGAATTCGCACTTGTCGGGTTGCAACTTCAGGTTAAATTTTCTTATTCTTTGGAAAATGAGTTCTAAATTTTTAATATGTGATAACAAGTCGTGAGAATAACAGATAATGTCGTCTAAATAAATAAAGCAACGTAAGCCTTGCAATCCGGAAAGTGCGTTATTCATTAGTCTTTGAAAGGTTGCCGGTGCATTTTTCAGTCCAAAAGGCATCCTTAGAAATTGATAGTGACCTTCTGGTACAGTGAATGCAGTTTTGGGTTTGTCTTCTTCATTTAAAGGGATCTGATGGAAACCTGATGCTAAATCTAACGTGGAAAAGTAAGTACTTTGACCCAGTTGGTCCAGGATTTCAGTAATTTGAGGGATAGGATATGTGTCACCAATAGTCACGTCGTTTAGCTTCCTGTAATCTATTACGACTCTCCATTTTTGAACGTTTGACGCATCTAGTTTCTTTGGTACCACCCAAATCGGGGAAGACCATGGTGAATTGGATGGTTCAATTATATTTTGATCCAACATCTTGTTGATTTGGTTACGGACTTCTGCTTTATGCACCTCAGGAAACCGGTAAGTTTTCGTGTGGATCGGGATGTCGGTAGTAGTTTTAATTTCATGTTTAAGAGCATTTGTATAAGTAAGCTTTTCATCGGGTAAGTGAAATATGTCTGAATAATCGGAACAAAGCTCCATTAATGCATTAGCCTCTTCTTCATTAAGGTGTGTAATACGTAATTGTTGTAGAACTTTTTCAGTGCGTTTTGTAAAATTAGGAGGTGAGCTACTTAAATGATTTACAGAAGCAGTATGAAACAGTTTAAATTATTGGATTCTATCGGTATTATTTTTAAATTAAGGTTTGAATTTAGAGTAACTTTTTTTTCTGAAAGATTGACGACGGACAAATTTATTCTGTTATTTTGCTTTACACTAACAACACAGTTTGCAATTAATAAGGAGTCAGAAATTTTTTGGTCTAAAATAAAACCTTCCTTTATTTCAGGATTTGATACTGAACACTCAATAATTTGTTCGGTCCTGGGTGGAATTAGATATGCCGGTTCATTGAAATTAAGTTTTAGTGATGATTCTCCGATATAAAGTAGGTCCTTGTTGTAGTCTATGTTACAGTTAAGAGCATTGAGCATATCTGACCCGATAATACCATCATAAGGTAAATGGATTTTATCAACAACGTGAAATATGTGTGATACGGAGGATTTTTGGATTTTTAGCTTAAGTTCAAAATGTCCATTAGTAAGGATAGGATTTTCAGAGGAGTCAATGCCTTTGAGTTGTATAAATTCTTTTTTAAGGGATGGATGAATCTGTAGGCAGGAATGTTTAATTAGGCTTACGGATGAACCTGAGTCTACAAGCAAGGATATAGGAAGCTTGGATATGGAAGTTTCGACTAGTACATAAGGTAAGAGCATAATGCTTGGGTCATTAGTGATTTCAAATGTTGACAATATTTTATTTTTTTGATTCAGTGAATTATCAGTAATCAAGGAGACTTCAGTTTGGGGCTGGTTACCCTGTCGCGTGTCTCTAGAGGATACAGTGGATGATTTTATACTTTTATAAATTAAGGAGTCTTCAGTTTGGGGCTGGTTACCCTGTCGCGTGACTCTAGAGGAAACAGAGGATAATTTATTATTTTTATTAATTAAGGAGTCTTCAGTTTGGGGCTGGTTACCCTGTTGCGTGACTCTAGAGGAAACAGAGGATAATTTATTATTTTTATTAATTAAGGAGTCTTCAGTTTGGGGCTGGTTACCCTGTTGCGTGACTCTAGAGGAAACAGAGGATAATTGATTATTTTCATTAATTAAGGAGTCTTCAGTTTGGGGCTGGTTACCCTGTTGCGTGACTCTAGAGGAAACAGAGGATAATTTTGTGCCGGTTTGAAGTTTTTTAGGTCCCGCACGGCAACAGGACGAGACGCTTATACGTTTTTTGGTCCGATATCGACAGTGTCGTAGCCTTCAGTAGGGTTAGTGTCTTCGACGGAATCAATTTCGGTAGATTCAGATATGAAATTAACCCGTTGCGATCTCGGATTTTGATTGAGCCTAAATCTTTCATTATTAAATTGACGCTTCCTACATTCTTCTAGGGTGTGCCCGGGTGCCTTGCGGTATCTGCATATGACCTCCGACCCACTGCTTGTTTGATTAGGTTGTGGTGATCGCGACTGCATATTATTACGATTGAATCTAAAGGCTGGTTGGTTGCTAACGAAATTACCGGGGTTTGGCTTAATCATTCGCGGTCTTTCCGGTCGCGGTTGCGATTGAGAATTTTTATAAATAAATTGTTGGAGTTTTTCCTCGGATATGGCAAAATTCACTGCTTCGTTAAGAGTACGTGGTGCTTTGCACCGGACGATGTTTGAAATTCTCGGCGTGAGACCCATCTGGAAGTGATGGAGTGCTAGTTCCTCCATCGCAGCTGTACGACCTATCATTTCCCTACTTTTATTTCCATGGGCAATTGAAATTTCTGTTAATAGTTGTGACAAACACGTTTCTACCCTTAGGGCATATTGGCTCACGGGTTCGTTAGTTTGCTGTCTACATTCTTGCAGATCGGTTAGTAAGTGGGCGTAGTGTTTGCGCTCACTAAATTGCGTCTTCAAGAATTCTTTAAGTTGCGCCCAATTTACGAATTCCTTAATAGAACATGCAGTTTGTGCTCTCCCTTGTAATTGGCATAAAATGTATTTAAATATAATATCTTTTTGATTATCTGTAGCGAGTGTGCATTGCTACAATTTACTAGAAAAGAATTTAGTGATTCCCTAGTACCGTCGTAAGGCTTTATAAATTTTAATAATGTTGATAAATCTAACTCTACCTTAGGTGCAGCAGTGTTTTTATTTTTTTTCTGGGACCTAGTGACCGGTCCGGGTTGGGAGGACGGACCTGATTCGTCATCTATGTCATTCACATTTATTTCAGGTCTTTCAAATTTAGGGCTAGGGGCTCTAGATTCCGACATCTTAAATTATATTTAATAGAAGTTAGCTGTAATTTCTTTAAAACAAAACAAAAATATTTCTTAATATTAAATTGCAATGACCAGAAATAGAATAGTAAATCACTCACAGGAATCTGGCTGCGGCGATGCACCTTATCATGTTTAGACTGGAGCTCGGCTTATCTCGATGCAGTCGTCGGGCTCGGCGGGTCAGGTTACTTCGGCGAAATGCACGACGTATTTAAGTACGATTAAAGTTCGAATATTTAACTAGACTTTAAGTGTGCAAGAATAGGAATAATTATTTTTTATGTAAGAGTTCGACTTGTGGTTGATTGGAATTAGCACTTTCACGAAACACTTTTCACTGGATATAGGATACTGAGGATTTAGAAGAGTTTTCGGAAGACGTTTTCCAGGGACTTTTAAAATCCCCTTTCGCTGCCACCAATGTTACAACGCACAAAGATTTTGGCTTTTTAAAAAAAACAATTTTTGATTTTTGATGCACACGTCTAGCGCGGTTGGATACTGGATGGAGAGTGTGGGACTGGGAATGCAACCGAAGCTGCTACACAAAGGAAATGCTGGATGGGTAGGAAAGGGGCTGACTAAGGGATGTTACATACATACTAAAGCTATAACAGTACGCAGTCGCGAATGGCTAATGACCACGCCCACAGTTTACGTACAGTTCGACAAGGCTTTAAATAAATATTATGTCAATGATGTCAATGGGCGCTGCTGATAAAGGAGTACTGTCAAAAATGACGTTTTTGTATGATAGAAGCGTTAGTTCCTTTTCTCGCCACTTTCATAAACAGCCTTGTCGAACTGTATACGGACGTATGAACTAAACTCTTTCTTCTTCAAACTCACTTTGATTCACTGCTCCCATCAGGGTCGGTTTTATATTTTTTATGAGTATAGACCACTTGAATTTCGCCGCCCCTATGTACGAATTCTGCCGCCATCCTATGACGCTGCCGACCCCCGTAGAACGCCATAGGACGCTGCCGCTGGCCATGGCCTATACTGCCTATACATAAATCCAGGGCTGGTTTACCCATAAAGTTAATATACCTAGCGGAGTAGAGACACAATCCCGAGCTGTCAAACGAAACCAAAATTGAATTACATCTGTGTGTACAAATCTGTTTACGTGTACGTGAAAATGATGTTCCTATCGATGTCAAAACGGATGAAATAAAAGGGCTCTGCCACTTCAAATCACGCATCTCTTTCCACCACGTAGTGTTTCTGATAGTGACATCTCGCTTACTCAGCTCTTTGTTTCACTATTCCGCTAGGTGTATTAACTTTATGGGCTTACCATCCCACACGGGACGCCCATCATCACGACTCACCGATGATGCCGACCACCAGCCGGCGGTCCTCGACGCCCAGCAGCAGCGAGTAGTCCATCACGTGGTGCTGCAGCAGGAAGGCCGTGTCGCGCTCCACCGCCCGCCGCAGCGCGCCCGCCGCCGCCCACGACACGTACAGCTGCCGCTCCCAGCGCACTGAAGAGAGAGACAAGAGATGTTCAAATCGTTTACGGCAGTAGTCAGAGACATTTAATGAATGCTTAGGGTGTGTTTCCACTGAAGCGGAGCGGAGCTTAGCGGTGCCCGAATTGATCAATCGTGCTATTCCAGCGGAATGACAGCGAAGCGGAGCGAAGCTCCGCTCCGCGTCAGTGGAAACGCGGCCTTATTGCTTAGCTTTAATAATAATTAAATAAATATTTTGACAGGAAATGTATGGGGTTTATACAAATACAAATATCTTTATTGCAGACTACTATGGTCCATTGGTTAGTTTTACATTACATTAAGATTATTTTTAGGGTTAGTTAAATTTTTTTTTACTCTAATACTAAAACTAAAAACTAAGTCTAAATTCTATCATGCACCCAATCAGAACCATGAGCGGATGTATCCTGGAGGTCTGCTCTCGAATTCATTCATTATACGCACATAGTTCTTCAATATAGGTGCATGCGGATCATCTGCCACAATGTTCAGGATGCTGTTTTCACTTCCCCTTACGCGATTAATTAGAGATGCAGCTTTCTTGCTCATGAGTGCCCGGAAACCATCCGTCCTTGCTTGTGCAAACATCTCGGACGCACTACAAAATCGGAGAAGTTTCAGCATCATCCTGAAGATATTGTTATATTGGATGCGAAGGGTATTTAGGGATGCTTTGGTATAGCCGATCCACAGGCCGCCCGTGTACAGATTCTGACAGAACGTTTTAAATAGTGTGATCTTCACTTCATCCGTACAACGTGCGAACCTGCGAGCCAGCATATTACCTCGCACCGCCAAAGCCCTCCGCTCCCGCTCAATATCTAGATCATCTTTAAGGTCGTCGGTAAGTATATGGCCGAGATATTTAAAATGGAATACCCTGTTCAGCTCCTTTCCGCCGAGACATATTGGAGGTATGGATTCGGGATATTTACCGGCGGCTTATACTTCAGGCCATGCGAATCAGCGTATCTCTCGCACACCTTCAACATCTCTCGAATTCCTCTCGCACTTTATGTCAGTCTTTATTAAAGCTAAGCAAAAGATGATCGCACATTTGTCAGCACCGTACGCGCCGTATGCGTCGAACTTCGTCGTCTTTATTTTTTTTCCTTTAATTTTTGTCCTTGTAGTTGACAAACGTACTCACGTCGAGTGTATACGTTGTCACTTGTCAGTTACATGAACAATCTCAACCGCAGGTAAAATTTTTCTGAACACTTGCCATGCGGACCAAAGTTTAAAGGTGAACGCAGATTTGGGCCGCACCGCACGCACTGCAGTCGCCGCATTCGAATTCTTTATATGAAGTTATAGGCAAGCTCGCATACCTACCTACCCGCGCCGCAGTCTTCGCAACTTCATAATAATATGAAGAATTGCGAATGCGGCGACTGCAGTGCGTGCGGTGCGGCCAAATCTGCGTTCACCTTAAAAGTCTGCGTTTTACGTTTATGCTCTGCTACTGCATTAGTCCTGCGCCTGATCTTTCGCCAGTCGTGTCGGTCTTCCGTCCCACTGGGTTATGGGAGTAAAGGAACAGAGAGTGCTCATGTGTACTGCGCACACACTTGGGTACTTTAAAAAATTACTCCTGCGTGACTGGCCTGGTTTCAATGAAACCTGCTACCATCACCGAAACCGGTGTGGGAGTTTATTATTACTGAAAGACACTAGAGCAGATTCTCGTTCAACGTACTCAGACTTGAACAGATTCTCGTCCATCATACTCACACTTGAGCAGATTCTCGTCCAACATAAACAGCAGATTCTCGTTCAACATACTCACATTTCAACAAATTCTCGTCCAACATAACCCCGGTGTCGGCGGGGGCGGGGCCTGCGGTGGGCAGGGCGCGGGGGCGGGACGTGCCCTTGAGGTCGAACCGCAGCGCCGGCGCGCGCCCGTACCACACGTGCTCGAGCACTAGCACGCCGCTGTTAGAACCGCCCACACTGAACACGCCCACTATACGTGCTGAAAACAGATATGAGAAGATGAGTTATTATAGCTTTAATTAAATTAATTTTATTTAACTTATAAGAAATGAAATGAAAAATATCAATTTCTAAATAGGCTAAAAATTAACACTTTTAGAACGTCTACATGAGGCTTATCGCCGGTTCGGGAACTAACCCGGTGAGAAGAACCGGCGTAAAAATTCCTAGTATGTGAATATGGTTTGGTATTGTCCCTTGTCCCTTTGGTGACAAAAAATGACTTAAGTTGCACACATTGGCAATCATTAATTCATCGCCGTTGATTTCTTGTTGTCAATTTCAAACTTTTACCTGTACCTAAGTAAAAAATCTCGCCTTCTCTCTCTTGTATAGCTCCGTCTCTGTCGCACAACTCACCCAACAGACTCGGCTGTCTCCGTTGCCGGCAGTTGATGACGTACTGGAAGTAGTGCGGCGCGAACTCCAGGAACTGCTGCCACTCGGGCTTCGTCATCTCTTTCAGCACGAAACGGTCGTCTGCAAAAAGCATTGAGTGTGTTTTGGGAAGAATAGTATGACGTAACAATAATGATTAATTCGAACGCTAAATCAATTAAAGTATTTTATTTATTGATAAATAAAGAAAATTGGGACAATGATCAGTGGCATTACTGCTGTAGCAGTTTTTACAGGAGGGTGAATTTGTACCTTGCAACAGGCGATAATCTGAGAGCGCGCATTTATTGTACTATTTTTTACCTTTGCATTGCTGTCGCAAGATGCATAAAAAACAGAAACAATCTCGAGCATATTGTCTAGCCGTGAAATACTAACACTAAAGTAGTCTTATCTGTAGACTTTACCTTGTGTCTTGCAAAACGTGGATCCGGATTTGCCGCCGCGCGCCGCCCACGGCACGCAGTGCGCCAACGACCGCACGAAACCCTCCTCTATGTCGCACAGGCTCTTGCCTGAAACAAGGGAATAGGCATGTACTCAGAGAAGTTCATTCCTAGGCAGATGGCGCACCTAAGTAATTTGGTCGCATTAAGTCAAATACATCCGACCGATCACAGCTAACATTGAATTGACATACACCGACCAAATGACGTAGATCGCCAATTTCATCGATGGTACAAAATCACTTTTATTTCTTGCGTATAGACACTAAACTCTTTTAGCGCTTTTACTTTTACAGTGATCTCTACATAAGGAACCCAAACGCACCCTAAATTATTATTTTTACTTCGTTTCGTTACACTCTGTACATCATATTATATTTATTATTTATAAATTATGTTGTTTATAATGGTGTTTTAAGCTTAGAACAAACCTACGCGTCAGTGACGGAGCGTCAAGTTGCGTCAAGTTGTCAAATGTGTTTTTTGTATACAAAACACACATTTGACAACTTGACGCAACTTGACGCTCCGTCACTGACGCGTAGGTTAAGCCTCAGCTTTAAGCAAACTAATGGTGTTTTTTTTACCGATCTGCTTTTTTTGTAAATTACTAATAGGCCTGTTTCACCACTTTCTGATAAAATGCCAGATCGGCTATCCACCACCTACTTGACATATTCGTCCATACTTTATCTGTCAAGTTAAATTGTGGATAGACTACCCGGCACTTATCAGGAAGTGGTGAAACAGGCCCTAAATCTTTATACAATAACTACTTGATTAACTTGCGCTTGCTGTAATCAGTAGGCCTACTACGAAACAATTTTGAGACTCAAACAATCGGACGAGAATGCCGCGTCCTGCTCTAGCAACGTCATTTCACGTTTGTTAAAGTAGGACGCAGCATTCTCGTTCGATTGTTTGAGTCTCAAAACCGTTTCGTAGTAGGCCTACAGGCTGCCTGTCATCTAGTGAACGCTGCAATATCGCGTCTGCCGCAAGTTACCAATCAGAATCCCTCACCATCATCTTTAGTCTCGTCGCAGCAGACAGCGGGCTCGGTGTCGAGCGCCGCGAGTGGGGCGACCAGCATGTGACGCAAACGACGAAACTGCGGCGCGTAGTACACACGACAGATTAGACCTTCCTGGAAAAAAAGTTATCATTAGATTCAGGGGCATAAAGGCAGTGGTAGCGGGCAGCAACTTAATGCAGGCAGCATTGAACGACTAGAAGTGGCTGGTTTTGTAAAACATAACTATTCTAAATTAAAGTTTTTCATTAAAGAAGAAGATATTATGTTTTGTTTGAGTGTTGTCATTCTACAAAATGCAATTGGGCGTTGCATTTGCACCGTATCGCGTTTGGATGCGATCCAATCAATATATAAATCTAGTTTAGCTTTGTATTATACAAAGTGTTTCCATATGAGCGAGAGAGACACCCAACTGTTTAATATAATGATTCCTTGTAAGTTGTAACTTCTTACACTACTTTACGACAGAGTAAATTGGTTTTTATAGGATAGAGAAAAAATAAAGCAATAATATTATAGAGTGGTTACTATAATTATTTACCTTAAGTTGAACCTCAATATGGTCGTTGGTCTTCGCTTTGGTCTTGTCTCCGTCGGTCTTGTCCTTCCCAGTGTTGGTATCTCCCTCCTCGCTTTCAGTTTGGGCACTGCAACTGGAAACCAATTCTTTTATTGTTTGTTTCGTTGCTTACTTTTTGTAATACGTTAAAAAGGTACTTGACAGATAAAAACGGGATCATCGATTAGAAAATGCGTGGAGAAAAAATGTATAAGGGGGATTTACTGTGCAGACAAACTATGTACAGACAGACTTGACGATTAAAAACTTTAGCGAAAATCTTATCTTCTTGCATCTTCATCGCGTATTTGCAGCGAGTTTACTAAACACGCAAAGCTGCTATCTCGTTGCGTGTCCGTAACGTATTCACTGCGTGCCCGTCCCGCCCCAAAGCCGCACGTCAACCGCTAGTATGATAAGGCCCTATTGAATATGCGTGGTAGCCGTAAAGGTATATCTTCCTAACGCACGAGATAGAATGCTCAGTCAGGCCGAGGCTCACTGGCGTCATTTCAGACGTTGCATATGTCTTGTAGATCTCAAAAACATCGATAACGCGATGCAAGAATGTGACACTAGTACGCCGCTTCCCGCATCGCACCGCTGCTTTCGTGGCCAGTTTCATATAAATCTATGTATGTATATTGGAAATTCCGCGCTGCCACCGCCAACGCCTCGCTGCCCGCTGACTTCGTGTCCGTTGCGTTCCGTTTTTGGGATATAGCGGGTTATGATATTATGTTTACCTCTGCCTCAGCTGCGCCAGACTCTTGTGGTATGTGAGCGAGGCGAGCGTGGCGGCGATGACGGAGCCCACGTCCCCCACGCGCACCACCACCGGCACCAGCCCGCTCGATATTATGATGCTCGCCTGTAAAACGCATTATAAAATCAGGGGAAAAACGAGCAAACGGGTCACCTGATGGAAAGCAACTACCGTCGCCCCAACACTACTACAACTACTGCTGGCGACAGTTCATTCCAGTTTTACTGTAAGTGGCAGAAAGCTAAGGCTTGTTTCCACTTTGATTAGTGCAGGTGTTAAGCGATTAGTACTAAGCACGTGTGGAGAGCAACTGATTAGTGCAAGTGATTAGTAAAGAGCCAACTCGCACTAAACAAAGCGAATAGAACCGTGTTCTATTTTATGAGAGTAGCCCTGTCCCGCGTGCCTCCTATTCTCCTGTACTTGCAGCATGCCTGCTACAAACACGTTGGGACACGTTTGTTTAGTGTTTAGACTTTAGTGCATTCACGCATTGAATTGAGTACGACTACCGTCAACCGTTGTTTAGTTGCGCAGCAACTAAACTATATTGGACAGGTACTCCCACGAGCACTAAACACTAAGCACCGCATAAAATTACTAAACACTAATCAAAGTGGAAACAAGCCTTTACGCGAAAAACGCACGGTAGAAGACTGCCACTCATCAAGAATGATGGTATAAAAATAAATTTCAGCTGTCTGGCTATCGCCGTTCTTGAGATACGGCCTATAGATAGATAGACCGCGAAATTTTAGTAATAGGGTTTTTACCCTTTAGGTACGGAACCCCACTTACACAACTACAATTTACTACATTCACAATCTCAACAGTAGGCTAACACCACATTAAGCGTGCGCGTTCCTCGGGCGTATGAGCGACGCGCTCGCGGCTGCATAAGCGTCGCGCTCGCGGCGTTCTCTCGCTCACACGGAACGCGCACGCCTAATGTGGGGAATGCCTTAAACGCACGCATAAATCTTCTGCGCCTCTGATTGGTTACAAACACTACTTTGAAGTTTAGTCATTTTGCAGGCGACTGAAATTTTTATACACAATTGAGCTGGATTTGGCGAAGCGTGCTATGCCCCCAGTGTATCCTTCTATATTATCCTCATAGCATATAATGAAATATACTTTATTGTGCACAATCACAGTTAGTAAATAGTAGTTACATACACGAGTTAAGTTTGAATCAAATAAGAGCCATCAAACCTGGTTAGAGCTGTGGTTGTTGGACAGCAACTGCGAGAGGATCTGCTTCACGGTCTTCTTGCTCTCTCCTTTCTCCTCGTCTTCGTCACCTGTGTCCAAGCATCATATTGAGAGGATCTTTAAAGTTACACGTTTTTGTTTTCTAGGAGAAGGTAAGCAACTTAAATGCGTCATATTTAAACTCCCCCCGCGTTCCACTTGGCGTTAAAAACGATCAAAATGCTCAAAATGCCTCCTATTTTGAGCGTTTAGATAGTTTTTAACGCTATGGAACGCGGGGTCTGTCATATGTACTATCAGAGAAGTTGATTCATAGACATAAGGCGAACCTGCGAAGTTTAGTCGCGTTGCGTCAAACCCAGCCGACAGATCACAGATAACACAAAACATTGAATTCATATAATCTATCTGAATGACGTAGGTCCGTCAACTGCCTATGAATCAATTTCTTCGATGGTACAAATACACTTCATTATTATATACGGTTATTGTTGTTATATATGTTATTATTATATACGGTTCACTTCTTGACGAGAATAGAATAAGTAAGGCTACAATTTTTTACAAAAAGTCAAGAATATCAGCTAATCTTACTGTTTTAACGACTTCACAAAAATGTAATGTTTCGTAAAATACGTATATAGTACGTGCATATATACGCACGAGCGTACATTTTTTGTGTTTATGAATGCGATGTAATATTACAGACTTATTAATCCTTCGATCGCGGATTCTTAGAAATCTATTGTTATTCTATTGTTGTCGCGGTCACTAGTGTCCGTATGGGGCTTGAAAGGTTAAATGAATATATTGTATAGAATTAAATACTTCTACCTTACCTAAGTGTGCATCGGAATCCTTCAGAAGTTCTGGAACCAAAATTGAATTATTCTTTTTAACAAGTACCTACACATTGTTAATAAAATATCTAATATCTCACAACAATACTAAAACAAACTAAATATTTTTAAATACTTTACCTGAACTGTCGCTGCTCACGACTTCACTGCAATCTTCCAAATCCTTTTCTTCAGCTAAAACAAAAAAATCAGTTTTATGTTAAAATAAAAACAAAAAGAACAAACAACTCAACTGCTAGACAATTAAAATAATCATTAAGAAGTAAATAAGATGTTATAACGACGCAATTATGAATATATGAATATTTCATTAACGTCCGTTCCCAATATTTGATCTATCTCTGGTTTTGCCCTACTAGAGATAGGAATAGCTCTCATTAGACATTAGAGACATATATTTTATGTTAATTCAATGTTAGCTGCGATCGGTCGTATGTCAAACCAGAGATAGATTGAATATTGGGAACGGCCGTAAGAAGTAACTGAGATGTTATAACGGATTTTATACAGACAGTTAATAATTGTACGCTTCCTTTGGGATTCGGGCTTTGATGCTGTCGGCTAAAAACGTTTTCTTACTAGCTATTATTCAAAATTATGAATTTGTAACTAATTATCTGCGTAAGAGTAATCAGTACGTTTGAGTTTTTTTAAGATAAGACCTTCAGAAATTATTGTTATTAAGGTGATCGCACATTTATTCGCAGCCGAACCGAACCGAACGCGCCACATTTTAGAATTCGTTATATGAAACCTCGCATTTCCAGTGCCGCATTTCGTACGGTATATATGCGGTACGTTCGACAAGTACGAAGCTGTCCAATGTGCGATCAGCTTTAGTACACATATTTACCAGACGTATCAGCCTTGGCCTTGGCGTTGGGACTGGACCACTTCTCTAGCGCGTCTCGCAGCATCTTCTCTCCGGTTATGATGCTGTCGTACACCGCCCACAGGTTACGTATTGCCGCTGAAAACATATTTTATGGATTATGCGTACAGGCCGTGCCCAACTTTAACATTGTTCCATCGAGGAAATTGATTCCTAGGCAGTTGACGGACCTAAGCAACGTCATGTGGTCGGCTTATGTCAATTCAATGTTAGCTGTGATCGGTCGGATGGGTTTTGCTTAACGCGACCAAAATACTTAGGTCCGCCATCTGCCTAGGAATCAACTTCTCCGATAGTACAAAATAACACTAACGTACAACCATAGAGTAATAAATGTACAACTATATTTTGTATCATCAGAGAAATTGATTCTTGGGATTTTGTCGCTTAACGTAGACCGAGTCTTGCGTATACCTGCAAGCTTAGCATAACAACAGTAGAAACGGGAAAGAACCGACATACTGGCAGATTTTAACATTGACATAATAAACTGATTTTATACCTTGTGCGTTTTAAGATGATATGCGTGACACATAATAATTGACAATAGTAGGGAAGTTACCTAAAAAAATTAATCGATAATTAAAAAATATCGAATCACTTCGTAAAGGAATTGCAATCGAAATTATCGATTTCGTACTGACGTTTCAGAGTGGCGCCGGCGATTTAAGATGGCCGCCCTTGTTATCGATTTGATTTCGATTCAACAGTGACAATCTCTATTGACATAAGTTCCGTTTCATGCATCTGACATTTTTCGAATGTTTTCATAACAATAATTTTATACTCCTATTTCACAGTTAATATTTATAATTTTATATTAATAAGTTAGTATTAGGCAACTTTTCATTTTTATTCATTTACAATTATAAGAAACATTTGTTTTTGTAGATGGAATATAATTTATTACATTTTGATTTTTTTTTGTTTTCTTGTAAAAAAATTCCGTAGCAAGGAATATGAGAACTGTCACCCATATCATCTTAAAACGCACAAACTATAGTGATAAAATGGCGGATTTCCTTTGTCAATCTGTCACTTTGTCTTTTCTTTCGTAGAAAGAAACCGTTTCTATGATGACTATGCTACCGCGGCTACGCCAGCTGGACGTCCACCTAGACTAATTTGGGAATTACTGAAAACGCCTACGAGCGGTTTAAACGCACGGGTCTTAACCGCGCGATCCGCTAACTAGCCTATTAACCAGTCCAAATTACGTTGTTTATTTACCAGCGGGCGAGCGCGGCGCGGGCGGCGCGGTGAGCGCCAGGTGTATGGTGTCGGCGTGCTGCCGGAACGCCGCGTACTCGCGCTCGCGTTCGCCGTCCGCCTCGCACACGCCAGTGAACGCCTCGTGACCTTGACAAAAAGTTAGTAAATTAAAAAAAATGGAAAATCGGTTTACAAACGGCGGAGTAATCGTTGAACGAACGAAAAATATATATCCAAGCTAAACATATATTCTCCAGTTTTTTGGATGTCCTTTAAAAATATATTTGCCTAGTAATGAATTTATTTACATAAGCGTATTAGTTAAAGCTAAAAATAACAGCAACGTAAACGCGACAGTTGCGATATGCGTGGCGTTGTGGCCTTTTTATGGCCTTGGGGGCGGGGCAGGGCAGGCACGCAGCAAATACTTCGCGGACGTGCAACGAACGCAACGAGATAGTAATGTTATGTGGTATGTAAACTCGCTGCAAACACCCGATATTCACGTTGGGTGTCCGCTACGTGTTCGTAACTTCTTCGATACGCAGCCGCGGCGTGTTCGCGGCGTATTCGCTGTGCGCCAGCTACGAACAAAATCCGCTCACCAACCGCTACTATGACAATGGCCTTAGCGATTTTCTAGAAAACTTTAAGTGATGTCTCCATATATAGAGCTTTGATGTTTTTCTCTCCATATTCATTCTTTACATAGATTCATAAGTAAATACTCAAGAACCTCACCTTTAAGCATAAGCTCGTTTAGATGCGCTATGAGAGCGTCTCGCATCTGCTTTGTATCGTAGTTCGTGCGGATCTCGTCAGGCGGCAGCACTATGTCGTACGTTTTTATCTTCTCGTATCTGAGAACGATATAATATAATTAAATCTTCTGACTTAAATTATATAACATAGTACTTTGTAGTAATTTTTGCACACTCATTGTAGTAGAATATGCAAAAGTGTGTCTGTCTATCTGTTACCTCTTCACGCCCAAACCGCTGAACCGATTTTTATGAAATTTGGCAAGGAGATATTTTGAGTCCCGGGAAAATGTACGGTTCCCGCGCGATAAACGAATTTTGGCGCAACGGAATTGCGGTCATCTAGCTAAAAACATTTTAAGAATGGATACGCTATACAACGCTTTATCCTTGTTTAAAACAGTGGAAAGTCGCTGGACGTGTAGCGTGAAGTGACTTTACGACTGCGTACACATGTACGCACGCGCGTGCGAACGCTTGCGCACGAGCCCACATAGACCTTGGACGTAACGGCGTGTACACTCCTGAACGTGTGCGCGTGCGGGTGTAATGTGTATGTACCATCGAGGCAATTGATTCCTAGGCAGTTGACGGACCTACGTCATGTGGTCGGCCTATATCAATTCAAAGTGGGCTGTGATCGGTCGGATGAGTTTGAATGAATGCGACCAATTTACTCAGGTCCACCATCTGCCTAGGAATAAATGATAGTGAGTATCCTCACAGAGCTGTGACGTCATAGCGTATACCTGAATCGCGCCGTGGTGAGTCTGGACCGGAAGGCGTGCGTGTGCGTGTTGAGCGGGTGCGGGCAGTGGCGACGGTAACGCGGCGCGGCGAGGCGAGCGCGCACGTACCCGCACAGGGATAGTGCGAGCGCACGTCGTGATACTGTCACCGCGGGCCCAGAGCTCTTGCACATCTCGCACATCGACCAGAAACGAACCTGCGATATGAACACGTTATAAATAACAATGTTTACACAATATACTCACATCTGCATGTGATTTGATTTTGGAGACAGTGGAGAGAGTGGAGAAATACTGTTATTTTTGAGGTATCTGATGTGATGTCGCAAATAATTACATTTTTTTTCCGCTTACATTGCAAACGCAGGCTGAACCCTAATGAGATTTATCAAAATAATGTACTAAGTATTGTACACAATGAAAAGGTCTACAGAAGAAGGTATATGTCTATCTCTTATGGATCATTCATCATTCCCACAGTAAAATCTAACAATTTTACAAAAGATAATAATGATTTGAAATATAATAATGATTACCTGTCTAGCTTGCTGTTCGTCCAATTTATCATCGTCGACGTTACTATGTCCGACCGTGTTGCACGTGATCGTTACGCACACGTCTTCGTGTACGAACCTATAATAACAAAAAAAAAATATAATATAACTAACACTTATCTACCAAGTAGTTTACTGCTAGGACTTTTTGGACACATTCAAAGTTTTTGTTATGATTTCTAACATTCTATGGATATAGTTCGTACCTGCGCACATGTTGGTTCATCGGTACGTGACATGTGGGTGATGGGCAGCGGTGGTCGCCGTTGAAGCAGTACTTTTCAAGAAACGCACCGAGGGATATATCATGTTTGCCATACATCACCATTGTGACGACCCTGAAATGTGACGTCATTACTTAAAAAATACTAAAAGCATTATTACATTCAAGGATATTTTTCCACTGAATTCTGATTTAATTTGACGAATTTATTTCAGTATACGCAGATGATACCAATTCAAATGTTATTTACCGAGTGATTAAGTAAGTGAGTTATTTACAAAGGATACGAGTGCACGAGTCGAGTTTTTTCTTTACATACGAGGGGCGATCAAAAAGTAATGATAATGAGTATAATAAAACAACCATTCTAGTTTAAATTTTATTTATTTTTCTACGTAGTCTCCTAACAAGTCGATACAACTCCAACATTTCTCTAAACCTAAGATACCCTTTAAAAAAAATCTTTGTCAGAGCTCTCCCAAAATGCCTCTACAGCAGCCATCACCTCGCTATCATCCTCAAATTTCTTGCCCCTGAGGTGTTCCTTGAGCCGAAGAAAAAGTCGTTGGGGGCTAAATCTAGAGAATAGGGTGGTTGTTCGACTAGTTCCGAAGCCTGCTTCTCGAATGGCAGCCATCGCAACTTCGGCTTTGTTCTTTTTGCTTTTGTTCGTCCGTTAACATTCGCGGTACCCAACGCGCGGAGACCTTTTTCATAATCATTTTGCTGGTCAAAATGCTTTGGATGCTGCCATATGAGATCCCCGTGACCTCAGCTAAATGTCTGACGGTTACTCTTCGGTCTGCTAATACGATTTCTTCGACTTTTGTCACGTTTTCCTCAGTGAGGGACGAGGTTGGGCGACCCTCGCGATGTTCATCTTCTATGGATGTTCTACCCAGCTTAAACTCTTTGGACATCCGTGCCACCATAGAATATGGAAGAGCAGAGTCCCCTAGTGTCTCCACCAAATCAGCGTGTATCTCTTTGGTACTTTACTTTTAAAAGAGAACTTGATGAGTGATGACGCATCTCACTTCGTGTTTCTCCATTTTCGTGTTGTCGCTCCGACTGCTGGTATTCAAATGAATGTAGCTTCTCCAAATGACGTCCTATTTATACAATTTTTTAGCTGGGAAGTCGTGAGGGACTGAAGAAATGAGTGTGAAAGTTTTATGATTTTTATCTTCTTTAGAAATACCCGTTTATCATTACTTTTTGATCGCCCCTAGTAGTTCAAAATAAATCGCAATGGACCATAAAAAAATACAAATACTTTTCATTACCTTCATCATATTATACTCACGCATAAGTGTCTAAACACACTAGACTGAATTACGCCGGCGTAATTTACGTGGCCGAAATTACGTTTAGCCGCTAATACGTCTGATGCGACACACTATAAATTACGCGAAGAGCCGAAATTTCGCGGCGCAATTTCCGTTGCCGAACGCGCGCGTAGTGAGTATTTAAAATTCTCAGATGTAATGTGTGCGTTAACGCTTTGGAGATAAGGTTGGATTTGCTATGTTCGGTTTAGATAATTCCGTCGCGTATAGTGTGTTGCTATACAAAACATTACCGCCGAATCGCTGCCGAACTTTACGCTCGACTTGGCTCGACGGAAATTCGGCTCACGGCGGAATTTCGGCATAGTGTGTCGTCTGTCGCGTTCCACCCATATTTTGTATGGATTTGAGACGCGGCGTAAACGCGGCGGAATTTACGTCGGCGTAATTCAGCCTAGTATTTTTAGACCCTAACATAATATAGTTATTTGTATCATAAATCATGAACTTATACTTGTACGCAATTGCGGGCACACGTGCGTACAATGTGCGTACTATACGTACCACGGATTAACGCAGAAGTCAGGAACATTCGGTGACTTGCTGCAGTAGCTGTATATCAGTAGACTGAGTTGCTGATGATTCTCCGGCGAAAGAGGGTCGGGAATTTCCGGTGCCGTCTGTTTTTTCTCCTCTTCATTGTCTACGGGCTTGACTATGGACGCGGTGTACTTTGGACATTCAGCTAGAAGGAAAATGTAATTTTATTGTAAGGTTTGGTTTTTATTGGAGCTTTGAATTTGAAACTTACCGCGCGGTTATTGGTCAACGCTAAGCTTTTAATATCTCTCTTAACATATCACATACTTAGCTTTTAATCTCTTTCTAAACATATCGCAACTAATTTTAATAACTCACGTTTATGTCCATTCAATACTCGTCCGCCATTCGCTCGGAAGCTCGCCAGCGCCGCTTTAAACTCAGGGTCGTCCGCCGAAGTGGTGATGGGTTTCGTGATGAACTCATGTGTTTTCTAAATATGTACATATATAACGATAAATTATTTCATATTAGGAATAATAAAGATTTACAATCAAGGAAATTGCCTCTCAACTATACCAACGTACGGCTTACACATCTCTATGTTACATTATTTGTAATTATTAGGAGGTAAAAAGACTCACAATTTCATTTTAATTTTATAAAGCTAGATAATTCTATGGATGAAAACAAAACTGAAGTTTTTGCATAATATTTATAATATAATATTCACACTATTAAAGGTAACATTTTTAAGAGTGTGTGTATTTGTTATAGAACGCGTACTGTTATAAGCCTATAAGCTTACTTAATAGGTTTGTAATATTTTGTATAGTGCGTACATACGTGTGCGGGCTGCGGCTCGGGCGGCGCGCGGTGTGGGCGGGGCGTGTGCGGCGCGGGGGGCGGGGGGCGGCGCAGCGGCCGCGTCGGCGCCGGCACCACGATGTTCGGCGACATGGACAGCACTACGTCGTCTGTGCACCATCTAGGAGTTTTTTTTATTTCATTACATTTGTTGCAAAAAACTGTTACACTATATGGCAGCAAAAATTTTTTAATAACTTTTTTTAAATAATCATAACACGTGAAAAAAAAATGTCACAACGGGGCTATGTTGATGACATAATATAATTTAATTTATTTTATTAAATATTTAATTTATTTTATTTTTAGTATTTGTTGTTATAGCGGCAACAGATATACACAATCTGTGAAAATTTCAGAAATCTAGCTATAGCGGTTCTTGAGATGCAGCCTGGAGACAGACGGACAGACAGACATCGAAGTCTAGGGTCCCGTTTTTACCCTTTGGGTAGGGAACCCTAATAAAATGGCATGTAATTGTAACATATAGAAATCTTGTAATATAGTTTCAAAACATTTCAGTCGCAAGTCGTAACTCGTATTGTTTAGTGGGAGAACCTCTTAGAAGGAAAAAAATACTACTGACACAAAAATCTTTATAAAGCGCACCTTTCACTTTGCGTATCAGCTTGTAACTTAGCCTCCTCTTTTGGAAGAAACACTTCATCATCCAACGACATAGTAGATCGTAGCGGATCACTGAAGTCTCTGATTGGAACCCCGCAACTAAGATTCTTATCACTCTCAGTTTTCCTAGCCTTCACTTTGTTTCCGTCTCTTTCGTTCTTACTTTCGAATACATTATCGCTGTCTTTTTCTTCGCCATTAACAGAACTAGTATCTATACTTTTAATCGATTTGTTTTCACTGAGTTTGTCCTCATCTTCGTCTTTAGCTCGATCAAATATGTCGTCTCCACAGTCATCTAAATTGGAGATATTGCTTGATGTGTCTTCCTGTCTTGGAGCGTCTATTACGTTATCTGCGTCGTCAGCCACAAAGGTATCTGGTTCAGGCAACTTAGCTTCTATGTCAGCTAGGAATTCTTTCTCTAGTTTCCAATTGTAGCAGGCTAGGACCATGAAACGAACTAAGCGTTTGACTTTCGCCAATTCCTGTAAGGACCCGCCTCGAAGAAGGATACAGCAGCCCAGGTTCGGTTCCGCACAACCCTCGAAAACCATTAACGTTTTTGAAGGATCTGCAACAGGTATTTGCTCTTTAAATCATAAATTAACTCGTATTATTTCTCTAAATAAAATAAAATGTATCTATAATATATCTCAGTTATATTAGAGAGAAATAGTAAAACAAACTAACATAATAGGTTGTAAGTTTTAAGATATAACGTTGGACATCTCCGCAGAGTTGATTTCTTCATCTCTTTCTACTTCATACGTTAGAGTGACACAGCACTTACATGTAGTGACTAGTGACGTAGAACTTCTCCGCGGAGCCGAGGCGCGGAGCCGGTGTCTGCGCGTACGCAGCGGCCAACGCGAGCGAGCGCGTCGCGACGTTATTGCAACTATCTCTTTCCTATCTAATACGTTAGAGTGAGACAGCACTTACATGTAGTGACGTAGAACTTCTCCGCTGAGCCGAGGCGCGGCGCTGCTATGCGTGCGTCCACCGAGCTCACGGTGTCTGCGCGTACGCAGCGACCCACGCGAGCGAGCGCGTCGCCACCTACACGCACGGCTAGCGCCACACCGCTCGCTAACAGGCATTCCTATAAATATAATGATAGTAAATAAAATCTCCCTGACTTATTAGTGGATTTAAGATAGAATCTGCTATTGCAGTATTTGTTTCTCATGTGACGTATCCAATGCATCAACTGATAAGTAGATACAAAACTCACAAAACACATTTAAAAGCAAGACAAGGATGGGAATATTAAATAGGTATGATCAATTATTGTTGAAACATTTTTATTATTACGAGAATTTTGTATTTTTTCACAATCATCGTCTCTATGTGAACCATAGTCAACTTGTATATAGAACAAACTACAATTTAATCATCTAGGCTCAGGTTGCGTTTACCGATTGTAGTAAGCCATTCAATCAATGCATTCAATAGGTACGTCAATGCGACATGTTTGTCTGATGACGTCATTCTATTTACTTTTTTTTCTTTAAAAATAAGGGGACAAACGAGCAAACGGGTCACCTGATGGAAAGCAACTACCGTCGCCCATGGACACTCGCATCATTAAAAAACTGCAGGTGCTTTGCCGGCCTTTTAAGCTACACTCTCTTCTTGAAGTTCGTTTTAGTCCGGAAATACTGCTGGTGACAGTTCATTTCCGAGTTAATCCTTCGATCGGGGATTCTTGGAAATGCTATTGTATTCTATTGTTATCGCGGTTACCGGTGTCCTTATGGGGCTTGAAGGATTAACACTCTGAAATGAACTGTCACGCACTGTAAACCCTTTAATGAAAATGTTACGCGTCATGTTTGTCTGATGACATAATACGCCTCCGTGGTCCAGTGGTTCAGAGCTCGGCTCTTGACTCGGAGGTCGTGGGTTCGATTCCCGCGTTGGAAACATGTTATTTCCATGTTTGGTTAGGACAATACAGGCTGATCACCTGATTGTCTGACAAGTAAGATGATCCATGCGTCGGATGAGCATGTAAATAGTCGGTCCTGCGCCTGATCTCTCGCCGGTCGTGTCGGTCTTCCGTCCCACTGGGTTATGAGAGTAAAAGGAATAGAGAGTGCTCTTGTATACTGCGCACACACTTGGGAACTATAAAATTACTCCTGCGTAACTGGCCTTGGTTTCAATGAAATCGGCCACCGTCACCGAAACCGGTGTGGGAGTTATTATTATTATTATGACATAATATTTCTATTTACCTGTACGGCGCCGGAGACGCTCCCCCGCACTAGCACAACGCGCGGCCGCAGCGCAGATATTCGCGCCGCGCACCGCATCAAATACTCTTGTTCCTGTGGAAACAAATTACTATCAGTTTCCGATTTTAATTCTTATGCTGGCTTCTCACGGCGCATCGCGCCAAGCCGATTTGTACCAGCGAGCACGAGCCAACATGCGAGTCCGAGCTACCCGCTCCGAACCGCTCGAGCAGCGCCGAGCCGCGCCTTTAAAGTTACCGACTTCAATCGGATCGGACGCGCCGATCACAGCAAAAATTGCGGTAATTATTATTTTTAACAAAAAATTAATACCAACTTCCAGAGTAAAAACAATAATAATTATTATAATGAACAAAAAAGTATGAAATAATTCTTACTCTTAATAGTGCCTTATGCAGAATACTCCTGAACCTCTACTATTTCTGTACACAATCTTCATTATTTTGAAGTCGATACCAGCTAAGAATGGTGAGTTCTTAGACAAAATATTTTTAATTTTAAAGACTGGTACCGACTTTAAAATTATGAAGATTGTGTACAGAAATAGTAGAGGTTTAGGAGTATTCTGCATAAGGCACTATTAAGAGTAAGAATTATTTCATACTTTTTTGTTCATTATAATAATTATTATTGTTTTTACTCTGGAAGTCGGTATTAATTTTTTGTTAAGAATAAATAATTTCACTCTTTTTAGTAATTTAAGTAATTTATAAGGTTTTCTGTAAATACTAATGTGTTCTACTGAGTGACTTTGGAGCCAGGATACACATTTATGATAATATGAGAACTATAAAGTTAATATACCTAGCGCCCTCTCGGAATAGAGAATTGCATAAGCAACTCCAAGAATATACTCGTATCACTGTATAATATAAGCTTGGCGTTAATCAAGCAATGATAAAATTAATGTTCATGCGCCTATCTCTAAAGGCTCTAAAGTTCTGTTCAGTGACTTTCTTTCTATCACAACACTCCTGGAAAGTCATTAGCTCACTATAATTGTTCATATAATATTATGCTTAAACTACTCAGGACTACGTTAATATAACTATTTATTTTGTCCCAATAATGAGTTTCCTACATACGGACACACCTCATAATTCATAGATCTCATGATCAAATTGCTAACTTGGTAACCTGATCACCAAGTTTGAATCATTTACTTTGATTTATCAATATAATTTTTGAAATCGTTCGACTAATTAAGAGTTATGATTTAATGATTCATGGTGTGGTGTCTCGTGGTAGTGGTGATGATGATGATGAATCATAGTAGCATAATATGCTTTGAGTTCTTAAACTAAAGCCGAAACCCTCAAACTTGTATCTATAAGGAATCCGGAGTTCTCTTAGCACCTTCGGAACCAAGGTATATCTTAGTGCAAAATTTTGCTTTTTGGGAAGCATACGCTTAGGATACTTCTCATAAAATCGAAATCACCATATGTTTCCATATAAATTTTGAGGAGTTCCATCGATCACTCATGGACCTTGTCATCAGGTCGAAATAATAAAATAATTTTCAAAATAGCTTAACTTTCTACAGAACAATGTTTAAAGACATCCGTGATCCGTTTTAATCTAAAAATACTATGAAAAATACCTACCAATTATAATAGGGTCATAATGTGAAGGTGTATGGTGGAATGGTGGTGATGATGATGATGATGATTAATGTAATTAGCTAATGTATATGCTTTCAGTTCTTAAAACAACGCCAAAACCCCCAAACATGTATCTACAAGGAGTAAGGAGTTCTGTTCACCACCTTCGAACCATGGTATATCCTGGTGCAAAATCTTACTTTTGGGTAACATATGCCTGGAATACTTCATATGAAACCAAAAAAACCATATGTTTCTATTTGAATTTTGAGGAGTTCCCTCGATTACTCATGGATCCCATCATCAGGTCACCACTTTTGTGAACATGGTACCAAATTGGAGTGAAACCTAATACAACAAAACCAAAAATTTTAAAATCGGTTCACAAACGGCGGAGTAATCGTTGAAAATACATTATATATATATATATATATATATATATATATATATATATATATATATATATATATATATATATATATATATATATATATATATATATATATATATAGGATCGTCGAGCGGTATATGAAACTGACTCAATGGCCATGGAATAACATGGCATTCATCCTCCAAGATTCTGGGCGTACATAAGTTATCTACACTGAACGTGATTAACCAGATATTGTCAGATTTGGAGCCGATGGGTTTGGGAGCATACACCGTTCCTTCCGACATTCATAATAATTCTAGACATTTGGCAAATGATGATGTCAAATGTCCATCGTCAGTTAGACAGCGTCACTCAAAACCCCATACGGACTTACTGACCGCTCCAACAGATAACATACATTATGAAACTTATCTCAAAATAAGTTGCCAATAGACAAGTTAATCGCGCACGCCGATACGGCCGTCCTGCATATCACACGTCCTCGTGTGTCCTATCTCCAAGTCAGAAACCAACAAAATGAACACTTTATGCTCCTTTACTATACCTACGCTCGGCCAAACTGACCATACTGGATTCTTATAACATTACCATAGATTCAACAACATCTTGTCTGTCATGATAAAACTTTGCAAAATAAACAAACTGTGATAAACAACTCAACATGAATACCATCAACATTACCCAATGTCAACGCGTACCAAAAAGTTTTGTGCCACTCAGGCTGCATTTGATAAATAGGCTACAGTTGCCACATAGGCTATTCTACAGGCTCCATTTGCCACACAGGCTATGCCACATAGACCAACATTGCCTCACAGGCCAACATTGCCACATAGGCCCCCATTGCCACTCAGTCCACCTTTGCCTCATGATAGGCCACTTTACTACACAAGCCATCTTTGCCACAAATGCCACCTTTGCTACACAGGCATTTATTAACTTTGATGAAAACAAAATATAAATCTCTAGTCTCGACATAATAAAGCTTTTCTGTTTGACGCCGTTACGGTGCGTCCTGACTCCTGACTCATCCTGAGTCCTGACGTAAAACTATACCAGAGTTAGATCATCATGTTCAATCTAATAATGTTATGTCAAAACATTATTAGATTGACCGATTGCATGCCTCAAGCATATCAATTATACACACATCAAAAAGCTCAATTTTAATTAACTGCGTCACTATTCACAGTGTGATAAAGGGTGAAAGAATCTAAAATAACACAAAAACGTAATCTTTGTCATATCGCATGCCTGATGCCACTAAAATTCTCAATCCTTACTTTGGGGATCAGCTTCAATTCAGGTTTAACTATTCCAGAGTAAGACTATAAGAGCTTACACGAAATAGGTGTACCCAAGATATCATGATCCTTTCATCTGTCAAATCTCTTTCCACGATAATATTACCATTATTTAAAATGCATTGGTTATAAACAAACGTAAAATAGTAACTGTAAATTGCGTTATTCTTTACTACAACTGTAGTCATTAATTGTTAATTACAATCCACACTTAATTATTACCAAACACTACCAATACTCGTCAAAATAACTTTGCGATTTAAAAGTATTGTATCATTCCAATATCGAATTAAAACTTTGATTGATTTATTCGTTACTGCCAAGCAACGTACTGGCTACACTTTCCTCGGTCAAAGAGCACATCATTCATTGAAACTAAATCAGAATGCAAACATCTCACCAACTTAGATGCAGAAAAGTCCACAGTAGCTCATAAAACAGTACAAATATCAAACCGACGTTCAATCTGGTCATCCTTAGTTTTGTTTTGGCCACTCTGTCAAGAGTCAAGACGTGATCCTTTCGTTACACCAATAGCAAACGTGAAGTGACTTTCTCACAACTCCATCATCTTTAGCACACTATATTGTACGGTTTTGGTACCTGAAAACTCAGTATGTATTCCTATCTGAACATTCGATTAACACGTAGGTATGTAACCCATTTTGCCAAAATCATATCATCGCCTCGTTTGATCCATTCGTGATTTTTACATCCTTGAAATACTCAGATAGTATTTCCAAAAGCCCTTCTCTGATAAGTTAAAGCCATCAATAATTATATTATCTGCAACCGAACTCTGTCAATTTCAATCGTAAATTTTGTTAGGGAGTAAATAAATTTTACTTGCATTATGGATCAACTGTAATTACAATCTGTTGGACCCAGATAACGATCGCCATTTATCTCATAAGTATACCAAAGAAACGCGTAGCATAATATTATGAAAAGATGGACTTTCCGACGTCAGCATTTCCAATCTGTGCATAGTTGAAGCATGAATCTCAACATAATTAGAGCGTACTTAAAAGGTCCCATGTTTTTATACCAGCAAAGCTATTTCGCGTTAATCATAAGGCTACTAAACGCATCCATATAATTATAGCGAGCCCGCGATCTACTCTACGAAAGATCCGGGGTTAAATTCAGGAAATATCAAAATATCTTATCAATCGATCTCTTATTAATCTCGCATAGATTTTGACTAAGATTTGATTTTACAAACCAACTCTATCATTTTGTGATATCTACCAACTCTGAAATTTGCTTTCAAAAATCGTTAAATCATTATATCCAACATTAAGAAACATTTGACCTGAAAATTTCCACCATCCGTTCCGGGTAATCCCAGTTCTGATATCGGATCGTCGAGCGGTATATGAAACTGATTCAATGGCCATGGAATAACACTGCATTCATCCTCCAAGATTGTGGGCGTACATAAGTTATCTACACTGACATTCATAATAATTCTAGATATTTGGCAGGTGATGTCAAATGTCCATCGTCAGTTAGACAGCGTCACTCAAAACCCCATCCGGACGTACTGGCCGCTCCAACAGATAACATACATTATGAAACTTATCTCAAAATAAGTTGCCAATAGACCAGTTAATCGCGCACGCCGATATATATATCCACAGCCGAACGTATAACCTCCTCGTTTTTGGAAGTCGGTTAAAAAGGGCCATTTCTTGTGTTTGTGGAGTATAGGTGTATAGAGTGTAGGTGATTATTTATTTATGATGATGATTTTATTTGACTATGGCGATACCTGCATTAGTAACGGCTCCAACGAAGTCAGTTTGCCCTCCACTCTCTGATACGCGATAGAACAGTCCAGAAGAAGAATTGTAGGATTTGATATCTGCTTCGGCATTCCTCTACAAAAAAAACTTTCGTTATGCTTTTAGACTATTGCATTTACAATAAAATGTAATTGATTTTTTTTTAATTTATAATATTATATTTAATTTATAATATTGTATAGTTGGCTTGGCTTGCCTCAAAGCCTAAACATTTTTACATTTTCCATATTGTCATTGTCTTTTCACGTCGGGTCCGATATCGGATATCGTAATGCGTAAATGGTGATTGGCAACGCAGTCGTTTTGCGTCAAGATTCCTTAGAGTTTTGTTCTTTTCTTTCAATGACGGTGTTTGAAATTCTATTTGCCACCAGGTGCCGCTATGCAGCGTTAGTCATATGTCACGATATATATCTGTCATGTGTCAAGATAATGTCTCTATTTGGCAAATAGAAATTCCAGCACCCTCATTATATGTGGCTTTAAAATTAACCTATGCGTAACGTTCTTCGTGATGACGACGCCATGTATGACGCGACTGTCGCTCATCTCACCGCCCGGCACCTTCTTGATCTGCACGAACTTACGCACGTCCATGTCACCGCTCATCATGTCTGTAAAAAAATATAATGTCACTTTGACAGCTGTCACCTCCCACAACACTTTGCTTTCGATACTTATGGCTGGTTTACACGTATTAAGTAGATAAGTAGGTAACTAAATTTTAACTTAATTTTAAGTTACTTAATTGCATGTAAACACACAATTTAGTAGCAAGTAGCAAGTTAAAATTTAGTACTACTAGTAAGTAGTACTAAAGTAGTACTACTAGTAAGTAGTACTAAAGTAGTACTACTAGTAAGTAGCAAGTTAAAATTTAGTACTACTAAATTTTAACTTGCTACTTGCTACTAAATTGAGTGTTTACATGCAATTAAGTAACTTAAAATTAAGTTAAAATTTAGTTACCTACTTATCTACTTAATACGTGTAAACCAGCCCTTACTGTTTACCTCAAGGGAAGCGCAGTTTATTTTATCAAAAGACTTATAATAAAAAACCTACACAATATAAACGTATAAGACGAAAACGCAAAACGTATCCATTGTATCAATATTTTTAATACTAACGAGTTACGAAGTCAGCGGAGTGATTTACGATGTCCGTTCGACTCTGGGGCTGTACCACGAAACCGTTTTGAGACTCAAACAATCGAACGAAAATGCCGTGTCCCACTCTACCAAACGTGAAATGGTGTTGTTAGGGCAGGACGCGGCATTCTCGTTCGATTGTTTGAGTCTCAAAACGGTTTCGTAGTAGGCCTCCTGATTCGGAAAATTAACCATGCAGCGGTCATTGGTCAATTCGTCTTAACTTATTGGATGTCGATTGTCAAAGACAATAAAGTTTCCGAATTCAAATCGAATTGCCTATGGTGAATAAAGTTTAAAGTTGATTACAAAATGTACAGCTGAAGCTCATTTCACCTATATCAACGAGGTGCGCGGCGCGTGCGCACAGCGGGTACAGTACAGGCAGCCAGGCGGGGGCGAGGCCCGCGCGCGCCGCCCACTGTCGCATCAAGAGCGCCAGGTGCTCCGCCCCCGACTGCTCAATACCGCGGCAGAGCGCCCGCCCCGTTTCTGTATGTTTGTATGATTATATAAACAGTTTACGAAATGTTTACATTTAAAAAAAGAGGGGTGAAAGAAAGAAAGAAAATATTTTTAGTACACACAAGACACAATTACAATATTTAAAGCAGTACAAGAGCAGACAAACTAGTATAATTATTTAACAAATTGTGCCTAGATGTGTCCAAAAAAGGGTTCAGTTCGGCTTAGGCCATGTGCTATAAGTTTGACGTGTCTGTCTGTCTCCAAACGGATGGACCGATTTTGATCTAGTTTTTTATTTGATAATATAAAGAATTTGAAAATGTTTATAACTAGATTAGCTTGTCTTAGGGTAATAGTTTAAAGTTTAAAAGTGTCGAAAGATTTTGTGATGCAAAAATGCAATTTACCGTAACTTTGTTCTAGGATGGGCTGGTCGTCACACGACTGAGGTGTTTTGGGTTCCGAACTGCTGTTCACTGTAACAAGGGTTATTCGTATTTTATAATGTTACAATAATTATTATCAAGCAATATATTTTATCATATATTGCTTGATAATAATTAAATAAAAAAATCTCTTTCGATCCTTATACATTGCGGACCAAGAATGCAAGAGACAAACTGAACATTAACTTCTTCGATTCATATTTTCTATTGATTTATAACTGTTCTATTATCTTAAACATCGTTGTACTTTATAACCTTAGTCTATTATAGTTACACAGAATTTTGTTTGTGTTAAAAATCATGTTTGTTTGCTAGTTCTTCTTTGTTAACGGTGAAAACCTGTCATTGGCTACTTGTTTTATCTATAATTTAACTATTTAAGTAATATTGTAAGCTGTTGGTTTTCCAATATGAAATAAATAAATAAATAAATATTATTTTTACCACTTAGAAACCATTAACTCAAATTGCCTACATATGAGATGCCATTACATTGCTTTCCTAAGCAGTTGAATTGGGGTGATGACAAGGTCAAAGATTAGCGAATTTTATTATTAAAATAAAGAAATAACGGTAAAAAATAAGTGTTTCCAAAATTTCAGCTTGATAGCTTTTGTATTTTTTTTGTTATGCGCCTTCAAAGTTGGATATTCAAGTCGATTTTTTTTTCAATAAAATTTCTTAATACATAATATTTGTATACCATTCGATAACTTATGTAATTTAAAGCCACTTTTGTTATGAAACCACTTTCATAAACGCAATACGAGTATAGCTACCGAACAAAAATCTTCCGCGATGCCTACAAACAACTCTAAGGTGACGTCATAATCGAGTAGCATTTTGTATGGAGCGTTTCGGGCAGGTCCATTTTATGAGATGTTTGAATTGTCATATCTTGGTGAATTTTTAAGCTATCAGAGTCTAATAGCATAAAAATTCACCAAGATATGACAATTCAAACATCTCATAAAAAAATAGTGCCCGAAACGCTCCATACAAAGTGCTACGAAAGACTGACGTCACTCTTTCGTAGTTTGTACGGATCGGGAGAGAACTTTGTTCGATAGGTATATTAAATATTGCGTTTATGAAAGTGGTTTCATAACAAAAGTTGCTTTTAATTGCATAAGTTATCGAATGATATACAAATATTAAGAAATTTAATTGAAAAAAAATTCGACTTGATTATCCAACTTTGAAGGCGCATAACAAAAAAAATACAAACGATATCGAGCTGAAATTTTGGGAACACTTATTTTTTACCGTGATTCCTTTATTTTATTAACAAAATTCGCTAATCTTTGACCTTGTCATCATCCCTATTATCTGAGCCCCTCCCCTCAAAGAATAATGTTGAATTGATTTATGCAAAGTTTTTGTATCCAATTTTATCCTGATTCCTGATAACTCTTATATTTATATGTGAAAACTTCAATCATGTGAGTACCTCGTTTGGTGGCTTTGGTGAGTCTGGCGCAGCTGGTGCCCAGGTTGAGGTCGAGACAGTACGACGACACGCTCCGACCGCTCGACACAATGCCGCTCTCTTCCGCTGAAAGAAAAAAGGGTTTATTGTGCTTTGACCATATTGTAATGAGTGTTTTTTGCATTTCTAAACTTAACCTTTATTTTACATCGTGCATTAGCATTATTGAATGTATTGTATCTGACACAATTTAAATAATCTTAGTGCGCCCTATTTGAGTGCAAAAAAATTTGGTGTGTTACATCAGGGGAGTATCAAAAATTAATTATCAAAAAAAGTTACGTTCACCCCCTAATATGTTGTTTATTCTTGTTTCTATTAGAGTGTTATCGTTACTCAGTTGTCAGGGTTAAAATAACTAAGCAATGTATGCAATATCGCCGTCTCTCTCTACTCACATGCCGTCCTTGCCTCGCTGGCGGGCGCGGGCGGGAGTGAGGCGCGGGGGCGGTACAGCGCGTACTCGGTGAACTGCGGCGTGCCATGTGCAATATCGTTGTCTCTCTCTCTCTACTCACATGCCGTCCTTGTCTCGCCGGCGGGGGCGGTGTAGCGCGTACTCGGCGAACTGCGGTGTGTCATGTGCAATATCGCCGTCTCTCCATACTCACATGCTGTCCTTGTCTCACTGGCGGGCGCAGGCGGGGGTGAGGCGCGGGGGCGGTATAGCGCATACTCGGCGAACTGCGGCGGCTCTGTCATTCGCTCAAGCTGCCCCGCGCGAAGCAGACGTTGACACACGTTCTCCGCGGCCGATCTAAAAACAAAATTACATCATTTATATCAATTATTATATCAATAAACGTAAATTTCTGTCCTTTGTTAGACACAGAGGACAGACATTTACGTTATACGTATATTATCGCTTCACACTTGAACTTCTGAATCGATTTGCCTGTAGAACGTAAGATAGTATTTATCTTGAATAAATCTAGTTACAATATCCCTGAACTTACATAAATTCATGAAGCCCCGAGCGGCCACATCCGGCCGCGATAACAATGAAAAAGCTATTGTGTCTCGTTTTGCCACGACTGATGGGTTAAGTATGTGGTAAAGTAGGTTAAGAATTAGTGCAAAATTTTACACTGGAAAAATATTTAAGCATATTATAATTACTTAGATTTGTACGACGTATTGTCCATGACCCACTGCAGAATGTCGCCGCCGCGCCAAACACCGTTGTACTTGACAAGACGATATCTGTATTAAAGATAGATAATATGCATTATTCATAGAAAATAAAATCTACTGCATTGCCCTGGTAACAGTGACAACCTTAGTTGCGTAAGTGGCAACTGGCAACCCTAGTTTAATAGCCACGCCCCTTTTTGCAGTAACAAAGGTGGGCGTGGCTATTATGCGCCAAATATGACTAGGATTGCAGTGCCGCGCTTCTACAGCTATAAATAACAAATCATATGAGAATTTAATATTAAACAGTTTGAAGCAAAATATATAAAACTTAAAAATATAATGTTGTTGTAAATATATTTGTCAGTTCAAGTTTCATGATCATTACAATAATAATAGTACAAATATGCTAAATGATGGTTTAAAGAATTTTAGATTATAATATAATAAAATAACAATATTATAATCACCTATGTTGTTGTATGGGTAGAGAGTAGGTCAGCTGTTGGTATATATCAACCAGATCCTTGGTAAAGCTTTTATAATCGCTGAGCTCCTGTTCTCTGGCAAATAGAAATTCCTCCTTATGTGCCTCTGCTTTGTTGTCTGGAAATTTTGTCTGTAATGAAATAATGTTTTCTTATGTACTTGTGATGCTAATAAATAAGAATAGAAGTTTTATACAAAAAAAAATGTGCCAAAAGAGGAAAATTGTAAAAGTATGAGTATAATTTGCTAAGCTCACAGTACTAAAGTCTATTAAAAATTAACAAATAATACCTGTAGATTCTCCTGTAAAGTTCTCAGGTCTGGTGTTATTTCCCCTGTCATGTCATTCTCCCGAAGATAGCTGAGCACAACATTGCAGCAGTATGTACACACACGCAACCCACCCGCACATCCGAATATTTGACCTGCAAAAATAAAAAATATAAAAATGTGCACTGCTATAATGATTGGCAGTCAAGGTATAACATTAAGGGCCTTCGCTACGGAGAATCCGTAATTTACCGTATTTAGAGCCCTATAAACTCATAATTTGAAACAGAGTTATAATAAAAATACAGCAATAATCTTCAGTATCTGAACATTCCTTTTCACATTTTAAATTTTCTATTTTCGTTTATTATACTCATGATATCAGCTTCCAAAGTAAAGCCAATTTATTAAAATTCAAGCATACATTCAGCATCTCCTTAGTATTTACAAATTACTTTTATTTGAAACACACGCCAATAGATCGACAATGTCATAAACTACATATTCCCCGTTTAAAATTTTTTTAGGTCAATTTTGAACTAAGATAAGTAAAAAAAATTGGGTTTTGGTGCGATCTCGTTAACGCGGCAAATGTATGGCCAAGGTCGTTTGCTCGGGGGACGGCCTTAATGAGTGATAATACTTAAGGGTGTGTATATTATGTCCCTTGTGTAGAGTTCACTGTGAAAGCACAATTGAAACTCTATACAAGAGATATACACACCCGGAAGTATTATATCACTAATTTATATTAAGCCTTGCAATTAAAAACAAATACAGTGTAAACTCTATATAAAGTCACTGAAGGGACCATGCATTTTATGACGTTATAGGGAGTTATCGTTAAATGGAGAGGAGTAAAATCAAAGAATTTCCAGTATTTACAGTTTGGAAGTTTATGAGCAACTGAGAATATGATAACATTTAGATACTTTTTTGTTCTAAAACATTCTACATGTGCAAGCAATCCCAATTTGTAATTAAAAGAATGAATTTCTTAGAAATTTCAGTATGCATGATGCCGAAAGTCAAGTTCATTGCGGGCTAGGACAGAAAGCGACGAAATGACGTAAATTTTGACTAATATTATTAACTAATGGTACTTTTTATTACTCAATCGTTGTGATTTGGTCGTTATTGAGAGTGGGAGTGATGCTATACAGAGTGTATCATTGTATGGTAGACAAGCCAAACCAACCAAAGTCAAATGATTTCGACGCTAAAGAGAGTTTGTCGCTAAATGGAGTGACGTTACATGGAGTTTACACTGTACTTTTTTTTAATATGGCCGCTGTAAAGTAATTTACCTGGCACTCGCTGGCTACAACATCGTGAGCAGAATATTTGTCCGCAGACTCTACAGTGGTGCCTTCGCCTCAACGTTCCAAATCTAGCGGCACACTCATAGCACTCTTTAGATATATCATCCGGCATCCAGTATCGAGCTAGCTCTGTGTCCGCATACTTGGTACCACCCTTAAATAGTATTGTATTAAATGAACACTAAGTTATACTATCATATAATTTAGATAATGTGCCATGTTTAATTGCAGTCATTAATTCATGAAGCCCCAAGCGGCCACATCCGGCCGCGATAACAATGAAAAAGCTATTGTGTCTTGTTTTGCCACGACTGATGGGTTAAAACTGTAATTTTAGTACATTGTTCATACTTGGAAATACAGGGTGCAATTAAACCTTCCTGCCAAATTTTTTCCAGGGCTTAGATATCATTAGGAGAGTCCATTTAACCAAAAAAAATTGGGTGCTATTTTTTTTTCAATGACATATTTTATCCCATTTAAAATCGTTGCAGAACGGTCACTAGCGGCGGGGGGGAATGAGAGGGGTTGCGTGGGATGAGGCGCGCGCTCGCGAGGCATGTCACGTGCGGCCGACGCAACGTGTCCATTTATTGTAGTGTTTTTTAGGATAACTTTCAGAAGCTATTTATCAACATTTTAGTACTGAGTGACTATAAAAGAAAAAATATGTGTATTTTTAATTTTAACAAGGATCAATATATCAAAATTTGGCAGGAAGGTTTAATTGCACCCTGTATAGTAAGACAAAAAAATATAGTTATTTTTTTTATAGAAATAAGGGTGCAAATATAAATGCATGACCTGATAGAAAGTGATTACAGTTTCCTATGGACAACTGTAATACCTAGGGTTGCGAGTTTGACTAACGGTCACTCTTCGATCGGTTTTCAAATAATGTTTACTTACCCCTGAACCTAATGCTACTAAGCTTCTTATTCTTTTCAAAACATTAGGCAAGCTTCGTCCTTCAAGTTCTCCACTGTAACTGGCTTCTGTTTTTAAATCATCATAATCCTCCTTTTCCTCTTCTGTAGGCTTTGCATCTTCAACAGACACCTTGTTCTCCAAATTGTCGGAGGACTCACTAGGTGAGAATAGAGGAAACTTCCATAGTTTGTTGAAAAACGTAGAAACACCACTTTGATTCGCCTCTCCCTCGAATCGAGGGAACTCTGTTAGCTGCGATGGGTCGTATCTCTCCATAGCGATTACAAAATGCCCATGTTATAGTTAAGATTTAAATCTCGACCAAAAAATTATGATTTTGTGAATAAATATTAAAAACAAAAACAGTAAACTGCCCGTTTTTAATTCGCCTGTCAAATCAAAAATGTCATTAATGACAACCTTCGTCCTTCAATCAGCTGTGTAATTTTTTAAATTCGTAGCCATGTTGCCCATGGACATAGTACATTATTGCATTAAAGTTTAAATCATTGGTTTAACTTTAAACTTTAAAGTTATTAAAGTAAGCAGTAAAAAGGCAGTCTTTTCTAGGGAGTCAGTAGATAGTTCGGCTTCATTCACTAATCACGATTTTTGATGATGATTGATATGATTGATTTCTGTGGTCCTAAAATACATAGACATAAAGCTCGGCAAGGTTTTAACGTTCATTTTATTAAGCTTTAGCTTAATTTAGACTACAGAAAAAATATATTTGTCAATAATTGTTCAATGTCATCATTCTACGAAAGACTAGGCGGCATGCTAGGCGGTAATGCGGTATGGTCGAAAGACCTGCGCCGTGGGCGAAAAAAAAATTAAATGTCATCACTCATGTCAATATAAATGTCATTGGGAGTTTTGGCGGGCATGTGAAAGAGTGCTGTTGTGTTTTTGTATTATTTTCCTAAAATTGTGTTAGCTGGGTTTTTAATGTGTAATATTGGAAGAATATTAACCATTAGATATTCGTGCTCATGCACAAGTGTAGGAAAGTGATGTAATATCCAGAAACGTGCTATTTTGTGTTCCCTCCAAAACTCCATCGAAAGTTTCAGTAAAGCGTCTACCACTTTACTGAATCGACCGACTTGACTCCTGTGACTGTATTGACTTTTACTTAGACTTTGACTAGACTTTAGACCTGACGATACATGAAAACGATGATGAAAATTATAATAGGAGGAATATGGTTTTCCCGCCATATTCCTTACCTTTTTACCTTGTCTGTGGCACAACATACACATTCTACAAATATATAATAATAATCTGTGATACACATCCTTTGCGTCAAAAAAGAAGAAAAAAAAATAATTGAATTTTAGCATTCTTTAGTTTGTGGTGGAATTCATGAAAAGTTGATGAATTGGATACGGTATTTGCCTAATATTTCTATCATTGCTTGTTTTTTAGACAAATGATAAAAAGTAGCGTGTGATTTTTACCTAAAGCGAAATCACAGGAACTAAAAACATAAAAATGGGTGATGTATACGTAGAAACTGTTGCTCACGCTAAAATTGTTCTTCACGCCGCAAAGTACCCACACTGTGCAGTCAATGGCTTGTTAATTGCTGAAATTCAAGGAAAGGGGAACAAGGATGATCTTGTAATTGTTGATGCCGTTCCACTTTTCCACCATAGCCACAATTTGGCACCCATGGCAGAGATTGCTCTCACAAAGGTAAAAAACTTTTATGCTTCTCTGTGAGAATACTAATATTAACTATAAATAAATAATTGCTAAATGTTAATATTTCAACATCCCTTGTTCTTTTTCTAAATTCGTTTATATAAAATCTCTAAATCTACTTACAGTCTGGTATGAAAAAGTATTACCAGCAATCTCATTATAACTGAATAACATTTTACAGGTAGATTTGGACACTCAGGCGAAAAATAGAATGATTGCAGGATACTATGCTGCAAGTGAAAATTTCTATGAAAATACTCCAGAGAGGTGTCCATCGCAAAAGATTGCAGAGAAGATTCTGGAGTTTTATCCAAAAGCTGTTTTCATTGTGGTAATGTACCAATAATTCATTTGTAGTTGACTATGTTTTTGAACACTTTAAATACCTTTGTAAATGTTTAAAAACATTTTATGATTGTGTAAGAATATGTTCATAATTTAATGGATATAAACATCAACTATTAAATCAATTAAAAGGATCCATGGGCTATATTATATGATATATCAGTCTGTGAAAATGTTTCTCTAATATTGTTTCAAAATATGAAAGAATATTAAATGTATGTACTATCAGAGAAGTTGATTCCTATGCAGATCGGGGACCTACGTAGTTTGGTTGCGTTACGTCAAACCCAGCCGACAGATCACAATTAACATTGAATTGACATATTCAACCAAATAATGTTGGTCTATCAACTGCATAGGAATCAATTTCCTCGATGGTACACATACTCTTTTGTGCAGTTTCAGTTTCAACAATTATTTTATTTATTTCAATATTATCTCTTTATTTACAGGTTGACAATAAGAATTTTTTGCCTCCAGAAAGTGTTAAAGAAGGTCTAAAAGGATTCAGATACAGTGAGTCCAAATGGAAACAAATCAAGCCTAAAAATATGCTAATTGGTAATTTCCACTTATAATTTTTGCTACTATATTTTGCTAAATAGTATTGTAAAAAAATACTTGGAAAAATATTTTTTTTTGTGCCAAGCACAATGCCATTACAATTTTTTCTTTGATAATTAATGTAAACTATTTCTTCCAGCACTCCCAGACATTGAATTAATAGTTTGGTTATTGAGTACTGACAGTAACAAGATTTTGGTAGATTTTGATAATTATTTAGATGATATGACACAGGACTGGAGCAACTCTGAAGTTGAGGAAACAATAAGAAAACATAAAAAAAGTTCAGCCAGTGATAAAAATGATTCACAATACATAAGACATGATGATTATAATGAAGATAATGAAGACGAAGAATTTTCCCAAGACAGCTCAGAATAACATCTGTCCTGTTTCTGCAAATATTTAAATTTAATAAGATATAATAATTGAGAAATATGCCCCTTTACCAATAAAAATGTTTGTACTATCAGAGAAGTTGATTTGTAGGCAGATGGCAGACCTGCGTAATTTGGTTGTGTTATGTCAAACATAGAATTATAACCTTTAGAAGAGGCATTCCATACAATCGTCAGCGCGAAAATGTGTCACCCTCGAAATGAGTGAGCTCGAGTGAGATCACTCATTTCGAGGGTGGTTCAGATGAGTATCTGAGATTAGTGTGCCTTAGGACGCGGTGACAGTCGGACGTGCCTAATTCATTGGTTACTGAGTTGTTTTTTGCTACATTTCGCTCCAGAATGCCGTCGTGTACCTTCTGACAGTGCAGTAACAACACGAGGAATACAAATAAAGCCAAAGGTGTAACATTTCACACGTAATTACTAAGATTTAATTAATTATTCTTCCATTTTAAGAGAGAAATCAAAGCGAAGCGTAAAATGAGCGAAAGAGAAAGTAGTATATGCTATTACTGTAAGACAGAAAAGGACGACAGTATTTTCTCGATTTGATTAAAGCGTAAAATGAGCGAAAAAGAAAGTAGTAAGTATATGCTATTACTGTAAGACAAAAAAGGACGACAACATTTTCTCGATACACATTTTGCGTGCAAAAACATTGCTACAGTTTTGATGGCGTATGCCATATCTAAGGGTCTACACAGACGGACTGCATTTCAACTGCAATCCAACTGCAAATTGCAGTTGGATTGCAGTTTGAATGCAGTTGACACGACTGCAATAGAACTGCAAGCCAAACGCGCAGTCGGATTGCAGTTCAGTTGCAGTCGTGTAAACTGTTTGGTTTGTAGTTCTATTGCAGTCGTGTCAACTGCATTCAAACTGCAATCCAACTGCAATTTGCAGTTGAAATGCAGTCCGTCTGTGTAGACCCTAAGTATTGACATTATTGATGTCAAACCCAGCCGATAGATCACAGCTAACATTGGATTCACATAATCAGAGATGTAGGTCTATCAACTGCCCATGAATCAAGTTCTCCGATTGTACTACAAAGAAGCTATGCTTGTTTTGTTTCTTCGTATACATTGGAAAAGTAGTTAGGGACAAAATATTGTATAACAATGTATCACAATTTTTATTAGTAAGGGGAATGTTTTGTATCAACTTTCTACATTGAATAGTCAATATTAACCCATCAAGCAACGTACGAGCACCGCGACAATAGAATACAATAGCATTTCCGAGAATCCCCGATCAAAGGATTAAAAGTGTCAGTGAACACTACTTTTATAATTTATTGTTAACCCATCAGTCGTGGCAAAACGAGACACAATAGCTTTTTCATTGTTATCGCGGCCGGATGTGGCCGCTTGGGGCTTCATGAATTAATTTATTTTTACAGACTATTAATCAAAGTATTCTTGTTGCTGAGTTTATCCTAATTCTGCTTTTTAATCCGACATAATTAAAAGACATTCAGTTACTTACATCAAATATTTGATTTTTGTACTTTTAACTAATAATGTGCTTGTTAGTTAGTTATAAGAATACCTGTTTTTTTTTTACTGAGACTGCATCGAAACTATATCGTTGGATTAAATTGGGGCAGAATTGGGGTAAATGTTAAGACACACTTCTAGCTAAATGTTAATATATTGTATTATAGAAACATTTAATTGCATTTAAATTATATTGTAAAATAGAAATATTATTCCTTGCATATCATTTATTTTTATTTATTGTAACTAGATCAATATTATTCATTATGAATTCCATATTATTTGCTATCTTTATAGGGGTATGGATGTGTTCTAAGGGTCTACACAGACGGACTGCATTTCAACTGCAATCCAACTGCAAATTGCAGTTGGATTGCAGTTTGAATGCAGTTGACACGACTGCAATAGGACTGCAAACCAAACAGTTTACAGGACTGCACGCCGACTGCAACTGAACTGAAATCCGACTGCGCGTTTGGCTTGCAGTTGAAATGCAGTCCGTCTGTGTAGACCCTAACTCCTACGCGTGGAGTGTAATTATAATTTTGGAATGTTTTCTCTTCGTTTTAATTACAATCTTTCAAAAACAGTACCTAAGCGACATTTCTTTATTACGCTAAACTGTTTTGCTAATAATATACTGATGAAAAAAATTGTTAGTAAGGCTCAAATCACACTAGCTCAAGTGTACAGAGTTGAAGCGACGTGACGCTTTAACATTTTTCCGCCCACAGTATATTATTCACCTCTTTGCTATATTATTGAAGTAACTACTATGAAAATGTGTTTAAGTTAAACACCGTGTTAACTGTTCACACGTAAAACGTATGTATAAGAAGTTTTTTAATAAGGGGGTATAAATATATTGCTACAGCCTACAAGCAAACCAAACCAGCGCGCGGCGTCAGCTTAATGCTATGTAATGTTAAATCTATAGAGCAGTGTTTCCCAAACTTATCGGGACCGCGACCCATCTACAAGAAAGTTTAAAGTTCGCGGCCCACCATATTGTGTCATAAAGACAAAAAGCAGCGGTATGTTGCTGCCGCAGCATTTACCCTAATTGTTATCGTAGTTCACCACCATATCATCATCGTCAGCCTACTGACGTTCACTGCTGGACTTGGGCCTTTTCTAAAGCTCGTCACCATACCCATTTCAATTAAGAAAAAAGAAAAACTTCCAGTTGTAATATATTATAATAGACAATCGAACGAGTACGACAATCGTCCTGTAGTTTCAGGGCCCACCCAAAATCTACCCGCGACCCACCAGTGGGTCGCGACCCACACTTTGGGAAATACTTCTATAGAGTTTATAGCAGAGAGATAATTTTAATGTAATATTAAAATTTCTAAATATAATCAGAAGTTGTGTAAAGACTTTTGATTAAAACAGGTAACAAATTCATTTATTCTTAAAATAATCCTCAATAATTTTATAACATTGTTTGATTCCATTAAAATCTCCTGCTTTTCCTTGGAACTTGCCATTTTTGAAGGCGCCTTTTGCTTTCAATGCCGCAATCAATCTGAAAATATAATAAAAAAATCAAAACTGTCACTAGATGTCGCTAGTGAAGTTAAGGGTCTTTTTCACTATTGAACGCTTCTGCCTGCCATATTCATTTCCTCCTCTCTCATGTGAGAGTGCGTGTGCGAAATGAATATGTTGCAATCTACGAGCGCGCGGCGCCCTTAGTTGTGTGAGCGACCATATCTATAAACGCGTACATGGCTCGCTCGCTACTGACTGCTCCGTCAGGTGCGCACACTAACGAAAATGTATATTCACATTTACAACTACAAATAAAGGCTACGCGCGCTCGTAGATTGCAAGAACTATAGGTACGATTGAGGAAGGCAAAAGCGCTCGGGCTGTTTAAAAAATGCTACTATGCGTTACACAGGGAGATTGGGGGGCTTGCACGCTTCATACGCAACATTCGTTTTTTGTAGCGGCTTATTACAAATTATGAAGGAAATGCGTTTTCACGGCTACACCCTTCATCTAGATTTGTCTTGAGACGATCTTAATTAGGTTATTGATTACTCACAATTGTCCAAGATCGTTGCAAGCATCTTCAGGGCCCTGGATGATGATTTGACCTTCATTAGCTTTATCTGGCTCTGGGGAAGCAAGCAGCATAAATAGTCCTTCATTCTCCAATCCCTTACATACTGCACGGTTGAATTCTGGTGTAGACTCCTTTTTGAATAGAATCAAATACTTTGGCTTCGGTTCAGCTCTTTTAATTTTCTCAACTTCATACTGAGCCAGCTCTAGTAGTACATTTTGTAGGTTTTTGTTGGCAGTTTTGATGTTTTTCTGTATTTTTGACACAAGCTCCTCATGTTTATTTGGTTCATTTCTGATGATTGAAAAGTCATATTTAGTTGTCATTTGACCACAATTCAACATAAAGCTGCGTTCAAACCAAGCTACTGTGAGCCGCTTTGTGAATATAAGCCAGCTCGTAAGCAGACTAGCGCAATGAAATTCGTAATAACATGCTGCATGTAAGGTGTAAATTAAAAAGTAAATAATATGTACGAAATGATAGTGACATGCGTAACATGCGTATTTGGCAGCTAACGACAGTTTGGTGTGAACACAGGTTTATTATTTTACACTAGCTGTTGCCCGCGACTTCGTCCGCGTGGACTATAGTTTATAGTTGTTCCCGTACATCGATTGAATAGTTAACGCGCAAATCATAAAACTTAAAAATATATAGTGTGGGACAATATACTTTTATGGTATGCCGTATGATAGATGTTCCGCGCGGCTTCGCCCGCGTTAAATTTAGGAATGTCATGGAAACCGTACATTTTTCCGCAAAAAAAGAAACCTATGTCCTTTCACGTGGTCTATTCTTCATGTGTGCCAAATAACATAAGAATTGCTCCTGTAGTTTCTTAAGATAATAAGCAATTTTAAATAATTTCCTCCGTTTTTTTCCACATTTTCCTCCTTTTTTCCACATTTTCCACTATTTCTTTGATCCTGTAAGTCTTAGCGTAATAAAATATAGCCTATAGCCTTCCTCGATAAATGGGCTATCTAACACTGAAAGAATTTTTCAAATCGGACCAGTAGTTCCTGAGATTAGCGCGTTCAAATAAGCCCTTTCAAATAATTTCCCCCATTTTTTCCACACTTTCCTCTATTTCTTCGTTCCTATTAGTTTTAGCGTGATAAAATATAGCCTATAGCCTTTCTCGATAAATGGGCTATCTAACACTGAAATAATTTTTCAAATCAGACCAGTAGTTCCTGAGATTAGCGCGTTCAAATAAGCCCTTTCAAATAATTTCCCCTGTTTTTTCCACACTTTCCTCTATTTCTTTGCTCCTATTAGTATTATTCCTATTTCACATAATTTCCCCCGTTTTTTCCACATTTTCCTCTATTTCTACGCTCTTATAACTCTTAGCGTGACAAAATATAGCCTATAGCCTTCCTCGATAAATGGGCTATCTAACACTGAAAGAATTTTTCAAATCGGACCAGTAGTTCCTGTGATTAGCGCGTTCAAACTATTACTAAATAAGCATTTCATATAATTTTCCGTTTTTTCCACATTTTCCTCTATTTATTCGCTCCTATTAAGGTGGGTTTACACCAAAAGAACATAGAGCAAGAACAGCACAAGAACAATCTTTCGTATTCGTTTAGTGTAAACTATAATTCGTTACAACATACTTTAGATCGTTTACACCAATCGAATCAACAAGAACATCAAGAATAAGAATTTTTGCTCTATAGATGAGAATCACATAGCTCCGTTTAGAACAAACGAGCGAATGCTCATTACTCATTCGTCAACGATAAGTAGTAGGGTTCACACTACACTCAAAGAGTATATAAACTACGTAACAACTACACTATGTCTGACTGTAATAGCGATATTGTGATTTCAAGTGCTGCATTTATTGTTTTATCGCAATTAATGAAAAAGAAAAGAAAGAAGAGACGTTGGTGGGTGACGAATTTAATAAAAGAAGTATACTCGATAATTTAAAAAACCCGCCAAAAAGTAAAATATTTCAAGAACACTAGAATCCCTTTGAAGAGACCGCCTCGAAGAGCGAGCACGTCCGAACACGAAAGAACGCTCTAGGCAATTGCTCGAGCGCTCTTGCGTCGTTTACACCAAACGAGCGAGATTCTTAGAGCATTCTACCTATTTACCGCCGAACACGTGGCGAACACACTAGAACAACGAAAGAATTCTCGTTGTTAGTTTACATCAAAAGAGCTTTACTAGAATGAGCATTCGCTCGTTTGGTCTAAACGGAGCTTTAATCTTAGCGTGTTAAAATATAGCCTATAGCCTTCTTCGATAAATGGGCTATCTAACACTGAAAGAATTTTTCAAATCGGACCAGTAGTTTCTGAGATTAGCGCGTTCAAACAAACAAACTAACAAACTCTTCCGCTTTATAATATTAGTATAGATAATATTTCAATATCAATATAGTTATTAATTATTTCGTAATTGAAAACTTACTTAAGCAATCCTGTAAGAGCCTTCTCTCTATCAAGCATTCTTTGACATGTTTTTGTGACTCTTCCACCCACAACAAATCTTAGATTCATTTTGTTTTTCTTACCCGGTTCTGCACCCAAAATTTTTATAACTTGTAGTTGGCTAAAAAAGGATTTTTAAATAATATATAAAAGATTATGATGTCACTATAGGAACAATGCATACAGCTTGAACTTTTAATTACCTTAGATTAGTAACATGGGTGCCACAGCACATGTTTTCATCAATGTCACCAATACATATCACTCTTATTGTATCCATGCAATCCTCTGGTAAGCCTCGGGTATGAGCCTTCAAAATAAAAATTTTAGAGTACAGTATCCCTCAAAGATAGCTCTTTTAAGTAGCTTATAATATGTTTATCAAGATTCTAAATTATTTTTTTTGCATAATCAAGTGATTCACATCCACAAACTTTTGCCACTATAAATTATTATGTGCGATTTAATGTTTTGCACATTTCAGCACAAAAAAATATTTAAAAATAGCAATTCAGAATATCAACATGACATAAAATTTATTATTACACCTACCTCATTCAGTGTGGGATCATTTGCTTTAAAAAACTTTACATTTACAGGTACTGCAGCCCTTATCAGTTCATTGCATCGGGTTTCCACAGTGTTCATGAGTTCATCTGATATCTTGGTGACTGGCAACTCCACATTACACTCATCGGCACCTAGCCACCAACTGGTTGTAGGTATGCTGTGTTCTTTCTCTAATATTGCTGATAAAAGGTGCTGACCTAAAAATATTGGTGACTCAGTTTTTAATTTAAAACAAGACCTGAAGCTATTCAATCGCACCCATGACCCAGTAGAATATCGGTTTTAACCCATCGGTCCCCAAGCGGCACCCGGCTGCCGCATACCAACTGAAAATCTCTGCGAAGTGTCTGCGATTCCCACGACCGAGGTATTACAAGTGTTAAATGAGTTCTGAAAAACCATTTTAAATATTTATGATACAGCTTACATTAACCCAGTAGGCTATTTTAAAAAGAAGTACCTGAATGCTGTTGCATATGATCAAACCTTCTTTCCCAGTAAATTTTTTGTTGTACATCTGTTCCAATTTCTACAGGCTCCTTTGTGAAATGTACAGCCTCATTTCCTTTCCGAAGTACTTGTACAACTTCTATGTTATTCAACCAACCCACATCATGAGGCTGAAAATATATTTTTTTAATTAAGTTTCAAAGACAGCTACACAAACTTTTGAACAAGACCAAGGCTATGAATAATAAAAACTAAGGAAACATAACTCCTATACTATTACCATTTTAAATTTGGTTCCTTTCAAACTGTCATGTAACATCAGACTGATACCGCTGAAGGCCATCTAAATATTGCAAATGTATTGAAAATGGGTACCTAGGTACATATTTTGACAAGTATTGTAGAACATGTTTTTTGATGGAGTTACTTTTCCTTTATTATTCATAGCCTAATTTAATTTAATTTTTAAAGAAACAACAGGAATAAAAACTTTGATATTACGTCACAGCAAAAATACATGGTCATGCTTGTTTTTGTCTGGCACATTATAAAAGTCTCATGACCAAGACAGAGGATCTTAAATAAATATGTACGCTCCATAAATATCTTCGTTAGTAAGAGGGTTCATCTTGTTTTAAAGACTACTTGGTTTGCAAATAAAGTCTTTCGTTCATACCTGTCCACCACCAGCTGGGAACAAGATTGTGTTCTCTAAAGTCACTTCATAGCCTTTGAATGGAGACACTTTGCCGTAATCAACCAATGATTCTTCTGTTTCCACACATTTTACAACCTTTGATGAATACTGGAATGAAAAGTATTTTTCTCTATAAATATTCATTATTCTAAAATCTAAAGTTTAAGTCAATGAAAACAAGTCTTTATGAGATTTTACTTATATAATTTAATTCAAATTCAAATGTCTTTATTGCTAGAATGTTGTACATAAACAGGTCTTATAATTAACTACTTATAGTTCTAACATTCTGCCATAACAATGGCGTGCAATTAAATTAAATTTATGTAAAATTAATAAGTACATCATTATTTTACAAGGAATTTTAAATACCTACATAATTTGTCAATTGAAGAAATATATATTAAATTGAATGAGTATACAATAATAATAATTAGATTACATAGAAAATATTTAGTCAGTTTTTTTTGTTATTATTTAGGTATGTCATAAGAGATTTTAATTAATTTTATTACATGTGCATTGAATTATAATTATTTTAATTGTCAAATTTAATTAATTTTATTACAATATTATATTATACATTGTACATTGCATTATTATTCTTTATATGTCATATATTCGTTTAATGTGTAAAAACAATTGTTTAGTAGCCATTTAGTAATTTGTCTTTTAAAGTTACTTGCATTTAATGATTTAAAATTATCTGGTAATTTATTGAAAATATTGATGGCGTTAATGTACACATTTTTCCTATATACATCCATGTGACACTGTGGCATGTATAGTTTATATTCGTATCTTGGTGTAGCACTTCTATTGTTGACATCAGCATTTTTTGGAAAATAGTGCGAATGTTGCATAACAAAAACACAAATGTCTCTTATGTCTTGTACATAATACCAAAGGGAGAATCTGTAATTTTTGAAAAATTGGTTTGCAACTATCTAATGGGGAAGATTAGATAGTTGCAAACCAATTTTATTCTTCAGAATCTTTGATTGGCTTAAAATATGTAACCCTCCATGAAACACAACATCAATCATGATTCTCAATATTTAATTATAGCAGAATATAGATATTTGGATATCTTATAAACCTGTACTTTGGATTATTGGGTTATTCCTCATTTCAAAAAGAGGTCTTTATAATCATCGTAAAAATTCGTTCGGGTAAATTGTTTAAATTTTAAAGTACAACGTAACTTGTTTACCTCTTTAAGAAAGCTATCTTCTTGGCATTTAAATACCATGTTGATATCCTGAAATTTCTGATTTTAAATCTTTATTTTTGTTTATTTTTGTTTTACGAAAATTGTCTTCAAAGTTCACCGCACTGCATTTTCGATTTTTTGGCAGTTATATGTAAAATGACATTGACACACGTCACACAGGGATTTATCATTGACATTTGTCATCGACAATCAGATTGTTTTATAGAAATAAGAGCCATGAAAGTATTCATGAAATTTTATTTTATTATAAAGGTGTCTATCCATTACACCAATGGACATTAAAGGTTAATAGTTGATACTTGATACCATACACTCTTTTTAAAAGAGGAATAGTTAATAATGTACAGCCTATTATTATTTATTTTATGATTTCTGAAACATTACACAAATAAATCGTGTTTAGAAAAAGTCTTTATTTCTTCATAAACCCATCGAGGACCGTGTCCATAACAGAGATGGTGAAGTCGACGTCATTTTTCGTTATGCACATGGGAGGTTTAATTCTTAACACCTGAAAAAAAATTAAAAATATTAAAGCATACTAAACTCACGTGAATAATAATAGTTATTAAAAATAAATAAAGTCATACATTATTCCAGCGCCCACCGCGTCCAATGAGTACACCTAGGTCCTTCATACCCTCCATAATATCGCCTGCATCTGTAGGACTTAGCGGTGTTTTTGTGCCTGGCTCGACAAACTCGACGCCCAGCATAAGGCCTTTCCCTCTGACGTCTCCAATCACGGGGTACACAGACTGCAACTGCATCAACTGTTCTATGAAATATTTGCCCAGTTCTTTGCAATTTGCTTGTAGGTTTTCCTCTTCTATAACCTAGTGAAAAATATGCAAATTATTTATTTTTTTCTTAATACAACGTGATATAATAACTTTACACCATACAATAAAAAAAATTTGATTCATTTATGCACATTATAACGTAGTACGATATTTGGTCGAGTATTTCGAGCATAGCCGAAAGCTATTCGTTATTGACTTGTCATAATCCGACTAACTTAAGTCGGTCATCTGGTTATGGATCAATTTCTGTGACGGTACAAAGTCAAAAGATTTAAACGTACTTCTAAAACAGCTTTTCCCACTGCAGCGGCCATAGGATTACCACCAAATGTGTTGAAATACGATGCTTTGGTGTGTACCGCGGCTATTTCTTGCGTGGTTACCACAGCTGCCATAGGGAATCCGTTACCAATGCCTTTAGCCATGGTTACAATGTCCGGTTTCACTTCGTGGTTTTCGAAACCCCAAAAAGCATCGCCGGTACGACCGAAACCAGTCTGTACCTGAAATAGATGAGCGCTTTTTATTATTTTACTGAAACCAGAATATGATATTGTTGGTCATGTCATAGAGGAAACGCTCAATTTTAGCCATCGGAAATATAATACATATAGATGTCACCGTAAGATTGGAAACACCGCGAGATTGTAATATGACGAAGTGATGGATTGTAAACAAACAGTTTTCCGGTGATTTTAAATTAATTATTTCGTATTTAAAATAACTTCAATACTTCAATGCCCAATGGTATGAGATGTATAACATAAAATAAAATTTAGATATATTTAAAGTGCTGTTTGAATGTTCGGTTATTAAAATTAACCTAATTTATATTTTTTACTGCACTTTAAATATATCTAAATTTTATTTAATGTTATACATCAAATATTCAGGCAATTGAAATTATTTTAAATACGAAATTGGCCATACATTTGCCGCGTTGCCGAGATCGCACCAAAACCCTATTTTTTTTACTTATCTTAGTTCAAAATTGTCCTAAAAAAATTTAAAACGGGGAATATGTAGTTTATGATATTGTCGAGCTATTGGCGTGTGTTTCAAATAAAAGTAATTTGTAAATCCTAAGGAGATGCAGAATGTATGCTTGAATTTTAATAAATTGGTTTTACTTTGGAAGCTGATATCATGAGTATAATAAACAAAATAGAAAATTTAAAACGGGGAAAGGAATGTTGATATACTGAAGATTATTGCTGTATTTTTATTATAACTTTGTAGCTTTCAAATTATGAGTTTATAAGGCTTGAAATACGGTAAATTACGGTATCTCCGTAAGGAACGCCCTTAATTTAAAATCACCGGAAATTGGAAAACTGTTTGTTTACAATCCATCACTTCGCCATATTACAATCTCGCGGTGTTTACAATCTTACGGTAACATAGACAATACATTATTTGAATAAATAACTACCTCGTCAGATATGAACACGCCGCCATGTTTTCTGACCACTTCACTGGCTTTCCTGAGGTATCCTTTTGGAAACTGCATAGTGCCATTGACACCTTGAATAGATTCAGCAAACATAGCAGCCACACCACCCACCGGAATCGAGTTACCTATTAGCTGTAAATCAAAAATTTAAATAAATTAAGTAACAAGTAAATATTTTTTTAATAAACCATCGAGTTATTATAAGTCTTGTTAAAAACACTCGTTTCTCGTAGAATATCTGATATCTCCCAGTAAACCACTTCGTGATTATTTAAGGAATTGGCATGAAATTACGGGGGGTTTAACGAATTCAAAAATATGTAACTGCAAAGCTAAAGAAACATTACGTAAAAATATGATTATTATGTTAACATACATAATAAATAATAATTAATCGAAGCATCGACCTGCAGAATGTGACTGCTTATAATAATATTTATTATCTTAGATACAATACGCCTTTCCATTTAACATTGTTCAAGTTTACCTCTTCCAATTGATGTATGTATTTGTCGGAGGTCACGCATTCATCAGGGCAAGAGCAGGAGCCTGGCACCTGTGAGATCGAGTCCCTGCACCCACCCCAGATGCCACGTAGTGGGTCTGGGAGCATTGCCTGAGACATAAACACGTTTTTAGTTTAGTTATGCCAATGAGTTATGCTCATATTTTGCTGGGAACAGTATGTACTTCGTAGCACGTGTCATATTATATCGGGTGTAACGAAACAAAGGGTGTGGTAAGGTAATACCCGCCGGCCACCAGTATACCTACCTATACAGGTAGGTAAGGTACTAGGTAGTGGTATGGTGTTGGTGTGTAATTGTGTACAGTGTATGTGTCCTTTGTACAGATTTACTTGTGGAAAACCTTGAATCTCTTTGTTTTGTAGACATAATCTGACTAGGAAAGTAATAATGAATGGACTCAAAGTTTGTCTTCTATTGCCTTAATCTAAAACGTAACTCACATGATGTATACCCGGTGGTACAGGCATGGGCATTCTGTATGACCTTGTGCCAGTCAGTCCCATGATGGTACTCGAATACCCGTGGTAGGAGCCTTGGAGAGATATGACGTCATTGTTGCCCGTATATGCCTTAGCCAATAGCATAGCTAGATCGTTCGCTTCAGTCCCACTATTTACTAAATATACCACCTGAAAATTTTAATTCAGGTTAAAAACTATCGAAACGTATTGAAAATTCTAAAATAGGTATTAAAAGGACTATGTATACTTACTTTCAAATCATTCCCGAATTTGGACGTTAATTTCTCAACGTACTCGTATATTTTGGGATGTCTGTAGATGTTGGTGGTGTGCCAAAGCGTTTTGATTTGTTCCTGTAATGCCGCTGTTACTTTCCTGAAAAAAATACCAATAAGTTAAGTGCATACTGGAGTACCGAGTAGGTAAAGTGTAGATATAGCTTTTAAATGTACAGCGTACATCGTTTCTAGGCAAAAAAAATGTTCAAGTGCAAATAATATGTTTCATCAATTTATAAACTATCAAAAAATAGGGCCTTAAATCCCCAAAACACTTACGGATGACAGTGACCAACAGACACTGTGACTATCCCACCGAATAAATCAAGGTATCTCTTTCCTTCATGATCGAACAACCATTGCATATAACCCTGGTGGAGTACCACGGGTTTCTTGTAAATGTTAAAAAGTGCTGGCGGTAGATTCTCTCCTTTGATTTGATCTGTTTTTTGAAAGGTAGGTCCCTGTTGACAATGAAAATGTATAATAAAATATTATAATTAGTGCAAAAGTGTGACTGACTAGAGTCTAGAGTTCTAGACTGTTACATCTTCACGCTCAAACTGCTGAACCGATTTTGTTGAAATTTGGTATAGAGATACTTTGAGTGCCGGGAAAGAACACAGGATACTTTATTTCGGAAAAATGTACGGTTCCCACGCGCGGCAGTAAACGAATTTTGATGCAACGGACTTGCGGGCGTCATCTAGTTAGACTATACTTACACAATATTCTTTAGGCGTAAAATCACATTTTGGTAGCGCGCTTCCGTATCCTCGCTTCAAAATATTCAATCCATTTGCGACTGAAAAATATTAAAAGCAAACTTTAAAATGTTTGTGTAGTTAATAAATCTTCCTTTCAATAGAAAAGTAACGTAAAAATAAAATGAATAAAATTAAAATAGGTACACTTTTATTTTAGTATTAAATACAAACAAAATTCGTTATAAAATATAAATCACCGGATATGGAATAAATACATAATTTATATTTTATTAATTGATCCCTAATTCACTTATTACGACGTAAACGAACAATGGTTATCATAGTATTAATTCCCTGTACCCTTATTCGAAGCTTATTTAATTGAGATAGGCACTACGTTTCCCGCCATTATATCCATACTATTGACTTCCGGTTACTCCCACTTTCGTCCCACCATGGTGAAGAGGTAGGGAGTGTTTATAAAAGCGAGCTATCTCGTCTGCCAGTTCATTGGCGTCTTGTTTCCCGCCCGACACGGTAGTGTTTTTGTACACAGGTATAAGTGCAAATTATTTCAAGGAATTACACACGTATAATTGAATTTATTTCAAGGATAAATATGAAATAAACATCTACAGGTATGTTATATTCTTTTTATTTTTAAATGAAAAAAGTACTAATTTAACAATTTATTTTGTTAATATAATGACAATTGTTTTTAATTATTTTAATTAATTATTACTATCGATGAAAGTATAAAATATTTGCATCTTATTATTCTTTAACGGTTTTCCGTTCAAATAAAATTAAATAACAAATTTTGTTTATTACTTACAAGTTTATAAGCAATTTTAGTTTAATATAATGAAATTATTAATTTAATGACTAGCTTTTCAGCATTTTATTTTTAGGATGAATGGAAATGCTAGTAAAATATATGTGAAAGTGACGAACCAGTTGCAGGTCCATCTGCACCGCGAAATGTTGTTTATGACGATTCGAATAATTTCTAAATTCTAGCTCCGATAGTGATAGTTCATCCACTGGCTCTTCAGACTCGGCTAAGCACTGTAGCAAAAAAAGGAGGGGGCAAACGAAGGTGTCACTCAGACTGTAAAATTAATATAAACGGATGTAAAAAGAAATTAGTGACTGAACTTTATAGCTAACCAATAATAATAGCAGCCGCATCAGAATAATACTCAGTATTTAAATAAGGTAAAAGACAATATACTTATATATAATGTTTTTCAATGTTAGCCACGATATTCCTGAAAAAGATTAACTAATGCTTAATTTTCAAACGAAATTAAAGTAACCATCGGTTCTTAAATCCTCAGAAAATCATTTAAAGCTTTTATGTAGCCTCCAACATCCAGACGACGCCTCTTGGAGTAGTATAAGTTATGCAGAGGCACAAAAAACTTATCTATCATCTCCAGGATTCACGAGCTTGGAGGCTAATGAAGAAGTTCTATATCTCCAATCCTCTCGCCATAAGGCTTTTGGAGCGCTTACTATGTGCGTCATAAAACAACGCAACTCACTACAAAAACCACTGACGTCACAAAATGGTTTAAAGAGGAGAATCCTGATTATGCAGGTGTTAATAACAAATTATCAGCGGGGCTAAAATGGTCGCTTTGGAGAATCATATTATGAATCATAATATGATTCATTTTATTTGTTTATTTATTTATTAAATCACAAAACGGCATCTAAATGGTCACTCTGCAGTCTGCTTCCAATTCATGTCTAGTAATTTGTACTAATTTTACATTCGTCAGTTAAAATTTTTTGACGATCCAGTTTCTGAATTGGTTTTAGAGGAATTGCAAAATGCGACCATTTTAGCTCCGCTGAACTTTTTTTTTCTGAAGGTGAGTATCAGAGAATCTCCTCAGATACGTCGCAGATTATATGTGGTCACCGACGAGAGGCTATAACAAAACAAGTTCGCAATCCGACGATAAATACGTCTACAGTAGACAATACAGGTGGTAGTCGGAAGTGTTTCTGGCCTCTCAGGGAATCGCGTGCGGTCACCTTGCAGGCAGAGGATAAAAAGCCCAGCGTCTCCTTCCAGGAGCACGCATCTCATACATACAAAACCCTTACAGGGTTGTTGTGGTTGTTATCCAAACGATCTGCCCCTGCAAGGTAGCAGTCACCACAGCTCTCATTCAGTCCTACCGAGTAATCGTGGGTCATTTCGTGGACGTGACACATCACGTAACCACTTTAAATAGCCAAACGGAGGATCTGGACATAAACGTGTCGCCTTGCCTTCCCGCAACACCGGTGATGTTAAGTGACGTCATTTTTGGCATGAAATATCAGGCCGGCGGTCTCGCTCAATATGTGGATCAATGGAGGCAGTTGGGAGCACCAGAAACAATACTGAAAATGATTTCCAGGTATCGTATACATTTCGCAAGAAGTCCCCCCTTATTCATGCGGGGATGCAAAAAACGGTAGAAATTCCTCGTTCTCGCGGCCACAAATGAGCGAAGAAGGAGTCTTGGAGCGATGCAATCCATCTCCAAGCTTACTTTCGTCAATGTTTTTAATACGCAAAACAGACGGTTCTGTACAGCCTGTCTTCAACTTAGGGGCTCTGAATCACTACATCAAAACAACGAAGTTCAAACTTCTGGACATGTTTTGAGTTCCAGATTTTCTTCAGCCAGGAGACTGGCTCTGCAAAGTGGATCTGTCGCAGGCATACTTTCACATTCGAGTCTCGTAGATTCTAACGCCTGTGTTATAATATCAAAAGCAACTTTAGGAAACGACGTGTCTACCATTGACTGAGTTCTGCTCCAAGAGCTTTTGCGACAATAACCAACTGGGTGGCTCAGGTTCTTCGCAAAAAACAGGTATTCGTAACATGGTTTTTCAGGGCGAGCAAAGCGAGCCCTAGTATATCCCAAACCTTTACATTTTGTGGTACAATTTTTGGAAAAACTATCACGCCTATTGATTTGTGCTTTAACATAGTAATATGTATTTAACATACTTATATTATGTCAGTCAAGGTGTGACGACGCAAGCCCTCGCAAAGCTCGGCTTTTAGCTAGTTTAGAAATAGAATGAGTTAAGGAAACATAATATGTTCATGTTGCCGTACAAACCTTGGAATTTTTAGGATGGATTATCAACAAGGTAAAAGCGATCTTTGTTCCATTTGAGTCAATAGTTTATTTAGGAGTCGAGTGGAATCCTACTACTTATATAAAGCAAGTTCCTATAGAGGAATTACAAATTCTAAAAACCAAAAAAAAATATTTTTAAATTCATAATATTATAAGCAACGTGTATCCCTTAAAGAGATACAGAGCTTAGTTGGTTTATTAAACTTTGCTAGTTTTACTGTACCCACAGGTCGGCTCAATTTCCGCGCGCTTTTGCTGCTGCTCAACAGAATGTTAAAATCGGACACCAGATGACATACGATTCCGGCAGACGCCAGAAACATTTTGGATTGGTGGCTCGCGAATTGCCGTAAGCCTTCGGCTATTCATATGTCTTCACCATTGCATTATCTTACAACTGAAACTAATGCTTCTGACATCGCATGGGGCGCTCGTCTTAATAATTTAAGTCTGACCTGTTTTTGGTCGTAAGACGAAATCATGCTCCATAGTTATCACTTATCAGAAAGAAATATTAGCTATATTAAAAGTTTTTCAAAGTCATCATAAAATAATGACTAACAGTACAGTTTTAGTACAAGGCGACAATAAAACTGTAATCGCATACCTTCGTCACGAAGGCGGCACCAAATCTCAAAAACCTTCTTACAAAATTTTCGAAATTTTAGAACGATATTAAATACATCTCAGTTTTTCACGTTCCAGGGATGTACAACAGCCACGCGACCATTTGTCAAGGCTTCGTCGGAACGTCCAAATGGACAAACAGAATTTTCCGCAGATAGGGCATTCCAGTGATCGACTTCTTTGCTTTCAGCCGGGTGCATGTGGTAACGAACTACATTTCTCTCGATTTAACCGACCCTGGGGCGCTCTTTCTAGGCTCCTTTTTACTGCAGTGGATTTTCCAGTTAGCTTGGATATTTCCGCCACCATGTCTAATACCCAAAGTTTTGAATCATCTCAATCACGCACAGGGAATATACTTGCTGGTAGTCCCCCGCTGGAGCAAAGTCTACTGGCGAGCAGATCTGAAAGCCCGAGCGATTGCCGCCCCATACACAGTTCCACGCCTGGACAAGTTCCTCATCGTCGTGTCGACGGGTCTGCCACCACCCGGGGTCCACAAGATGACACTGCAAGTTTGGAAATCCGAAATGTGGGGGTGGAGTCCGGGAAGACCTGGAGCGAACGGTAAATAGATCTGCTATGTAAGTCATGGCGTAATTCTACACAAAAAGCTTATAATGTTGCTTGAAAACGATGGCTACACTGCACTGGTCAAACCAAAATCAAGTCGATTCATGTAATCCACAGGGTGTAGATGTAGCCAGGTTTTTATCAGACCTTCATTTAGTTCATAAGTCATAACTTAACACTATTATTTTACACAAGTCTTTTGGTTCAACTCTTTGTAACCGAATTCGGCTGGAGTAATTAGTTCTAATATTATAATTGAGCAAATGTTAAAATCCATAGCTTTACAAAAACCTACAAGCTCAAAACCACCAATATGGAATAAAGATAGTTTGGCATCATATCTAAGTAATTACGCTTTAGAGTTTAGAGCATGACAATTGACAACCCTTTTCAAGTACAAAGACATACAGCCTTTTTACTGCTCTTATGTTCTGGTAGAAGAATTCATGATCTAACCCTGCTAAAGATTGATAATGACCATTGTATACAAAATAGTAATGAAATAATATTTTGGCCATTCTTTGGTTTAAAAACTACAGGCAATCTGGTTGGAGATTGACTGATTGACCCAATACTGTTTATTGGGTCATAATAACTATTGAGGTACTCGAGTCTAGGCGGAATACAATTAATTTACATAATTTATTATTACTTGCAGTTTAAACCTGCCTCAAGGACCATTATTTCAGGGTGGATCAAATCCCTTTTCAAAGATGTGGGTATAACTGGTACGCCGGGAAGTATTCGATCAGCAGTTGCATTGAAAAATTAGGTGGACAATTTTCCAATAAAATATATTTTATTTAGGGGAAATAGGGGCGAGATAGCTCGCTTTTATAAACACTCCCTACCTCTTCACCATGGTGGGACGAAAGTGGGGGTAACCGAAAGTCAATAGTATGGATATAATGGCGGGAAACGTAGTGCCTATCTCAATTAAATAAGCTTCGAATAAGGTAGGTAAATTAATATGCGTTTTATTGGTAGGTAAAACGCCACTATTTAATGACATTGTATGTAAAATAAACTATGGCCATGTGTCTGCAACTTTGCCCTCTTGCATTATTCAAGTTATTGTGACTGCAAACATTGTTTGTAAACTTTGGTCTAAACATAATATAAATATTATTTTTAGTTAGTACGTAAAATGTTCACAATATAGGTATAACCACCAGTCACCACCAATATTGTCATTTTGTGAACAAAAATCCTAATCAGTTGTAATTATGTAATAAAAATATTTATGGGTGTTTGCTATTTACCCAGTTACGATATCGGTGCCCATAACCATTTACGATATCAGTAAATTACATAATTAACACCAACATTTATTTGTAAACGAAAATACATATTAACTTTACCTTTGTTAGCCATAACGTTACACTTGAACCACGACTATAATGCAACTAAACTAAATTTAAATTAAACGGTTTGGGTTAGTAGCGTTGACTGCTGAATTTATTTACATTGTCAATTAATAAGGGCACGTTTACAATGTTTAATTTTATATAAATAATAGCTATAAGTAATTAATTTAGACATAGCCAGGCATATTATATATTTTGGTTTTTTCGTTACTATCTTATAAATTACTAATTAGTCTTAAAAAAAGACGTAGTATTTAAGTTTTGTGTCATCGTAAGTAACTACAAAAAAGACTACGCAAAAAAGCATAAATAAATAAATAAATAATCGGCCAAGTGCGAGTTGGACTTGCACACGAAGGTTCCCGTACCGCTATAGAACAAAATATATAGGCTAAAATTATGTTTTTTGTATGGGAGCCTCCCTTAATTATTTAATTTTATTTTATTATTAATTAATAAAATACAAATACAACTGAGTATTTTGTGAATATTTCAAGTGCCTATGTGTTGCCGTTATTGATATGGAGGAAAAATTAGCAAAAAATAACGTTTGTTGTATGGGAGTCCCCCTTAAATATTTATTTTGTTTTTAGTATTTGTTGTTATAGCGGCAACAGATATACACAATCTGTGAAAATTTTAGAAGTCTAGCTACAGTGCAGGTTCTTGAGTTACAGCCTGGATACAGACAGACAGACCGACAGACGGAAAGACATCGAAGTCTTAGTAATAGGGTCCCGTTTTTACTCTTTGGGTACGGAACCCAAAAAAATATACTATTGATGCTTTATAAATAAACCAAGGGTAATTATACGGATAGTTAAATAATTAAACCTTCGGTTATCTGCATTTATAACTTAACTTATTAATTTGTAAATTTTATTGACATTATAAACAAAGCTTTACGATCACTTTACGCAATACATGATACCGAAAATATAGATAACCCAAGATAGATCTTAGTTTAATCAAAGCGTTGTTTATTATTTACATTATAATTAAACATCGCTTGACCTACAAGGAAAAACATAGCCTAATCACTATTGTCTATCTTATACAGTTCAAGATGGGTCTGTTGCTGTGGCTAATATTATTATACTAGTTGTATGTTGCTCGCAACTTCTTTCACGCAATTTTATTGGAGAACTTTTTCTATGATAATATCTACTTATAAGATGTCGTTTTAAGAGGTTACAGAACAGAAGTCTGCTGGATAGACAGACATTCGTTTTTAATCTTGCCCGCAACTTCGTTATACAGCAAATCGTTTATCATGTGGCTGTCACAAAAAACTTCATATCAAATTCCATCCAAATAGGCTCAGCAGTTTGAGCGTACGTCTTCTCAAGCATAATATAGAAAGTATTTCACCCGTTAGTGTAACCATTATTATTCTTGTAAACGTGGCTTAAATCCTAAAACGATATTGTATGCGGCATAAATTAAAATAAAAAATCTATTGTCTGTAAAGTCGGTTTACTGACGATAGTTGAACGTGACAACTACCTTTGTTGAGATTTGTAAACTTCATAATATTTTATAAGTAAATTTAGTTCCGCGATTTGATAACAGATGTCGCTGTTAGGCCTCTAGATCGCGGTATCGCTTACCCGACAACATTTGGTATATGTAATTCAATGGAATAAATTTTCGTCTTTTCGCTGACACTCACTGGTTGCTTTATTTATTATTACGCCAGAGGGATTTGCGTCCCAGGGTAACCCTACAGAACGGATTGGACCAGTATTAGGCGTATGACGTCTTTACAGCCTTAAGCCTAGTATCCACTTGAGCATGCTCGGGCGAATGAGCCGCTCATTCGTGCGAGTTCGAGCGTGCTCAGGCGTCTCCACTTGAGCGGCTCGGCCAAATGAGCGGGCTCATTTGGCCGAGCCGCTCAAGTGGATACTAGGCTTTATATTAGAACGCCTCAGAGCGATCAGCGAGGTAACGCCGCATATTGCGTCATGTTTTTTCGTGCGCGCAGCCCATATCGAATTATAAGACGTTGTCACGTCAAAAAATATACAGCGCCTGCTACCCAATACTATGTTTAAACGGCTTTTATATTAATAATATACAGCTATCTCACATCTTTATTGGGTCTGAAATAGTTACTGCAGCATAATCATATAAAGGTACCTTCACACTAGCATTAGTGTAGCTTCTTTTCAAATTATTTTTAACGAATGCGCCGTGGAAATACGTTATAGCCCACAAAAAATTTATATGCAGTCTTGTTCTAAATCATGTAAATATTATACACTGCATTTATAACTCAATACCATCTCAATACGTAATTTTTTGTAGGCTAGTCGAACACGTTCTCAGATACCATCAGCGTCCATAAAAAACGCTTAGTAAATGTCGTAGATTAAATTAATACCAGATTAAATACAATTGATATACATAATAACTCTATGTAATACAGATAAGATTTTGTTTCCATTATGAATTTCAAATATTCATGGAAACAACAGCTTGGAAACATCGAACAACCATTCGAATGATTAAACAACCGAAGACTAAAAATACAAGTCTTTGTTTATGGTTTTTTATTTGTTTTTAGCACTTGCAACACCGACTGCTGACAACTTGACACTTTGCCTTCCACGTCAATCGAGTTGGAAATAAAATTTGGCATTGCTGGGATCGAATCGATGCTGTGGTGGCTGTTTTCAGTGAGAAAAGTGAATGGATAGTCAATTTTAAATATAGCTTTAGTCGCGCAGTACAATATAAGAAAACAACAAAATGAAACTAATATACTTAGTACTTCTAGTATTACCTGCAGCCTTATTAAGTGTACAAAGCGGTGAGTTAAATTTTTAACATTTATTTCATTAGAAAGTATCGGCAAATATGTACGTGGCAAACCTTTTATTCATGTAAATGAAGGCTCATTTATTTTATATTTTCATGACACACCTTTGGGATATTTTATGTCATTTGGCCACATTCAGTTTGCCCTAGTTTGGTTTATGAAATTTTAAAGTAACCTAGATTGTTATGAAACAGTACTTTCAGAGGTCGCATTTAGATTGTATTAGTAAACCTGTCAGTAATAATAAATTTACTTTTATTATGTACAAGTTTGTGTTGAATGAGAAAATTTATAATCATAACATTCAAAATCTTTCTAGGGGACAATCTGGGTACTAAGAGCAATAAAATGAATGTTCATTTACAAATAGCTTATAATGGAATCATTATCAACTAATCAATAATTGCATTTAACAAAGTTAAGAACTTAATGCACAAAATATAGAGATGTATTATCTTTGTTCTGTTTTTTATACATTTCAAGGTGATTTGGTGGTAAAGCCATATTTGAAACTACAGTGCAACCTCGATATAGCAAATCTGAGGGGAATAAGAAAATATTCGTTATATCAAGTAATTCGCTGAACTGAGGTTTGTTATATTGAGGTTAGGTTGGTCCAAAATTCATTATAAAGCGAATAACTTTTACTAATAAATGATAACACATTTTTATCAACTTATTTATAATAATTTTTCTATTTCAAAACAATTAGGTAGGTAGCAAAATTTTTTTCTTACATTAATTAATCAAAGTTAAATGCAGTGAAATCCATAAAAGTAGGTACTTACCTACATATCTTGGTGGGTACATTAATGTTAATTTCATTATAATATTATGTAGGTAGAGCTTGTCTAACTTAAAATGACGCGCCCCTCCCTCGTATTCACAGTACAAAAATGTTTCATTTATATCAACTTTGAAGTGGTGGGGCGCGTCATTTCAAATTAGACAAGCTCTAATTGAATGTTCATTTCAAAGATTCACACAACGAAACTCACCAATTACTTTTCATCAAACAACAATTATTGTTTTACGAATAAATGCGTGTAGAAACATGTCGCGACATGAATCACATACTATGTTATACATTGGTGGAAACTTTATATTTAAAAGGTTTTGGGTTGACAAAATTTGTTAATTAGAGGTATTTATACTTTTTCTTGATGGTGGAAAATTCGTTATATAGAGGATGTTCGCATAAATGTTCGCAATGTAAAGGTATATTTTATATTGACTCTTATGGACAACTCAAGGGGATTACGAAAAATTTGTTAAATGGAGGAAGTGGTTATATTGAGGTACGTTATATTAAGGTTGCACTGTACCTCTTTATGAATGTTATATGATATTAAAATATCTTGTATTCTGAGTTACAATATTACTTCTACCTTCACAAAAGCTCAAAGGTAAAACAGCTCTTAATAGGTTGGTAAATGACTTATGAAATGGTCCTTTAATTTCAGGCAACACCTTGTTCGCGAGGGCGGAAGAAGATGAGTTAGATGATGTAGTGGACATTGAAGGTGACGACAACCAAGTTGTTGGTGATGATGTGAGTGAAGACGACGATTCTATCATCAAATCCTCTCAAGATGTTGATACCACTATACTCTTCACAAAACCTCAACCTATCTATGGAGATGTTGCCTTTGGTAAGATTGCTCTATTTTCTTTTAAATAACTCATTAAGTTTTTATTATGTTTACTAAGTTATTTATGATAGTAAAATATTTTTCTAATGTTTTGTCTATATATATATAAAAATGGATTTTCAAATGTGTTAGTCGCGCTAAAACTCGAAAACGGCTGAACGGATTGGGCTGATTTTAGTCTTAAAATATTTGTAGAAGTCCAGGGAATGTTTTAAAGTGACACGAAGTTCACCAGGACAGCTAGTCTTATATAAATGTTGCCAACTAAGAAAGTTTTAATCTACCTGTACCTGAAAATATACCTGTTCTACAAATTTTATTGCTAATCTAACCAATAAATAATATTTACAGACTTACAAGCCGGATACCCAGTTGAGTTCCTTGTCGGATTTATCAACAAGGGCTCTGAAGACTACACCGTGGAAACCATGGAGGCATCCTTCAGATACCCAATGGACTACACCTACTACATCCAGAACTTCACCGCTCTGCCTTACTACAGAGAAGTCAAACCTGCACAAGAGGCTACTTTTGCTTACTCCTTCATTCCCAACGAAGCTTTTGCTGGCCGCCCCTTCGGACTGAACATCCAACTTAATTACAGGGATGCCAGCGGAAATTACTACCAGGTGTGTTATTTGTTTTTAAATTGTTGTATACCATTGTAATTAATAATAAAATCCAGAGTTAGTAATTACAATTTGCAAAGTTATGAAATAGTCTATGGTTACTCAAGACATTGGTCCTTCTGACTAGTGAACATGCTACATCGTTTAAATGTTTTATTAATACAGTTATATTAATTGGAAAATATTTATCATTTGCAGGAAGCCGTGTACAACCAGACTGTCAACATTGTCGAGGTTTCTGAAGGTCTTGACGGCGAAACATTCTTCCTGTATGTGTTCCTTGGTGCCGCTTGTGTCTTGATCCTTGTTCTGGGTCAACAAGCTCTGTCGTCCCTGGCTCGCCGCAGGTCTCCGAGGTCTGCACCCAAACCTTTGGAGACTGGAACAGCCAATGATGTAGACTATGACTGGCTACCTAAGGAAGTCGTAAATCAACTCAGTAAGTTTCAATGTTTTTGTAGTCAGTTATTAAATCTGGTAACTTTTTTCATATTGACAACTACATTTGTAGAAGTACTGTATTTTTAATTTATTAAATAATAAAATTATCGTAATATATTTGTAACTTTGCTAATAAGAAAATGCTTTTGTTACAGAAAAATCTCCAAAATCCCCCAAACAGTCGCCTCGCTTAAGGAAAGCGAAAAGATCAGTTGGTGATGACTAAGCTTTCACCTTGTGAAGAGTAAGGAGAGAACACTGATCTTTGCCTTTCGGCAATTGAGAGAGTGCGTAAATAAAATAAGAATAGGTTACAATTGGAATGCTGTGTAAGAAAATGAACTACAATAAAATCTCACTTGGCAATACCAGAATAGCAATAACATAGAACTCACGATAATTATTATTATAGCATGCTGCGTACTGACTTGTCTTCCAGGCCTGTTCTTATTTTATTTTACTGTGTAAAAGACTGTGTGATTTTTATTTGCATTGTGAGCGTAAATTAATGGAACAAATAGTGCAGAGAGCTTTGTAAAGTTTGTGAAAATGAAGACATTATTTAATTAAAATGTTAAATTTTTGATACATCTGTTTTGTAATTTCGTCAACCCTATTTTTTCCCTGTATTAACTTGGAAATATTCATATTATATAAGGGAGTGCCTCCGCTGCCGGCGCCGGTTGCCGAAATGGCTGCCGGCGCCGGTTGCTGAAATGGCTGCCGGCGCCGTTTTCCGAACTCCGAAGTTTGCCGAAGTCACGCGATGTTTGCCGAATAGGCCGCCGGCGCCTATTCGACAAAGATCGCTTGTCAAATGACAGAATAATGATCAAAAACATCAGTCTTGAGCTAAAGGACTATGAAAAGTACAAATAATAAGGTCATAAATAGTCGTAACTCATATTGAAAGGATGCATATTTGAATCCTTCGATCGGGGATTATTGGAAATGCTATTGTATTCTATTGTTGTCGCGATCACCGGTGCTCGTATGGGGCTTGAATCTTGATGGTTTAATGGTGGTGATGATGATGCTGATAAATGTGATCTGCATAGTAGCATAATACAATATCTTTGCTTCTTTAAACAACGCTGAAACTCTATAACATGAATAAGGAATCTGAAGTTCTGAGTATACCACGGGGTTTATAATAATTGTAGCTGTGGTGCAAAATCTTACTTTTTGGTAGCTGAAAAAAGATAGCTAAGGTGAAGCTCAGCTAAGAAAATGCATCACAAAAAACTAAAATATCCACAGCCGAACAAATAGGTACCTTACCTTCACGAAGTCGGTAAAGTCGAAAATATTTGAGATTATAATTATTTCTTTTTAAAATTTGTGTATCGGCACTGGAACCTAGCGCTGCTTTACGCATTATCACCGGCTCCCATTTTGAGTGCCAGCGCCGGCAGCCGTTGTTTTATATGTCGGCTGTATACTTACCGCCGGTTTCCATTACTGATATTTTTGGAAGCCGGCGCCGGCAGCGGAGGCACTCCCTATTATATAAACTATATTTAGACTTATAGAACGCTAGCTTGGCGTGAAGTTATTGGCAAGCAAGATATATATATATATATATATATATATATATATATATATATATATATATATATATATATATATATATATATATATATATATATATATATATATATATATATATATATATATATATATATATATATATATATATATATATATATATATATATATATATATATATATATATATATATATATCCTGCATTGCAGTTCTGTTGCAGTCCGCCGTGCAGGCCTGCAACACCATTCACTATCCTGATTCCTGCTTATGTCGCCGTGCAGTCCGCCGGCTTATGCAGGCCTGCACGGCGGACTGCAATGCAGGATAGTGAATGGGCCGTTTAATGAATATCAAAGATATTAAACCATAAACGACAGTATTATATTATAAGTTTATGTATTATACATTTTTCTAAACTGAAAAGCATAATATAATTTTGTCTTTTGCTCTCTACTACCAAAAAAACAGTGTTTGTCTATGGTAAAAAAAATTGGCAACCCAGTTTTTGACATTTCAACTGTCATCTCTTTTACGTTCACGCTTGCTGCGTTGCACGTGTAATTTATCGAAAAAAGCTCGATATCTGAAACAAAATGGACAAACCAAACGTTCTCGCCCGCGTCATGAAAGTTTTGGGCCGTACCGGGTCCCAGGGACAGTGTACCCAGGTCAAAGTTGAGTTTCTGGGAGAGACCACCCGTCAGATCATCCGAAATGTGAAGGGACCCGTGCGCGAGGGTGACATCCTAACCCTGCTTGAGTCTGAGCGTGAAGCCAGAAGACTAAGATAAATGGTAAGAATGAAATCATTGCACAATCTGCTTCTAAAGACCATATTTTTCCATCTTGAAACAGGTAACCTAAACTGTGCCAAGTTCTAGATTTTTCTGCCGATGCTTCTTCATGTTAATGTTTTTCATATTGTGGAATATTAGAGTGCAAAGATAAAGTAAAAAAGAAGTTGTGATTTCATTATTAATCTTGTTTCTCAATTAAACTCTCGCAGGTCACTATCATTCATTCTCTTTAAAGTTATATACTTTGTTATTAATAATATATTGTATTATTAGTACCTACTAATTGTTTTATTTTTCTTTTACAGGTGCGGAGATGTAATTTTAATAGTTTAAGGTCTTTTAATATGTAAACCGATAATATTGTACTACAAAACCGTCAAAGATGATCTTAACATGTAACTACTTATAATAAACTCAATATTATTCATCTTATTGTTTTACTTTTACCTTTATAAACCCTTTCAGTAAAAAATATACATATAACATACTAAACAAAATTATTGGGACCTATAAGAAAGCTGCAAATCGAATATAGAAATTGTTCTTAGCTGATCTGTTGTAATGATTAGACGAAACTTGCTAGTGTTGGTTGAAAATCTTGAGGGCTGAGGCAGAAGAGATTTTTGCATAAGATGAAATTTTAGTTATTGTTAAAATAATGAAATTTACTTTTCTATTTATTATCCTTCTAATTCCCAAATAAATCTGGGAGCATGATAGTGCACCCATCGAGATGTCTATATTGTTCTATAATTTTATTATAGAAGCCACTTGATCACAACAAAACAAACTTAGATTATTGTAAACCTGGAGATTTTCTAAATTAGGTCATCAGAGTGTATCAATTGTAGATAATTTTATTAACCCTTCAGGCCACGCGCGAGCACCGGTGATCGCGAGAACAAAAAAATACAATGGGAATTCCTAGAACCTCCGATCTAAGGATTAATAAGCGGGTTAAAGTGTATTATTCCATAAAAAGTTTGGTGAATTCCATCTGGAAGTCCTTTGGTTAGCCATGATTATATTTTGAAACTAGCTGTCCCGGTGAACTTCGTGTCACTTTAAAACCTCCCCTGGACTTTTACGAATATTTTAAGACTAAAATCAGCCCAATCCATTCAGCCGTTTTCGAGTTTTAGTGCGACTTAACACATTTGAAAATCCATTTTTATATATATAGATATATTTACCTCTCTAAAAGAAACTTAACAGTGCATAGCACAAAAAAGGAGTCAGGTCAAATATCAAAAGTTAATTTAACAGTACATAGCACAAAAAAGGAGTCGGGTCTAATAACAAAAGTTATTGCTAATCTGTAAACAGAAAAGTAGGCTTTCTATTATTTTTAATTTCTTGCTCTGGAGGCATTGTCTTGAACATAATATTACAAAGTATATTCAGAGATATTGAATATTATGCCAATTTTTTTTATCTTAAGTCCAACTTTCTATATGTAATTAAAGGAATATTTTGTATCAATAAAGTGTTAAGAACAATAAAAAAAAAGACGGGTTGCACTGCGGGAGTGCCGGCAGAAGTGAAAACTTGATTATTAACATTGTGCATTATTTTTTTAACCCATTTTTTATGAAAATCGATTAAAAAAAAAATAATTGAAAAAAACGATTGTTTTAATTAATTAATCGAAACCCTTACAATCGATTAAAAAATATCGACAATCGAAAAAAAAAGCTGTTGTCAGACACTTCTCGCGACAGTTGTCTTGCAGCTGGAAACGCGGCCTTAATCAGCGCGTCTGCTAAAGAACTCATTTCCCCGACTGTACATTTCTGCTTAGCACAATTTTCCCTGACTGTACATTTCTGCTAAACAACTCATTTCCCCGACTGTACATTTCTGCTTAGCACAATTTTCCCCGACTGTACATTTCTGCTAAACAACTCATTTCCCCGACTGTACATTTCTGCTAAACAACTCATTCCCCGACTGTACATTTCGTTCGAGTTCGACACAAAACACTACTCTCCAACCGTCTTACGCGTTTTCTATGGTTTTTCGATCAACACGAAAATCTGACCCGAGTTTCACAGTTTTTACCCATCCCACAAAAGTGCTCAACGCCGCTAAAGAAGTTTTCACTTCAAAAATTAACTAGCTTTAAAACTTCACAGTTAGTAGTGCTATGAGGAGGCCAACAAAATCAGACCTAGAGAAACAAGATAAAAATTGGAATAAATTTATTAACTATTAAAACATTAACTATAATAATTACTGTATTAAAATTACCATCACATTTAAAATGAATTTCCTAAGTACATAATATTGACACGTGTCTAATCACCGTCATGTAAAGATTCTATTTACAGCATATACATCGTTTCCACCTTGTCTTCTTGGAGAGGCGACTCATGGCGGAGTCAAAAAAGAAGAAATAGTCTTCTTCGGCAGCAGCACTGTTTCGTTGCATTTTGAGCACTTGGAAAGGCAACTCCTGTGTTTTGTCTATTACGTATCATACTTTTCCCCTTCGCATTGCGTCGCCCAAAATAAACAATTACCTATTCCGCTATAACATATGAGTATAACGGCGGCAAGGAAGACTACACTGCACACGGTACATGGCTTTCGTTCAAGGAAGAAACCGATTAAATATAGCACCATAAACATTACGTGTGTGTTCACAAGAGCCGGATTGACGGGCTTCGGTATTAAAAGCACAGGAATCAGCCATTGTAAACAATACATTTCGTCAATCGTAAGGTTTAATCGTAGTATGTTTTAAATTCAATTAGTTTCGTAATCGGAACATTTTAATCACTGTATCCTCACTGCTCGGTTAACAGGTGTCAAGGCTGCAATTAGACTGCTTACTCGTAAGTTAATAATTTACGATCAAATTCCAATTATTTAATTTACAAACTATAAAAATTGATGTTCACGGTCCAGTGTCTACGTTTTGACTTTTGACATTGACAGGCTTAATGACTAATGACAATTCAATTAGACATTGACAGTTTTACATTTTTATTTCAAATATTTTAAAGCTTTTTAGACACTGATCTCTATTATACAAGTACAATGGAGGTCAGTGTTTTTAGATAAAGATATGAAAAAAAACAAAGGATACACCAGTGACTCTCTGTAATAAAATCTCTGTTAAAAGGTTAAATCACACAGCAGCTACAGTCACATCTACGAAAGTACAGTCTTTTTTGTACGTCTACGTCCTACGTGAGATACATAGGCTGCTATTTATGTATCCGGAACTGGCCACTTACAAGAACAATATTTAAAAAGTAATTACAACATTTGAAAATAGAACTCTTTGGTTGAAGAATACATTTTGTTTCGTGTGACTGTCAATTATTTTTCCAACGTGGCGTCATTTTGAAAATTGCGTGTCTTCATTTGCCATGGATTTAACGCGTGAACATTTTCGTGCAATGATTTACTACGATTTTCGGCGTGGGCTAAATCAACAACAGTGCTTTATTCAACTCACCGCAACTTTTGGAGATGAAGCACCATCAAAAACCACTGTTTATCACTGGTACAGTGAGTTTAATCGTGGGCGGTCTATGCTCACGGATGAAAATAAAGAAGGTCGCCCAAAAACAGCTGTTGTCCCACAAAATATAGATGCTGTGCGGGAACTAATAATGCGTGATCGTCATGTTACATATCGCGAGATAGAGGCGTCCTTAGGCATAAGTATGACGAGCATACATAAGATATTACACGAACATTTGGCTGTAAAAAAAATATGTTCGCGTTGGATTCCGCACAACTTGACAATCGATCAAAAACGGGCTCGTGTCGATTGGTGCAAAAAAAATGATAAAAAAATACAACCGTGGTACGTCAAAAGCCGTTTATAATATCTACACAGGTGATGAATCTTGGATCTATGCATATGACCCCGAAACTAAACAACAGTCAACGGTGTGGGTGTTCCAAGATGAGCCGAAACCAACAAAAGTTACTCGTGCAAAAAGTACTTTGAAGCAAATGGTCGCCTGTTTTTTTGGAATTAATGGACATGTGGCTACAGTGCCATTAGAGAATCGTAAAACGGTTAATTCTGAATGGTATACGACCATTTGTTTACCAGAAGTCTTTGAAGAAATAAGAAAGGACAACCAACAACGCAGAATCATATTACATCACGACAATGCTAGCTGTCACACCTCAGCTGAAACAACTCAGTTTTTGGAAGGTCAAAAGATCGAATTGACTGGTCATCCGCCGTACAGACCTGATTTGGCACCTAACGATTTCTTTTTATTTCCATACGCGAAGAACAAATTACGTGGTCAACGTTTTTCGAGCCGCGAAGAGGCTGTTGATGCGTTCAAAATGCACGTTTTGGAGATACCTCAATCAGAATGGAAAAAGTGCTATGAAAATTGGTTCCAGCGTATGCAAAAGTGTGTCGATCATCGCGGCGAATATTTTGAAAAGCAATAAAACCATATTAAATGATATATGTTTGTTTCTTTTTTTAATTCCGGATACATAAATAGCAGCCCTCGTATAATATAGAGCTTGGCCCAAGAGACATTAGGCCCGCTATCCCCAACCTGCGGCCCGCCGGGACTTTATTTGTGGTCCGCGCGATGTTAAAAAATTTTGAAGTTCACGCCCACCGGCAAAATAACGTAGTCTACGTGATAGTCGTTAAATTTTTTCACTTTAAAATCGTTAATTTTGAAGAATGTTATTTTTTAACCCTAAAAAATTTTTGTTGCGGCTTGCGACACCAAGACCAAAACATGTTTGTGGCCCGCATGAAAAAAAGGTTGGGGACCACTGCATTAGGCCCTTTACTAACATATGTACCTCAATGACTTGGTATGCAATATAAGTTGGACAAAACCATTGACAAGAAATTTAGAGATCTTTGGACAAAACAAATAGCTTCTTGAACAAAACCATTAGGTTCCGCATACGGCATAACCAAGGGAATCCCATACCAGCTGTCCCGTCCCGGGAGGACCGTAGTCCGTAACTTACATTTCTACCCCTATAAGCGTTAACACACGGTCCGTAAGCCGTGATCGTGTTTAGTCAGTCATATAAGAAAAATAATTATTATAATCGCTATTTTATAATAATTATGATTAAGTAGCCGTATCTATTATTATTATGTGCGTAATGCGTATGGATCTTTTTACAATATCACTACTTATACAGGGTGCAATTAAACCTTCCTGCCAAATGCTGATATATTGATCCTTGTTAAAAATAAAAATACACATATTTTTTCTTTTATAATCACTCACTACTAAAATGTTGAGAAATAGCTTCCGAAAGTTATCCTAAAAAACACTACAGTTAATGGACACGATGCGTCGGCCGCGCGTGACGTGCCCCCGCGCGCGCGCCTCACCCTGCGTCACCCCCTCTCATTCCCCCTTGCCGCGAGTGACGATTCTGCAACGATTTTAAATGGGATAAAATATGTCATTGAAAAAAAATAACACCCAATTTTTTTTGTTAAATGGACTCTCCTAATGATACCTAAGCCCTGGAAAAAAATTGGCAGGAAGGTTTAATTGCACCCTGTATTATTCTTGATGCACTTTCTTTAATATACTTATATATTTAGTTATTTATAATATTTGAAGTGAGTACGTAGTGCTATTTAAACAATTTACACAAACTTATTAAACTCCCTTTCACATTTTTCCTTCATGTGCATACCGTGAACCGTCGGGTAGATTAAATTATTAGGTACTCGTAATATATTGATAATAATTAATAACCAAGCAAGCGTTATGTTGACGAAAGCATAATCAACGGAGTTCTCAGAAGCAGATAGCCCTGATGCTGAAACTCAGCGCTTCAGGGGATAACGAATGTACTACCTTATACTTAAGAACAATTTCGTTGAAACTTTCTTCGGTACACTTATTAACCTTGAAGGGTTAATTTTATTTGTATGGCGCACATTTTTGACCGACTTCCAAAAAGGAGGAGGTAATATGTTCGGCTGTATGTATCTTTTTTTTTTTTTTTGTATGTTCCACGATTACTCAGCCGTTTGTGGTACGATTTTCAAAATTATTTTTGTGTTGTACTGAATTTGGTACCATGTTCACAAAAGTGGTGATCTGATGATGGGATCCTTGAGGAATCGAGGGGACTCCTTGAAATTTCTATGGAAACATATAGTGATTTTGATTTATTATATCCTGGTTTTGATTTGGTTATACCCTGGATCCGAAGGTACCGAACAGAACTTTTGAATGCTTATAGGTAGAGGTTCGGGGATTTCGGCGTTGTTTAAACAACTGAAAGCATAAGCCAACACATCAATTTGATTGATTATCATCATCACAACCAATTATACCATGGGTCATCACACTATGACCCAATTATTGGTACTTTTCGTGATATTTTGCATCGAAGCAGATGTTTTTGATGATGATTTCGCTGTTTGTGGACCGATTTTCAAAATTCTCGTGTTATTGTATAGAATATAATCTTAATTTTGTACAACAATTACGAAAGTGGTGAGCTGATGATGGGATCTATGAGCAATCGAGGGAAATCCTTTAAATTTATCAAAACACTCATAGTGGTTAAAATGATGTTTCTAGTAAGTTAAACATATGTTAAGAATAAGAGAAATTTCATACGAGGGTGTCTCTTGGTCCAAAGGCACTGAACAGAACTCCTAAACCTTTGAAGATAAAAGTTTGAAAATTGCAGCATCGCTTAGATAACTGCAAGCATTTGCCACAATTTCGCTTACAGTAACATAATGTGAATAGTTAACATTCGTATTGGTTATTTACGCATAAAGCCTTATTTTGTAGATAACTAAAAAGAGTGAAATTATTATTTTTAAGAAAAAAATTAAAACCGACTTCCAAGCTAAAAACAATAGTAATATGAACTAAAAAGTATTAAATAACTCTTACTCTTTAATAGTGCCTTTTTCAGAATTCGTCTAAATCTCAACTATTTCTGTACATACGACAGTCTTCATTACTTTGAAGTCGGTACCAGTCCCAAAAGTTTCAGATATTTAGACTTTACTGAACTCACGATTAAATTAGCTGGTACCGACTTCAAAATAATGAAGACTGTAGTATGTATAGAAATAGTTGAGATTTAGACGAATTCTGAAAAAGGCACTATTAAAGAGTAAGAGTTATTTAATACTTTTTAGTTCATATTACTATTGTTTTTAGCTTGGAAGTCGGTTTTAATTTTTTTCTTAAAAATAATAATGTGTTGTTCCTTTTGCAAAACCAATGGAATATCGTGAACCAGCTACATAATATTAGAATGACACGTAGGAAGTAAGTACATAAGTTATATCATTTACCTTTACCAGGCAAAGAAACGGCACATCATTTATCACAAAGCCATTTTGTGAAAAGATTTGGGAGTACGGACTGAGATGAATTATTGTTTTTGCACCGAGATTAATACAAAACCCCTTTTATCCCGACGCACGCATGCGCCATCTTCCCTCACCCCCGAGGGCCAGTTTCCCGCCAGTTCGGGCGCGAGAGGCCGTCGGGCCCACAAAAACCCATTCAACCCAAAATAGTGTAGTGAAAATCAATAATTCATAATCGAAACATGATTACGACATCAATATACGATCGATTGTGTTCCTACATCGCGATAGCTTACTCTCTGTACATCATACTGTGCCACGACAACGACAATGATTCCACGTAAAGCGCGACAATAAACGACAATAATTAGAAATAAAGACCTTCAGAAATCTATTATTCACCTTTAATTAGTTAATTAAAAAAAAAAACAACAAAATGGCAAACACGGCGCATCTGATGCGACGACAGAGCTCGCGAGATCTATACGCTCAGAGATCCATAGATCGGATGGAGATGAAGGAGCTGAGGGGGAGACTGGTGACGATGGAGAACGGGCACTCCGGGCACCGAACCCACGTCATGTACGGCGCCACGAACCAGGCCTTCGAGGACACCAGCCCCAACCGTCCGTCTTCGGAGACTCCCACCAGCAAGGCGAGCACAGAAGGCGGAGCGGGCTTGAAGCCCGAAGGGGTCGAACTGGAGAGGGAATCCTGGGACAGCAAGCTCACCTTCCTCCTAGCTACCGTCGGATATGCCGTCGGTTTGGGCAACGTCTGGAGATTCCCGTACTTAGCTCAAAAGAACGGCGGCGGCGCGTTTCTTATACCGTACTTCGTGATGCTAGCTATTGAAGGCATACCGATATTCTACCTGGAGCTGGCCATCGGTCAGAGGCTGCGGAAGGGTGCTATAGGGGTCTGGCACCAGGTGTCGCCGTATCTCGGCGGGATCGGGATCAGCTCGGCGGTGGTGTCGTTCAACGTGGCTCTCTACTACAACTCCATTATCGCCTGGTGCCTGTTCTACTTCGCGCAGAGCTTCCAGGCGGAGCTGCCATGGTCGGAGTGCCCCAAGAAGTACTTCAGCAACGGCTCCTACGTCAACGAACCTGAGTGTGCCGTAAGTATACCGATATTATATTACGTTATATTTTGCAGGAGTATAAAAATACTACCTAGCTAATAATTATGAAATAAGAATGTAGTAAGTATACAGTGTACTTTAAAAGGTAGTATCATACGTACTCAAGGGTGTCGCTAGCCGATGGCGCAGGGGGGGGCAAGTTGACTTTACCAACTACAATTCATACTTTTCTTATTCTCAATGAATTAGAGTGGAATTAGTGAATTTATTCGAGTTTCGACGTACGGGAATGATTGTTCAAGGCTTGAACTTCAAGCAAATCAACTCAAAGACTTAGGACTTTGGTTGCATTTTATTTGGCAACTTTTTTCTCTAGGGGGGGGGCAGCTGCCCCTCCCGCCCCCCCTTGGCGACGCCCTTGTACGTACTATCAGAGAATTTAATTCAATCCGTCGGCTAGGTTTGGCATAAAGCGACCAAATGACGTGGTTCGGTGCCTATGAATTAATTTTTAGATAGTTCATACTTTCTTTTATAAAACCGATAAAACCCCTTACCAAAGAAACATTTAAGCAGCATATTCAAGGACCAAGATGAGCTGTAGTCGTCGATCATGTGACATTTCTAATATTATAAATTATCATACACAGGCAGGCAGACCTTGTGCAATTATTCATTGAGTGAATTTGTTTGTAAGGGGGTAGAAATAAAAGTTATACCTATAAGCTATAATCAGGAAAACTTTTCACATCAATATATTGTTACATTCGGTTTGGTGGTATAATCTATACTTATAAAATTACATGTCCTGACTGACTGACTGACTGATTCATCATCGCTGAGCAAAAACTGTTAAAGTTACAGCCACGAAATTTGGTGAATAGGGTTGTTTTATTGCGTAGACACCCACTAAGGAAGGAATTTTGAAAATTTCACCCCGAAGGGGGTGAAATAGGGGTTGAAAGTTTGAATGAAAGTCCGTCATTTCTTAAGTTAGGAACATGAAACTTTGTTTTTGGATTACTGATTAAAAATAAATGAATACGTATTTAAGCGTTTTCGGAAATTATACCCCCAAGGGGGTGAAATTGGGGTTGAAAATGTGAATGAAAATCCGTTATTTTTTGAATTAGAAACATGAAACTTTGTTTTTGGGCTACTAATCAAAAATTATTGGATACGTGTTTAAGCGTTTCTGGAAATTCAACCCGCAAGGGGGTAAAATAGGGGTTGACAGTTATTATACTATGCTAACGCGGACGAAGTCACGGGCAACAGCTAGTACTATTATATATTTGCTGCGATGGAACACTTACTATATTATAAGTATAAATAGATAATTAATTAGTATTATATCACAATAGATAATATACTAATCATAAACTGCTGAACTATTAACCATTTGGTTTCACCGTACCAAGTAGTAACTAGGTACAGTACTGTAGAACTAGGGTAAATACTTACCTGATGTAAAAGTGCAAATTTTATTTACCAGAAAGAGAATAAAAGCGTAAAACTACAGCTACGGTTGTCCATTTCGAGTCGTAAAGATAGATTAAGCGAAATAAAGAGACTTTTAATTAGCACGTTCTCTTTGTAGGGAAAAACAAAGAAAAGAGACGTTATGAACACTCGTAATGCCTACGCTCTGCCGCCCGTAGTTTTACGATTATTAGGTTTTACATTTAGACAGTAAAATCATGTAATATCGCCTAGTTTCTAGGGTACGATTCTCTTTTATTGATGGAAGCGCTGGTTTGAAATTCGAATGAATCAGCTTTTTTAAAAATATTATAAGCTGGTTCGCGGCTCGCGCTCACTTGAGACGCGACTGCATATTTCAGACAGATTATTGCTATAAAAATACATACCTAAAGGTGTAGACACGCAAACAAAAAAACATGCGTAAAATGCAAATTTTGTACTTGTCCCAAGTGACTTTTCTTACGTTTTTAAGTTATGGACAATACATATAAATAGATATTTATTAGATGGCGTGGAATAAATAGTAATGAGATAGTTACTTTGAGAGAGGATAGTTTTTTCTGGAAATAAGTCGCGGTAATAACTTTATTAAGTTATTAATATTGCCCGGAAGGCGAAAACTTCTTAGTCGTCGCTACAAAAAGTAAAAAGTAAGTAATAAGTATAATATTATTAAAATCTGTCCTTATGTCCCACTATCGACTTTAATAAGTTTTAATAGATTTCTACATCGCTGAGCCTGGTTGAGCTTCAAGCAATATAAGCCTTTTTCAGTTTTAATATAGCGGCCATTAGCGCGTGACAACGTGACAACTCGGCCGGCTGTACTCCCCCCTACCATGAGCTCTTATAGCAGTATTACTTTAATATTACTTTCAGATTTCGCACAAACAAAAAACATAGCTATGTTTATATAAATAGAGATCATGTTTCTTTATGCAAAATTCGAAAGTACTTAATATTAAAGTAATACTGCTATAAGAGCTCATGGTAAGGGGGCAGAACGTCAAACAATGTACGACATTTATTACACAACATCATGGAAAATGCTTTGTAACCTCCCAATAAAAATTTCGATATTAGATTTTTATAACCGATGTAGATGATCCCTGTGACCTCAGAGTAGGGATTTATAGCATAAAGAGAGCGCTAATAATTCTTATAAAGGTCGTTTTTACTTCGACGTAGTATATCCGCTTAGTATAATAATGTGTAAGACTTCCCATATTAAGTAACTAAACATTTTAATTTAGCAAGTAGCAATTAATTACATGCTATTGTTTTTCCATTGCCTCCAATCACCACGATAAAAAAAAAACAGAAAAGGAGCGTATTTTAAATTTGGAACATAACGCTGAATCTTTTAAAAATACGTTCTATTCATATTCGTCGATCGATTTACGTCGAAGCCGAGCGCTGAGTCTGGCTGAGTGCATTTGTTTGGAAAGGAATTTTCCGTATCAGCTTCCGCAGTTTGAAATAAAACCTCAGACGAGCTCTACACTTCCTACGAGTATAAACAGTACGAGTTTCAACTAACTTTGAAGTTCGTAAGTAGAACACAATTAATTACAATTTTAAATTGCTTTTTAGGGGTAAGATGTCTGTCCGTCTGTCCGTCTGTCCGTCACCAGGCTGTAACTCAAGAACCGCTTTAGCTAGACTTCTGAAATTTTCACAGATTGTGTATATCTGTTGCCGCTATAATAACAAATACTAAAAACAAAATAAATTAAATATTTAAGGGGGGCTCCCATACAACAAACGTGATTTTTTGCCACTTTTTGCTCGATATAAATGATAGCAAAATATTCACAAAATACTTAATTGTGTTTATACTTTAATATTAAATAATAAAATTTAAATAAAATAAATAATTAAGGGGGCCTCCCGTACAAAAAACACATTTTTTCCTATTATAATGGTACGGAACCCTACTTGCGCGAGTCCAACTCGCACTTGGCTGATTATTGACAGTTCTCCTTTACCAGCAGCGCCTACGAATAACAAAACTAGCAGCGTCCATTGACTTAATTGACATATTCATTTAAAGCCTTGTCGAACTGTACAGTTCCTACGAGTATAAACAGTCCGAGTTTCAATTAACTTTTTGTAAAGCTATCGATTATCCAAAAAACGTTATTTTTAGGGTTCCGTACCCAAAGGGTAAAAACGGGACCCTATTACTAAGACTTCGTTGTCTGTCCGTCTGCCTGTCTGTCTGTCTGTCTGTCTGTCTGTCTGTCGCCAAGCTGTAACTCAAGAACCGCTGTAGCCAGACATCTGAAATTTTCACAGATTGTGTATATTTGTTGCCGCTATAACAACAAATACTAAAAACTAAATTATATTAATATTTAAGGGGGGCTCCCATACAACAAACGCGATTTTTTGGCCTTTTTTTGCTCGATATCAATAATGGCAACAGGTAGGCACTTAAAATTGTCACAAAGGCCATAAATATATATGTACTTTAATAATTAATAATAATAATTAAATAAAATAAAAATTTAAGGGGGGCTCCCATACAAAAAACACAATTTTTGACAATTTTTGCTCTATAACGGTACGGAACCCTTCGTGCGCGAGTCCGACTCGCACTTGGCCGATTATTTCTGTCTTTTCAATCCTTCGATCGCGGATTCTTGGAAATCTATTATTATTCTATTGTTGTCGCGGTCGCCGGTGTCCTTATGGGGGTTGATAGGTTAAATACACGCTCACAAACTTTAAATAGGAGCATGAATCTTCAAGCCTAATGCCCCCTGAAGAGCCAGACAAGTCAATTTAGGGGATTCACCTGACAGCTGGAACAATAAACACTCAATTTGACGCCTCCGCCCGTATTTAATTGGATTTGAATACATTACGACCCCACTCAGTATTCATAGCAAATGACAGAGGAATATCCTATGGAATATCGTCGTTTACAAAGTGATCACTTGAATTGAAAATAATTGAATTTTCATACGATTGTATGATTTTATAATAATTGAACATTCTATAATATGCAGCTTATTCGTTTTTATAGAAGACAATTGTTATTGGTTTGTCTAGACTCTAGAGTCTAGACAAAAAATGTGTTAGCTCGACTTTTCGGTAAATTTTCGGTCATTTCAGGCTAATGGACGAAGAGCACGAAGAGTAACTTTTTCTTGCTTAAAAAATACCCAAAGAAGTGTATAATTATTTCTAAAAAACTCTAATTTAGGGTGTTTACGGGGAAAATACAACGCAATATAACATGATCCGATTCTAACAACTGTTTTCGTGATCTTTAATTGTCAAAGCCATGACATCCAATACCCCACAACCATAACTTTGTGATTTGATACCAAAGTTTAATTGCTGTTGTAACTGCTAGCTGGCGTGCTGCAGTGTCACATAACTTTGTACATTAATAACATATCCGGCGTCGCTTCTAATAAATGTAGCTGAAGGTATAGTTTAGATTATTACTAGATGACGCCCGTAAGTGCATTAAAAGTATCCTATGTCCTTTCCCGGGACTCAAATTTCAGAAAAATCAGCTCAGCGGTTTGGACGTGAAGAGGTAACAGACAGACAGATAGACACACTTTCACATTTATAACAGTAGTATGGATATTCTGTGTATTTTACTGATTATATGGAAATTATTGCTTTAGCATTGGTCCAAGTGAGACAAACACTACAGCGACTTACCATAATATATTTTATTACTTTGTATAATTGCTATATTTTTGGCTTACTGCATCATTTGGCAGCCGTTTTCCCGCTTAACCCTTTTTTCGGGTCAGGAAAAATTCTTTTCGCTCGAAAGATATTCCCGAACAAATAAAAATCTTACCCTTTAAAAGGTTTTGTTAAGTGACAACTGACTTGCAAGTAAGTTCTCAATTTTCGTCTAACGCCTCTTTCTTGACTTTGAAGTTTGAAGTAGCAAAAGCTTTCGATAAGTTACACATTCAGTGCTTAGCAAGTTAATGATATATACGAAACTGTAATGTATCGAAGTTTCATAATATCGGATAGTAACTTTTAAAGTAGTGGAATTAATAAAAGTTCTAAGACGTTGCAGACGGTTGCGAGCTATACGACACTTAACTATGTAGTTTTTATTAGTTTTAGGGCCTGTTTCACCACTTCCTGATAAGTGACGAATAGGCTATCCACCAATTAACTTCACAGATCAAGTATGGAGAATCTGTCAAAAAATTCGTGAATAGCCTATTCGGCACTTTATCAGAAAGTGGTGAAACAGGCCCTTAAAATAGCTAAAAAAAAGGTAATCTTTCAGCGTTGCTACTTTCACAGGGATTTCACAGGGACACTATATAGGGGACCCATACACACCCTAAAGCTTTATCACTTAGTCTTGTTACACCCTGTATTATGTATAGTATCGCGCTGACCACACGCGCTGATGGGCGATGGCCCGAGATGTATGAAATTGCATCTATACATATCATAAAACAAAGTCGCTTTTTTCCCTCAGGTCCATTAGTTCCCTTTAATCTTCAAAACTACGCAACGGATTTTGATGATTCTTTCAGTGTTATATCTAACACTGAAAGAATCATCAAAATCCGGGCTATCGCCCATTTATCGATATTTTATCACGTTAAGACTAATAGTCTGAGACTTCGATGTCTGTCCGAGACATCGAAGTCTCAGTAATAGGGTCCCGTTTTTACCCTTTGGGTACGGAACCCTAAAAAAAGAATAATAAGTAAGTGAATAATGCTTATCTTTATCGAGCTACACTGAGCGGACTTATTAAGCTCATATATTCGGTGTAATGCTTGAAGAGATTGTATAAAGTTGTATTCTGTTGTCCAGGAAAAAAATTAAAATAAATGCCTACAATTCTGTCACCCACGGCATAATTACTTTTCATGACACCTCATTTGTTAAAATCGAATCAGCGGGGCTAAAATGGTCGCATTTTGCAATAACAGTTGACAGTATGTTTAAAATTTTAAAATAATTATTAAATTTTATAGATTTATTGATAAAAACTTTAAAACAATACAAATAACGAAAAAATAATTATTGATTTATTTTATTTTACATTGAAAAAAATTGGATTTATTAACTGTAAGTCACGTGATTAGAAACGCCAATCTGAAGCAGTGACGTCATCGTTCAGTGTCAAACAAAATTGACAGTTGTTAGGTACTCACTTTTGCTCTGTCTACGCTTGTTTTGTTTCATGAACGATGACGTCACACGTGACACGTGACCATAATGCCGCGTTTTTGTGACATATTTTGAATTCAGTATTTAAAATAATTTTTAACTAATTCTAGGGCATAATAATGAATAAAATATTAATTTACAGGTATTATTGTAAACAACTAAAGCGCTTAAAACAATTTTTAAAAAGTTGTCAACTCCCCAATTCCTCTAAAATCAACTCAGAAACTGAATCGTAAAAACAGTCAAACTGACGAATGTCAAATTAAGGTGAACGCAGATTTGGCCGCACCGCACGCACCGCAGTCGCCGCATTCGCAATTCTTTATATGAAGTTATAGGCAAGCTCGCATACCTACCTACCCGCGCCGCAGTCTTCGCAACTTCATAATAATATGAAGAATTGCGAATGCGGCGACTGCGGTGCGTGCGGTGCGGCCAAATCTGCGTTCACCTTTAATACGAATTACTAGACATGAATTGCAAGCAGAGTGACCATTTTGTGATTATAAAAATATGAATCATAATATTATGATTCATAATATGATTCTCCAAAGTGATCATTTTAGCCCCGCTGTAGTTTAAGCAGCTACATGGCATATACAAACATACACTGTCAAAATCAGTACCCTTTTTTTAGCATCGCCGTAATCTATAAATGTAACGTAAATTATAATTTTCTTTTAGTTTCGACTAGAAAAAACTGATGGCGAAATTATAGCCACGGCGGAAAAAGGCGCCCTTACTTAAGTCCTAAAAAGTTGTAAGAGCAAGGGTCATTTATCACTCGAGTGCGATCGATCCTCCTCAGTATTCTGAGTGCTTTCAACATGTTTCACTTGTTGGGAACATGCCTTCAATTTACCGCAAAATTAGGCTAAGATTTTGATTGAATTGCCCATATAAATTGCATAAGGATGAAAAACGTAATATTTATGTTTTTGGTTTCTGTCCATTAGACTTAATGGAAATTTTCATTTTGATAAAAACGCCGTAGTAATAGTCCGTATAAATATTTAAGTTTCAATTAATAATTATAAATTAATAACAATAATCTGTTAAGGGGCCGGGTACCCTCGAAATTCTCATACATACGTAATTCCAAAATCATTTTCTCATACGAAAATATTTAACATGTTTGAGTTGTTTTTCAGTTTAAAATAGTAATTATCTAGGTTCCTGCACAAAAATTTACTTCAAAATATTTAAACATTAAAAAAAAATAATTTGTTTTTAATTTTTTTTTAGTAAATTTAGGACTTAATATTTAAACACTAAAAATAGAGTAAAACACTAAAATATATAAATAAATAGTAAATTTACTACAAAATATTTAAATACTAAAAAATATTTTTTAGAGTTTAAATATTTTGTAGTAAGTAAATTAACTATTTATTTATATAATTTTTAGTCTTTTACTCTATTTTTTAGTGTTTAAATATTTAGTAGTAAATTTACTAAAAAAACATTTAAAGCAAAAAAAAATTTTTTGTGTTTAAATATTTTGAAGTAAATTTTTGTGCAGGAACCTAGGTAATTACTATTTTAAACTGAAAAACAACTCAAACATGTTAAATATTTTCGTATGAGAAAATGATTTTGGAATTACGTATGTATGAGAAATTCCAAGTGTACCCGGCCTCTTAAGTACCTTTAATGTAATTAATAACATTCTTACTTGAAGTGTTAATAGTACTATAAAAGTAAAACGATCACTTAAAAAGTTTAATCCCAGACTAAAAATAAAGCACTTTACATCTTTTTAACGTTCGACGCTTTCATTAAATATTATTGTCTTACTTAACATTTAAACTCAGTTTTTATTGTTTTTAAGAATTTTTATAGTCTATATTAAACTACTATTTATTACCTGTCAAAAGTTTCCTTTTCTCTACTTAAATTAAAGATTACTTCTTTAATTCTTAGCTAGGTCTATATTATGCGCATAGACCTGATATTTTGTCTAGCAATAGCTGAACTCTTGAGAAAATAGTGTGCCTTTTCTTTTGTAAATATCAAAAACAAGAGAGAGATTACTATAAGGGTATTATCAAAATCTATCACCGTTAAAAGATTTTCGAAGAAAGACTTTGTTGCCCTTATACTTATTTAACCGCTTTTGGGGTGAAATTAAAAAAAAAAAACTTTATAGTCGATAAATTACATCGTAAGAAATTTTAAGTTCCTATGTCCTATTACGTCGATCTATCAGTCAATCAGCTTTGCCTTTCATATACAGGGTGTAACAAAACTAACTGATAAATTACTTTAGGGTGTGTACGTGTTCTTTGTAGAGAGTTCACTGTGAAAGTAGCTGCCCTAAAGGAGCAATTTTTTGTGTGAGTGTGCAAGAGTCCCAGCGAACATGAGTTCATATGTAAACTCATGTTCGCTGGGACTCAAGCTGGGATTCAAGAGTTAAAAAAAATACTTCTCCAGCGCGACTACTTTCACAGTGAACTCTATACAGGGGACCCATACACACCCTAAAGTATTATCATTTTGTTTTGTTTCACCCTAATACAGGGTGCTACTGCAGCTCACACTTAATCTTAATACAAGATTAAGTGTGAGCTTACCTTGAACCGAAGTCAATGGAGCTTGAGAATTACACGAAACAATTTCCGCCGGGGATACCCTCCGTTGGACAGACTTATGACTCAACCTGAATAAACATTTCCGCGAGTTAAATAAAAACACTCACTCGAGGAAAATACAGTTACAGTTTTCTCTCTGAGATTTCGAAAGTAAGGATGGGCTGGAAAATACAGTTACAGTTTTCTCTCTGAGATTTCGAAAGTAAGGATGGGCTGGAAAATACAGTTACAGTTTTCTCTCTGAGATTTCGAAAGTAAGGATGGGCTGGAAAATACAGTTACAGTTTTCTCTCTGAGATTTCGAAAGTAAGGGTGGGCTGGAAAATACAGTTATAGATTTCTCTCTGAGATTTCGAAAGTAAGGATGGGCTGGAAAATACAGTTACAGTTTTCTCTCTGCGATTTCGAAAGTAAGGGTGGGCTGTGACGTCCTTTACGAGAAATAACGTCGTTTTTGTAAATGTTACAGACTTATAAGGCTGTTTAGGTAGGCGGTTAAAATCTGAATTACCATTCCTATTATAAAATGTCACTTAAAACTTGAAAGACAGCTGAGTCGTGATTGAATACAGCAGTTCTGTAGATATTGATAGTCGTAACATTAATCTGCATATCGAGATTCTCTCAGAAAATCACAACAATTTGTTGAGAAGGTTCCGATTTTTAGTAATCTACTGTTCCCAAATGTCCCATTATGTGAAAATTAAGATCCTGAAAATGAGTTGTTTCAAAATCCTATATTATGCTACGCAGTCCGTAGCTCGTAGCCGCGTAGGCGTCTCGTAGGCGTCGCGTAGGCGCTTCGTAGCCGTTTCGTACTCAGCTAACGAACATAATATTATTTTAGCTTAGCTGACAATATGGATTGTATTAAACACATTGAATATAACGGTATTATATAGCTAGTTTTAAAACTAGTTATTGAACGCTCAAATTCAATAATTACTGTTGTTTTGCTGGTACATGAACATGATTTACTAACGTACCTATACATGGTAGTTACGTACAGTTGTAGAATATTTTTCCAGTGAATGTATTTTTTTTTGTCTCGCTCGAGAATCTAAATGGCTTGTTTGATTTAATAAGCATAGCTAGAAACGTTGTTATGAGGGTGACATAGGGACATTAAAATGGCTAACGAAGTTCTTTGTTTCAATAAAATAATAACACTCTAGGTGACCCGGTGAACTTCACGTACCTCCTAATATAAACTGTCTCTGGACTACCACGAACATTTCATTATAATTAGCCAAATCGATTTAGCCGATCTCGAGTTATAGCGAGACTAAAAAACTTTTATTTATATAATATACATAGATTTTATAGCGTACTATAAAAAATGTTCAAGTTAATTAAGATTTATGTTCATGAACCATTTGTTGAAGCTTTATATTAATAAAGATATTCGAATTCATATTAATATTATTATCGTCACGACCGATCGCAATGGCTGATTCAATATTGTCGTGTATTCACAATAATCCCGCTCAAATAAATACCATCACGAATATTGTATTACATTATATTGTTATATTCTTTTCTCCATACTAATGTAATAAATGCAAAAGTATCTCTTACCAAACACAACGACAAAAGGACTTTTGAATTTTGATAAATGAAAAAGCCCTTTTAAGGCGACGCCTTGAGGTTCCGGGGGAGGCTCCGAGGCGACGTCGCCGGCAAAACATGACAGTGTTAGTTTTTAAGTATATATATATAAAAAAATATATATGTTAGTTGTAAGGTATTTATTGAAGTGAAAACTTCTTTAGCGGCGTTGAGCACTTGTGGGATGGGTAAAAACTGTGAAACTCGCGATAGATTTTCGTGTTGATCGAAAAACCATACAAAACGCGTAAGACGGTTGGAGAGTAGTGTTTTGTGTCGAACTCGAACTCGAACTCAATTTGAAACTTGATCGAAACTTGATCGAAACTTGATCGAAACTTGATCGAAACTTGATCGAAACCTTGATCGAAACTTGATCGAAACTTGATCGAAACTTGATCGAAACTTGATCGAAACTTGATCGAAACTTGATCGAAACTTGATCGAAACCTTGATCGAAACTTGATCGAAACTTGATCGAAACCTTGATCGAAACCTTGATCAAAACTTGATCGAAACTTGATCGAAACTTGATCGGGACTTGATCGAAACTTGATCGAAACTTGATCGAAACCTTGATCGAAACCTTGATCGAAACCTTGATCGAAACTTGATCGAAACTTGATCGAAACTTGATCGAAAACTTGATCGAAACTTGATCGAAACTTGATCGAAACCTTGATCGAAACCTTGATCGAAACTTGATCGAAACTTGATCGAAACTTGATCGAAACCTTGATCGAAACTTGATCGAAACTTGATCGAAATTTGATCGAAACCTTGATCGAAACTTGATCGAAACTTGATCGAAACTTGATCGAAACTTGATCGAAATTTGATCGAAACTTGATCGAAACCTTGATCGAAACCTTGATCGAAACTTGATCGAAACTTGATCGAAACTTGATCGAAACTTGATCGAAACCTTGATCGAAACCTTGATCGAAACTTGATCGAAACTTGATCGAAACTTGTTCAAAACTTGATCGAAACTTGATCGAAACTTGATCGAAACTTGATCGAAACCTTGATCGAAACCTTGATCGAAACCTTGATCGAAACTTGATCGAAACAACTTGACTGACGATTTTTTTAAAAATCGATTTTCATAAAGAATGGGTTAAAAAAATGCACAACTTTAATAATCAAGTTTTCACTTCTGCCGGCACTCCCGGAGTGCAACCAGTTTTTTTTTTATATAATTAATATGTATGTTAGATTTAAGATATCTGTTATATGGGCCTTTGATGCCCGAAATAAATGATTTGATTGATTGATTGATTGATTGATTGATAATTTGGCTGTAGCGATATTGATTTTTCTCAGCAATGACTAAAGCTAAGGAATTAAAGTTCATTGTCAGTATTCATCATGTCTTTGTCTTTGAATTGCCCATAGCATAACATGATTGGTCAACTTTTATAACAAATCAATTAGACCTCTGTAAAAAAAGGGATTCTTATTTTGCCTACAGAGGAGAGTGATTTAAGCTTCCAGTACATAGATTGGTTCAAGCATACACTGTAATTTGCACATAGCTTATATGAAATGTATTTATGGTTTTTAAATTACGCGACAAAAACTATTTTGTCGCTACGCCGTTCCATTTTTTTGCTGTTCCATTGCTTGTTTTCTATGAGAGGCCGGGCCGGCCTCCCATAGAAAACAAGCAATCTAAAACATATCCAACACGGTTTTTTACTTTAACGCGGCGTCACCTTAACTCATACAATCATACAATTGCTTGTGATTTCGCTGTGTAGCGGGCAAACCGCTCGTTCGCGCGGACCCTAAATATATATTTATGGGTCCGCGAATAAATCGAGCCTAAGGGTTTTTAAATATTTTTAAATTAAAAAAATAATTAAATGCTTAAGTTATTTAATAAAGCTGTCAAAAATCTTCTTCTCTTTGTGCTTCGAATTTGGAACGTGGAACCATTATGAAGGATTTCAAAAGCTGTTTGCCGAATGCCAAGTCGATCCGTTCTAGATCTGTACATAGCACGCGGCACGCCTCAGTTAACCCCACCCCGTACAAGTTTAGTATCAAACAAAGGAATAAAATATAATACAATCCTGGGTCACACAAGAACGTTTTGGTAAGTGGCTAAAGTGAGAACGCCATCTAAAACGTCAATTAAGAATTCGTAATACTGTTTATAAACAATAAATAATAAATAATTTATTTCCTTATTTCACAATTTTGTTACATATACAAAAGAGATGAGATCCACCTAGTAAGTGTGTTGAGACACTTGTGTCAGGTCAACTCGCCCTTCCATAACTATTTTATTGTAAAATACATTTCAGGAAAGAAATAGATAGATTTACAAAAAAAAAAAACAAGTTATAACAATACTAAATTTTATGTGTGTTTGAGTGTGTGTGTGTGTGTGTGTGTGTATGTATGCGTGTGTGTGTGAGTGATTGTGTAAAAAAAGAGTTAAATGAGAAAAAATTAGATTACCAGATATTTGAGTAGTGCTTCAGTTTCTTTATACGTTTTAGTAAGTAGCCATGTCTGTACAATTTTTTTACAGGTTTGATAGGAGACCAAATAGATGTCAAGAATTTTATTTACTTTATTGTATATGTGGACCGAGATTGATTTATACTGTCTTTGAGCAAAGGTTGTGTTTGTCTTAATCTAAGTCTATTTACTAATGTTATTTTATATGGATTTATTGTATGTGGAGTGTGCGTTATGTATAATAGTGTGATGCATGTTTTAGTGTTAGACTTTTACAATACACAATTAAAAACAATAAAAAACTTTAAATTATTACATGCAGACTTAAATAGTCATTTTTCATTTAGCAAGTGTTGCACCTGTGCTTCATTAGTTATTAATATAATTTTGGAGTGATCTTCCTTTCTGACATAGACTTTTCCATATGCAGTCCAGCAAAGTTTATATGAGCGTGTCTTAACCAAGTCTCGAGCCAAGAAGTAGAGCCTAGAAGCTTTTGGTGTGAGCTGTTCTGATACAAAAATCGGTTTATCTATTTCAGTGTTGCAGCCTAAATGTTTAGCGCAGAGTTTGTTTTTATTTTAATATTAAAGGTCTTTGCCATTTTTAAAACTTGCGTTTTTAATAGAGTTGAGGAAGTTTCTACTATTATGGGGGAGTTGGGTTTGTCATCTCGTTTAGTGGCAACTCTATAAATGTCCTATATGTCCGCCTTGTTAGCATCACATCCAACAGTCTTAGATAGGTGTAGAAACATATCGACGAGATCATCCTTATTTTCTCCAGTCCTTTTTGGAACGTTTTTCAGCTCAATGTTCATCTTGCGGCTATTCCTTTGCATATCCTCTATTTTGTCCTCAAGAACGGTAATGTATTTTTTGTCCTCCTTGATCTGTTGTTCCAATTGAAATATCTTATCTTGAAATTCTTTATTTTCTGTTGTTAGGAATGCAACTGAATTTTCAATATTTTGATTTGTTTTTTGAATATTCTGGTAGTTTCAAATCTTTGGAAATCCCGATTCTGAGACAATAATAAGGATGCAAACATGCTTTTCATCTCTTCTCTCAAACCAGAAACCTCGGCGCTGAAGTCCAGTTCCATTTTCTTATTACGCCTAGTAGTCACATATACATTTGGCGGAGTCACCAGTGGCGCCATCTGTATCGAAACATCTAGCTCCGTATCGGAGAGTGACTTGTTTAATCCTTCCATTGTACCAGGGTAATATAAACGGACAAGAACAGCTTGTGACGTCCTTAATACGTCACCCAAGATGGCAGTTTTAAGGGTGGCCAATCGCAAGCAGGGGTCCGGTTCCGGGTTGTTGTGAGAGGAGTCTTCTTGAAGATGGCTGCTTGCGCAAGCACTGGTATTGGCAGTGTTAGTTGTGACGTCAGCCAATATGGTGGAGCAATGACTGCTTGCGCAGTCTTCTTGAAGATGGCTGCTTGCGCAAGCGCTGGTATTGGCAGTGTTAGATGTGACGTCAGCCAAGATGGTGGAGCAATGACTGCTTGCGCAGTCTTCTTGAAGATGGCTGCTTGCGCAAGCGCTGGTATTGGCAGTGTTAGATGTGACGTCAGCCAAGATGGTGGAGCAATGACTGCTTGCGCAGTCTTCTTGAAGATGGCTGCTTGCGCAAGCGCTGGTATTGGCAGTGTTAGTTGTGACGTCAGCCAATATGGTGGAGCAATGACTGCTTGCGCAGTCTTCTTGAAGATGGCTGCTTGCGCAAGCGCTGGTATTGGCAGTGTTAGATGTGACGTCAGCCAATATGGTGGAGCAATGACTGCTTGCGCAGTCTTCTTGAAGATGGCTGCTTGCGCAAGCGCTGGTATTGGCAGTGTTAGATGTGACGTCAGCCAATATGGTGGAGCAATGACTGCTTGCGCAGTCTTCTTGAAGATGGCTGCTTGCGCAAGCGCTGGTATTGGCAGTGTTAGTTGTGACGTCAGCCAATATGGTGGAGCAATGACTGCTTGCGCAGTCTTCTTGAAGATGGCTGCTTGCGCAAGCGCTGGTATTGGCAGTGTTAGATGTGACGTCAGCCAATATGGTGGAGCAATGACTGCTTGCGCAGTCTTCTTGAAGATGGCTGCTTGCGCAAGCACTGGTATTGGCAGTGTTAGTTGTGACGTCAGCCAATATGGTGGAGCAATGACTGCTTGCGCAGTCTTCTTGAAGATGGCTGCTTGCGCAAGCGCTGGTATTGGCAGTGTTAGTTGTGACGTCAGCCAATATGGTGGAGCAATGACTGCTTGCGCAGTCTTCTTGAAGATGGCTGCTTGCGCAAGCGCTGGTATTGGCAGTGTTAGATGTGACGTCAGCCAATATGGTGGAGCAATGACTGCTTGCGCAGTCTTCTTGAAGATGGCTGCTTGCGCAAGCGCTGGTATTGGCAGTGTTAGTTGTGACGTCAGCCAATATGGTGGAGCAATGACTGCTTGCGCAGTCTTCTTGAAGATGGCTGCTTGCGCAAGCGCTGGTATTGGCAGTGTTAGTTGTGACGTCAGCCAATATGGTGGAGCAATGACTGCTTGCGCAGTCTTCTTGAAGATGGCTGCTTGCGCAAGCGCTGGTATTGGCAGTGTTAGTTGTGACGTCAGCCAATATGGTGGAGCAATGACTGCTTGCGCAGTCTTCTTGAAGATGGCTGCTTGCGCAAGCGCTGGTATTGGCAGTGTTAGATGTGACGTCAGCCAATATGGTGGAGCAATGACTGCTTGCGCAGTCTTCTTGAAGATGGCTGCTTGCGCAAGCACTGGTATTGGCAGTGTTAGTTGTGACGTCAGCCAATATGGTGGAGCAATGACTGCTTGCGCAGTCTTCTTGAAGATGGCTGCTTGCGCAAGCGCTGGTATTGGCAGTGTTAGTTGTGACGTCAGCCAATATGGTGGAGCAATGACTGCTTGCGCAGTCTTCTTGAAGATGGCTGCTTGCGCAAGCGCTGGTATTGGCAGTGTTAGTTGTGACGTCAGCCAATATGGTGGAGCAATGACTGCTTGCGCAGTCTTCTTGAAGATGGCTGCTTGCGCAAGCGCTGGTATTGGCAGTGTTAGTTGTGACGTCAGCCAATATGGTGGAGCAATGACTGCTTGCGCAGTCTTCTTGAAGATGGCTGCTTGCGCAAGCGCTGGTATTGGCAGTGTTAGATGTGACGTCAGCCAAGATGGTGGAGCAATGGCTGCTTGCGCAGTACCAGGGTCTCAGGTGTACGAGAGTTATAGAGTAAAAGTAAACTCACGTTGCGCGTTGTGATAGCTCCTTCTACTTTCTGCTGTCCTATTATTTCACTTGTATTTATTTTGATTTTTGATTTTAAAAATTAATTTAAAATAAAACTAGCGTGGATTCAATACGTCTATGTCTTTCGACGGTCCGGGGGGAAGAGGATAAATGTATGTAGATCGCAGTCCCACCGTAAAATATCGCTGGATTATTATTATAGATGAATGGCTGGATATCGCTGGATGATAATTCGATCGTTTTCTTTAGGTTTTGCGGAGGAGACTGTATATTGCATGCGTTAAAGACGATAATTTATCGCAATATAATGGAAGACGTAAGATTTTTTTTGCAGAAAGTTTATTTATCTACCTATTTTTACCTTAATAGTTTTATAATAACTTATAGAATTTACTTCTATAAATTATTATAAAACTATTAAGTATTTGTATTACCAACCATAATTACTCAATAAAGACTACAATAATATATTACAGAGTATAATCCGGCCATTGCTTTATTCAATGATGGCCTACAAACAAATATCATGGATCTATTATATCAGTTAATAGACAGGTCATACACAAAGGTTACATAACAACCTTATATTCTATAAAGGAACCTTTATATAAAGGACATTTATAGGTTACGATACCACACGTGTAGATTTTTTATGCTGCAACGAATAACGATATACACCCGTATATCAACGGAAGTAGTAATGTTCAAACTTTTGTTGTATAAACGTTTATTTATTTATTTATTTATTTATTTATTAAATCTTTAGGTAAAAGGTAGCATGAAAAAATCTAGGAACTATTTTATAACGTTAACGTAAAATAAGTAGATCGAATATAACCGACATTAGATCCTTACGAATAATAAGTACTACGGAAGAAGAGTATATGTCAAAAAAGTGGATCCAAATGCAAACCTAGGCATACAAATACAAATTGCACACTTACGCAATCATACTCGATTCAATTTTGACACGTTTGACACGTTTTAAAAATAATAAGGCTGCGTTTCCACCAGAGATGTGTTGCGAGGAATGTGTTTTTAAGATCCAACAGAATCGCTGCGCTGAGCGAGGTCTCGTCAATGGAGCGATTCTATTGTTTCTCAAAAACAGATTCCTCGCAACACATCTCTGGTGGAAACGCAGCCTAAGGCTGAATTTACACCGCGGGATGACAGTAATTTGCTCTCATCTCGTGGTGTAGCCGTCAAACAGCGCGTTCGTGCCGGCGCATATAAACCCAGCGTAACTGTAGACATATTTCAGTCAAATCTATGCAAGCTACCGTTCTATATTCTAGTATTTCGATGTCTGAGCCTTAATTACATTAATCAATGACAGCATGATTCACCGCTGGCTCTAGACTCGATTAATCAATGTTAACGATGAGGTAATCTTCTGCTGAGAAGGTATACAGACTACAGTGACGTCATAATACTCAATTATTGATCGCGATATTTTGCTGTACAGATAAATAAGTGTTAGGGTGTGTTTCCACCAGAGATGTGTTGCTAGGAATGTGTTTTTGAGAACCAATATAATCTGTTCATTGATTTGACGTTGCCATGACATCGCTCAGCGCGGCGATGCTATTGGATTTTTAAAACACATCCCACGCAACACATCTCAGGTGGAAACGCAGTCTTAAGCCCGCATTTTCGTTTTAGAATAAATTAGAAAGAATCCTGCTTAGGGTTGACCTACACGTACCACAGTCCACAACCACACCACACCGTTGCGACAAAATGTGGTCATCTGTATCATCTTCGCGGTTGATAACGACTGCAATATTTGGTACACGTATTAATGGTCCTATTCATTTTCAGTACAATAGTATACGCCCGACCACGTGATGGTGGTTGTGTTCATGGTGTGGTTGTGATACGTGTGAAACCGCCCTTATGATACCTATAAAGTTCTTGCTTACACAGGAGCAAATATGTATAAATACATCTGAAATTGTTCAATTATTTTGGCTAAATTACATATTTGTTTTCACGGTTTACAAGGACAGGTAAGGCTTCCAAACAGTTTAGCAAAATTGACATTTAATCAATAATATAATACAGTAAGACAACTATTTAAGCTAGCTTACCTTTACACTAGCTACATAAACTATTAACAGTACAGTATACAGTTTACATAGCATTCCATTTGTCACAGCACTGATTGTGTAGACATTGCTACGGCGTAGTAGTTACGTAGCGGTCTCGTAGCGAACACGTAGACTACGTCGTAACGGGCAAACTAATTAACCAATACCGATTGAGTAAACTTTCAAATAAAATTAACAACTATAAAGCGCATCACACACGGTGAAGATAATATAATATTTTATCTTAAGATGCCCAAATATAAAATATTATAGTATCTTAATCTATCACACACGGCTAAGATACGATAATATTAAAAATCTGTTCATTTCCTTACGAGTCTGCGTTGGTGCCACACGTATTCCTTGTTAGAGTTCTATATACAGGGTGATTGACTATGAGTGATAACTGATACTGCCTTACTTCTTGATTTGTTAGACAACTCCTCAGACGATGATTCTAATATAGAATGTGAAATGCAGATTGCAGTAGCACATTCCAAAAGGAGAAACATTTGGATAGAGCCTCACATAAAAAAGAGAAAAACCTGCGGCGAATTTAACCTTTATCAACATATTCTGTCAACGAAGAAGTTTCAGGAGTATTTCAGAAATTCATGAGAAACATTCATTTCGATTCATGAGCTTTTTAAGCTAGCAATAAATTATAAGTCAAATTTAATTAAAATTATCCGAAATGTTACTTTTTCCCTCAAAATGTTACTTTTCGAATGAGACTTGAGAGTATGTAACTTTCTAACATACAGCACTGGCAACACTGCATCCACTAGTGCGTCCGATCACCGATGAGCCCGCTGCCCGACACAAAAACACCCTGTATTCATAAAGATGTATATATTTCGCATCTTAAGATAACATATTAAGATACGAAATATATATTTCGTATCTTAAGATAACATCTTAAGATACGAAATATATATTTCCATATCGCTCGGTATCTTAAGATACAAAATATAAAATATAAATTAACTTCGTCGTGTGTGATGGTTCATAGGATTTGTATGGTGAGCGATATTCTAAAATATGCTCTAAGATAATATATATTTTATATTATCTTCACCGTCTGTGATGCGCTTAATATTATAACACCCGATGACGACCGCAACTCCGTTGCTCCAAAATGCGATTATCACCCGGGAACCGTACATTTTTCCGGGATAAAAAGTATCCTTTGTTTTTTCTGAGGACTCAAAGTAACTCCACACTCCACGCTAAATTCCATCGTTTTAAATAAATAAATAAATCTATACATATAATAAAACTGTAGAAATGACGATTCTGTACATTAAAGATATTCAAAAAATAATAAGCGGAGGGTGTCACTACATCGCTATACAAGCCAAAAATGTGGTCAGTTTTTTGTCTGTCTGTCTGTCTGTCTGTATGTTTGTTCCACTATCACACGAAAACTACTGATCCGATTTGAATGCGGTTTTCACAGATATATTTGTCTTCTTCCAACTTAACATCTGGTGTATAAAAATTTTCCCCCCCACCCCTCCAAAGGGACAAAAGAGGGGGTCAGATTTTGTATAAGACTTTTGCTTTAACACGAAAACTACTGATCCGATTTGAATGCGGTTTTCACAGATATATTTGTCTTCTTCCAATTTAACATCTGGTGTATAAAAAAAATTCCCCCCATCCCTCTAAAGGGACGAAAAAGGGGGTCAGATTTTGTATAAGACTTTTGCTTTAACACGAAAACCACTGATCCGATTTGCATACGGTTTTCGCAGATATATTTGCCTTCTTCCAACTCAACATCTGGTGTATAAATAAATAAATAAACGTTTATTCAGTAATCTGGACATTACACAAAGTTCTGTACATTTTAGCGGTTTGGGCGTGAAGAGGTAACAGATAAATAGACAGACAGACTTTCGCATTTATAATATTATAATAAAGTATGGATTATCTATCTATAAAAATATCTATATAAAACTCAAAGGTGACTGACTGACATGGTGATCTATCAACGCACAGCCCAAACCACTGGACGGATCGGGCTGCAATTTCACATGCAGGTAGATGTTATGACGTAGGCATCCGTTAAGAAAGGATTTTGATCAATTCTACCCCCAAGGGGTTAAAATAGGGGATGAAAGTTTGTATATAATAATACTTCTTAACGCGAGCGAAGCCGCGGGAAAAAGCTCGTAGTTTAATAAAGTTGCTTAAGAGGCCGGGTACCCTTGGAATTTCTCATACAAACGTAATTCCAAAATCATTTTCTCATACGAAAATATTTAACATGTTTGAGTTATTTTTCAGTTTAAGATAGTAATTACCTAGGTTCCTACACAAAAATTTACTTCAAAATATTTAAACAAAAAAATTTTTTTTTGTTTTAAATTTTTTTTTAGTAAATTTACTACTAAATATTTAAACATTAAAAAATAGAGTAAAACACAAAAAAATATATAAATAAATAGTAAATTTACTACAAAATATTTAAACTCTAAAAAATATTTTTTAGTATTTAAATATTTTGTAGTAAATTTACTATTTATTTATATATTTTTTTGTGTTTTACTCTATTTTTTAGTGTTTAAATATTTAGTAGTAAATTTACTAAAAAAAAATTTAAAACAAAAAAAAAAAATTTTTTGTTTAAATATTTTGAAGTAAATTTTTGTGTAGGAATAATAATTACCTAGGGGTAATTACTATCTTAAACTGAAAAATAACTCAAACATGTTAAATATTTTCGTATGAGAAAATGATTTTGGAATTACGTTTGTATGAGAAATTCCAAGGGTACCCGGCCCCTTAATAAACTAACTATATTATATTCGACTACATAGATGTTGCCAATAATTCGTTGCGCCGCGCCGTTATAAACGCAGAATTTTCCTTCTACGGTTCTTAAATCTTCTTAAATCCTATTTTTCCGGAAAGAAAAATACCTCAATGCTTTTTATTAGCTAAGTGATTAAGGCATGTAGTTAACAGAAAGACAGATACAATTACCAATTTTAATTTAAGTATGCAAGGCTATTTCGTAATTCAAAACAAAAACTTATAATTAAGACCTAACAACATTTTTAACCGACTACAAAAAAGGAGGTTTTCAATTTTACCCGTATGTATTTAATATTTCCAGAACTGTCCAGTTTTCGTATATATTAGTATATATTATAAGCGTGTATGTATGTACGTTTTTATGTTTGTGTTCGCATATTATCTCCGGAACTATAAGTCCGATTTAAGTGATTAAGTTGCAATCTTCATCAAAATCAGTTCAGTAGTTTTTGAGATAGAGAATTTTAATTCTTAATTACGTACAATTTTGAAGTCAGTTTTATCTTTTTAAAATACTTTTATTCTTGTTTCAGATCAGCAGCCCTACGCAGTACTTCTGGTACCGAACTACCCTCCAAATCTCCGAAGACATCAACTATCCAGAGACCTTCAACTATAAGATAGCTCTGGCACTCGTGATAGCCTGGGTCCTGGTGTACATGTGTATGATTAAGGGCATCGCCTCATCAGGCAAGGTGGTGTATGTGACTGCCACCTTCCCTTACATCGTCCTCGTCATCTTCTTCTTCAGAGGAATCACTTTGAAGGGCATGGGAGATGGACTCATCCATCTGTTCACCCCGAAATGGCAAAGGATTTTGGATCCAGTTGTCTGGTTGGAAGCCGGCACCCAGATCTTTTTTTCTCTTGGCCTAGCCTTCGGTGGCTTAATAGCGTTCAGCTCCTACAATCCAGTCGACAATAACTGCTACAGGGACGCCATAATGGTATCAATGACGAATTGCCTAACATCCATGTTTGCTGGGATCGTTGTTTTCTCCATCATTGGATTCAAGGCCACCATGGTTTACGAGAAGTGCCTGGATGTGAGGAATTCCACCCTCCTGGAGCTGTTTGGACCCTCGTACAAGTCGATGGTGTTCCCTGACCCGGGGGAGCCTGTGATGGTGGATCTGAACGGGAATTTAATGAACCTGACTATGCCGCATCTGCCAGAATGTGATTTGCAGAAGGAATTAGACAATGTAAGTGTATTACTTCTTTTTGTATTTAACTTCAAAGGTAGTAGTTTCGTCTCTCATGCTTGTGTTTTTTGTGTTGTCCATGTTCTTGTGTCATTCCGTATTCTTTGTGTTGCCCGCGCGTGGATCTGGACCACATGCAAGTTGCCCACATTCTATTATTTCATGGATGTTTTTCCTGTCATGCGGGTAACACGCGCGCGGTCTGGTGCATACCCGCATGCGGACCCGATCCGCGCGCGGAATATGAATCGATTTCGTTTGTCAATATAGCCGTGTAATTTTTATTGGCAACACGGCTAAGAAATCTATGCTATTTAAACGTTAATAAGACCAACTCCAAATAGACTATACATTCCACATTAGAAGATGATGATTTTGAAATTTCAAGAGAATTCTCGATAAGATAGAAACGTTGAGTCCCCCTCCTCTCAGCTAATCCTGAATTAATTTACAGTAATCCTGTCGGCGTCTAAATATAGAAACATCGTAGATAATATAAGCACACAGGGTTTAAAGATAAAGTACTAGATGACGCCGGCAACTCTGTTGCGCCAAAACTCGTTTATCGCGCAGGAACCGTACATTTTTCCGAAACGAAAAGTATCCTATGTCCTTTCCCAGGACTTAAAGAATCTCCATGACAAACAGCATAATCAGTTCAGCGGTTCGGACGTGAAGAGGTAACAGATTACACTTTCGCGTTTATAATACGAGTATTAGTATGGATTAATTGTCAGGACCTGAAGGAATCTAAAACATTTATAAAATATACTTTAAAATAGATTTAAATCCTATAATATTATATTGTTACTGATAACAAAAGATCCTTCATAATTTAATAACTAGACGAAAAGGCTTTCCTTTTCAATATTGGGAAATTATATCCTAGGGCCCAAGGGCAAGTGATGTATTAAAATCATCCCACAACTTTTACCCAATATGAAATAATTCAAATAAAGTACCCCTTATAAATCATTTTTTTAATTTCTCTTTATCCTTAAATAGATCACACTGAAATAAAGCGCTTCGTGGTGATGCCGTGTTCCATGATACCAAAGTCAAATAGTGTGATGCCTCCCCTCTCTTTTTGGTGTTAATGTAACTGACCCTAATAAGTAAACGTCTGAAATATTGTCCCTGTTTCTATCAGATCATATACGTATAATGCTACATATAGTTTTAAATTAATTATTTTATGATATCAGATCTTTAGATATAGAAATAAACAACATTTACAATACGTTTGTGATGCCTCCGGGCTCAGCGTCTAAGAGACATAAAGTATTTAGTCTGAATTATTGTCTGTGATACACCACCTAGAGATAGATATTATGCTACTAACACAACCCTTATGTCGACCACATGAGGTTCACTCTCAGAAATACAGAGACAAAATAATTCCGGACGGTATCTCTCCGCCCAAGTAATTGTGGGGTAGCGAGTAATTTAATGGCTTAACGACTGGGCGAGACCATCCGCTTAGGGCCTTATCATACTAGGGGTTGACGAGTGGATTTTGGGTGTAGAGGACGCGCAGTCAATACGTCGCGAACGTACAACGAACACGTCGCGGACACGCAGATGCGGATATAATAATATCTATGGACGCTTTACACCACGCCAGTCTGGCCCCGTGCTAAGTACCTGAAGGACTTGTGTTACCTAGGTATCAGACAACGGAAATATATTTAATACTTTTATACTACACATATATTTAAGATTTTTATTATATCATACACATATTTGAGACACATCCAGACGCGGGAACATTGAAAAATTTGTGTTCCGGCGGGATTCGAACCCGCGACCCCTTTCTTGAGCTGCTACACACTCAGCCAATTGAGCCACAAAGGTCGTCGGTCGTCGTCGATATATTGTCACGAACGTACAACGAACACGACGCGAACCTGCCGCGAATACGTCGCGAATGCACCGCGAATACGTCACAAACGTACAACGCGTTAGCACTTAGCACCGTTCTAGTCTTCTAGATAAATATGCTTTGTAAACTATTTGTACAAGCGATAAAAAAAGGCAGCGACAGCCGACACCAACCCTTTTGTAAAAACTGAAAGTTCTCCTGTTTAGTATGCCCCATATACAGGGTGTAACAAAACTAAGTGATAATACTGGGTGTATATGGGTACCCTATCAGGGTGTAACAAAACTAAGTGACAATACTGGGTGTATATGGGTGCCCTATATTCGTTGTAAAAGTATCAGCGCTGAAAGAGTAACTTTTTTCACTTTTGTATGGGAAGTGGCCGTGGCGTATTCGCAACGTATTCGCTGCGGGCCCGCTCCTCTTTAAATCAACTCGCCAATCACTAGTATGATAAGGCCCTTAGGCCGGGTTCAACGTTGTGTTAAATCATAATAGGAACATTTTGAACTTACGAGGGTATGAAATACTAATTAATGGAAACTACAAAGCAAATTGAAATTAGATACCGTTCGTATTGGGGCTTCGTTAGCTATCATGATGGCCCAAAGCGATTGCGAAGGTGTGAAGGGGCGTGTTCGACATCGTCGTTGAGAGTGCATGGTATAGACCAGGGGTTCCCAAACTTTTTCAGCCTGCGGCACAGTTACACGTCACAATATTTTGTCACGGCGGCACCCAACTTTACCCATCTATTAGAAAAATATACATATTAAGTAAAAATCTTTAATGATTATAGTAAGGTTTAACAGGTAAATGATGTAAATAATAACAAACAATTATTTAATCATCTTCTTGCTTTACATAAATAATATTATAATTTTATTTTATAATAATAATTGTGGTTTCGGATAGGGAAGGAGGATCGTCTCACGGCGCCCCTCTTGCCTTTCCACGGTGCGGCGCACAGTTTAGAAACCACTGGTATAGACAGCTTCGCGATTATGTTGACAAACTTGGTTGTTGATCATGATCCAACATGAAGTTAGGCTTTAGAAAATTCAAATTGGTCCAATCACGTATTAAGTAAGTGAGTCGTTTCGTTTCGGCATTTGTACAGAAGTACCACTTCAAATTGAAACGCATATTAACTTTACGCTTAATTTCAAATCTTACACGCCTATCCTAGATCACTAATTTATATCAATCGATTCAATCCATCAAATAAAAACAAAATGTGCGATAGATAGAAACGTTCGATCACAAATGACTAGCCATCCTATAAGAACCACCCTATATTTTCGCAACATTTATTTTGTAAGTACATAGAAGGTATTGAACATGATACTTAGGATAGTAATCCCGGCGACCATTATACACTTACAATAAGGTCGTTTTTCCACTGCCACCAGGACGTCACACAAAAATTCAAACGAAATGCCACTTCATGACCTAGGTTAGGTATAGGTTTCATTTTCTACCGAAATTGGCCTAGCGACCCATGCCGCCGCTGCTTTGTAGGGCGTAGAGCAAAATTAAACTGATAGTATAGGACAGTGGTCCCCAACCTTTTTCACATGAGCCACAAACATGTTTTGATCTCAAGGTGTATGTCGCGGGCCGCAACAACTTTTTAAGGTTAAAAATAACGTTCTTCAAAATTAACGATTTAAATGTGGAAAGAAATTCACGATTTTAACGACGACTTTACATTATTTTGCCGGTGCAGGGCGTGAATTTCAAAACATTCGGGCCACAGACAAAGTCTTGGCGGGCTGCATGCAGCTCGCGGGCCGCGGGTTGAGGATAGCTGGTCTAGGACTTTATTTGAATTTTGTCGGTGACGTCCGGTGACGGCGGTATGGACAAACACCCTAAGACGAAAGGCCGTTCAGTAATCCTACTCAAAAGACAACCTTTCGACCGAAGAGCTTAGGATTATTTGATTTATACCGCTGACCTTAGAACCCTTACAAAGCTATACAAAGTTTTATTTTAGTCTGGGGACTTAAATGTTCTTTTAGTTTATAATTAGCTGTGCCCCGCGATGTTACCCGCGTTTTCTAAGTAAAATTCAACAATAGACTATGAAAATTACCAATAATAGGATCATACTCTTCAGCAGCAGCAGGTTCTTCTCGACGGGGTAGTTCCCGAACCGGTGGTAGACACCAGTGTAGACCCGACGCTTAGAGAATATTTGAAAAAAAATATTCTGAATAAAAAGTTTTGAGTTTTGAGTTTGAGTTTGATACTGTGTTGATCAATGATGCAGGCGCATGTTGTGATGGTAGCAATAATAATGATAATGATGATGAATGTAATTTGCATAGTAGCATATTAATCCTTCAAGCCCCATAAGAGCACCGGTGATCGCGACAACAATAGAATACAATAGCATTTCCAAGAATCCGCGATCGAAGGATTAAGATGCTTCCCGTTCTTAAGGGTATTATCACACTGTCGATTAGCGAGCGATTTGAAAGCGACGACAGCGCAGCATCGTCGCGGCGTCGCGTGGACTCCATTTTGTACACTCGTATTTTGTATACTCCCTAGACGAGTCGAGCGTCGCTTTCAAATCGCTCGCTAATCGCCAATGTGATAAGGCCCTAAAACAACGCCGAAACGTGTCCACACGTATGACGTACTTAAACCCCGTCCCCCACTACCCGCGCCGCAGGCAGCATGCTCGAAGATCGCACGCTAGTCGATTTTTGAGCATGATCGAAATAAGCATGCTTATTTTGAGCAATGCATGGATACGAGGGCTGCTATTTATGTATCCGGAATTAAAAAAAGAAACAAACATATATCATTTAATATGGTTTTATTGCTTTTCAAAATATTCGCCGCGATGATCGACACACTTTTGCATACGCTGGAACCAATTTTCATAGCACTTTTTCCATTCTGATTGAGGTATCTCCAAAACGTGCATTTTGAACGCATCAACAGCCTCTTCGCGGCTCGAAAAACGTTGACCACGTAATTTGTTCTTCGCGTATGCAAATAAAAAGAAATCGTTAGGTGCCAAATCAGAGCTGTACGGCGGATGACCAGTCAATTCGATCTTTTGACCCTCCAAAAACTGAGTTGTTTCAGCTGAGGTGTGACAGCTAGCATTGTCGTGATGTAATATGATTCTGCGTTGTCGGTTGTCCTTTCTTATTTCTTCAAAGACTTCTGGTAAACAAATGGTCGTATACCATTCAGAATTAACCGTTTTACGATTCTCTAATGGCACTGTAGCCACATGTCCATTAATTCCAAAAAAACAGGCGACCATTTGTTTCAAAGTACTTTTTGCACGAGTAACTTTTGTTGGTTTCGGCTCATCTTAGAACACCCACACCTTTGACTGTTGTTTAGTTTCGGGGTCATATGCATAGATCCAGGATTCATCACCTGTGTAGATATTATAAACGGCTTTTGACGTACCACGGTTGTATTTTTTTATCATTTTTTTGCACCAATCGACACGAGCCCGTTTTTGATCGATTGTCAAGTTGTACGGAATCCAACGCGAACATATTTTTTTACAGCCAAATGTTCGTGTAATATCTTATGTATGCTCGTCATACTTATGCCTAAGGACGCCTCTATCTCGCGATATGTAACATGACGATCACGCATTATTAGTTCCCGCACAGCATCTATATTTTGTGGGACAACAGCTGTTTTTGGGCGACCTTCTTTATTTTCATCCGTGAGCATAGACCGCCCACGATTAAACTCACTGTACCAGTGATAAACAGTGGTTTTTGATGGTGCTTCATCTCCAAAAGTTGCGGTGAGTTGAATAAAGCACTGTTGTTGATTTAGCCCACGCCGAAAATAGTAGTAAATAATTGCACGAAAATGTTCACGCGTTAAATCCATGGCAAATGAAGACACGCAATTTTCAAAATGACGCCACAATGGAAAAATAATTGACAGTCACATGAAACAAAATGTATTCTTCAACCAAAGAGTTCTATTTTCAAATGTTGTAATTACTTTTTAAATATTGTTATTGTAAGTGGCCAGTTCCGGATACATAAATAGCAGCCCTCGTACATATGCTCGTAATCAGCATTTGCTCGGTTGAAGCATGCTTTCGTGCTTGAAATAAGCATGTGTAACTGTACCTTATAGGTGAACGCAGATTTGGGCCGCACCGCACGCACCGCATTCACCGCATTCGAATTCTTTATATGAAGTTACTAGCTGTCCCGGCAAACGTTGTTTTGCCATTTAAAATATTTCTACTTCATCAGTTGATACAAATTCTTACCCCCTCTTTTGTCCCCTAAGAGGGGTGGGGCGAAAAATTATATACACCAGATGTTAAGTTGGAAAAAACAGATAATAATAATATGTCAAAGTAAGTCCATTAAAGAAAAAAGTTTGATACAAAATCTGACCCCCTCTTTGGTTCCCTTAGAGGGGTGGGGTGGGGGGATTTTTTGTCACCAAATTTGAGTCGGAAGAAGACAAATTTATCTGTGAAAACCGTATGCAAAGCGGATTAGTAGTTTTCGTGTTAAAGCAAAAGTCTTATACAAAATCTGACCCCCTCTTTCGTCCCTTTAGAGGTGTGGGGGGAAAATTTTTTATACACCAGATGTTAAGTTGGGAGAAGGAAAATATATCTGCGAAAACCGCATTCAAATCGGATCAGTAGTTTTCGTGTGATAGTGGAACAAACATACAGGCAGACAGACAGACAAAAAACTAACTACATTTTTGGCTTCTATAGCGATGTACTTAGTGACACCCCCCGCTTATTATTTTTTGAATATCTTAAATGTACAGAATTTTCATTTCTACAGTTTTATTTTAATGTATAGATCATAGTGGTCGCCCGCGGCTCCGCCCGCGTGGATGTCGGTTACCGCTGCAAAAAGCCTACTCAGGAAAGACACGGTCAGCAAAATGATTCTCAGACATCGACGACGCAGTCATTTTCCGCAGGCTGCACAGATTGTCTTTCTGTGGATGTTAAAGTTGTTCATGATGAGAATATTTTTAAATGTAATTAATAATAAGTTTTCACCTCTGACGGTAGTCCCGGAGTGCAACCCGTTGTTTTAGGATAGATAACTAAAGCGATTATTGTAGAGCTTTTCTATAAACAACATTAATTGACGTTAAGTTATTTTCAAGTAACAAAATATACTGATACTCGTGATAGAGCAAAACATTCTTTTCATAAATCTATTCCTACTAATTTGAATGTTTGGCCCTGGTATTTACATAATATTTATCGTTAGTGCAAAATAATTTCTTACAGGAAATTGGAGCCTTTTGAAGGGTATTGGCAAATCAGTAGGGATCATTGGTATTCTTGGTATATGAGCCAATTCACCAGCTGCAGGGCCGGTCATAATCTTCGCGAAACGGGCGTAAATCGCAATTTTTAATTTCGCCATAACTTCTAAACCAAACGTCCAATTTTAATCATTCAAAGACCAAATATTATCTACATAAACTGTACTTAGTGATGAAATAATTCATTTTGATAAAGATTAATAGCATGAGTAAAATAAATGCGTTTAAATGTAGTCCAAAAAAATCAAGATTTTTAAATAAAATAATGGTTGTTGTACCTCACTTGACATAGATAGGTAGAGTGTGTCGCGGACTTTTTTGTAGATATTTAAAAGATCTACATTTACTTAGAACATTGTATGGTTCTACCTTTTTATAGTTTAGGCAGCGTACGCAAAATAAGTAAATTTTCTGGTTGATTTTTTTCACCTTGTGCCAGAAAAACCCAAATATCTTACGGAACCCTACATTTTCCGAAATAAAATGTAGCCTATGTTACTCGTAAATAATGTAGCTTTCGAATGGTGAAAGAATTTTTTAAATCGGTCCAGTAGTTTTTGAGCCTATTCATTACAATTAAACAAACAAACAAACAAAGTTTACCTCTTTATAATATTAGTATAGATAGGCAAGCTCGCATACCTACCTACCCGCGCCGCAGTCTTCGCAACTTCATACTAAAGAATTCGAATGCGGCGACTGCGGTGCGTGCGGTGCGGCCCAAATCTGCGTTCACCTTTAAGGTTGAATTTGTTTTGTTTTAAGTTGTATTTCGCTTCGATGCGCTTCGACTCTGCGCTAGCATAACATATAGGTGTACCAGACAAACCTTGCAGGTTTAATGTACCATCGAGGAAGTTGATTTCTATGCAATTGATAGACCAACGTTATTTGGTCGAATATGTCAATTCAATGTTAATAATTGTGATCTGTCGGCTGGGTTTGACGTAACGCAACCAAACTACTTAGGTCCCCGATTTGCATAGGAATCAACTTCTCTGATAGTACATTCTCAAATAGATATAAGTTAGAATTGTATTACTTAAATAAATAAATAAAATAAATAAATTGACCCTAACTGACCTCAACAATTTTCCAGACGGCATCCGGCACAGGACTCGCGTTCATCATCTTCACGGAAGCGATCAACCAGTTCCCCGGCGCTCAGTTCTGGTCCGTTCTCTTCTTCCTCATGCTGTTCACCCTGGGCATCGACTCCCAGTTCGGAACCCTGGAGGGGGTGGTCACATCTATCGTGGATATGAAGCTGTTCCCGAATTTACGCAAGGAGTACCTCACGGGGGGCCTCTGCCTCTTATGCTGTCTCCTGTCCATGGGTTTCGCTCATGGGGCTGGAAGTTACATATTCCTGCTGTTTGACATGTACAGCGGGAATTTCCCTCTGCTCATCATAGCGTTCTGCGAGTGCATCGGCATCGCATACGTTTATGGAGTTAAAAGGTAAGCTGCGTGTACTCTAATGTTAATAAATTGATTAAGAGTGTTAATTTGCCTATCTTCGCAATTATACCACTGAACCGGTTTTTGCTTTGAGTCTGAAGAAAAATGTACGGCTCTAGTGGGACGAACGAAATTCCGCCCAAATAAGTTTCGCGAAACAAATAAATACTCGTAACATAGCAAACCAACTAGACAAAAAACAATCATGAAAAATAACAAAAATATTCTTTCATGTTTTCGAATTGAAATATAACTTTGAGAATTTTAAAGTTTTCCTGGCTTTAACAAAATAAAATAAAAGAGTACCTAGGTAATTAAAGTTTTACTGTATAATATCTCTGAAAAAGTAGGTTATCTAGCTTTTAAGCTTAATAGCAATATTTATTGTTTCATGTTGCGTTGACTCGGACATGGAACAGCCATTTTGCAATGTTGCTATCGATTCAACTAAATAAGAATGCCGTCACGTACTCATGAATATTCAGCAGCATTAAATGTACGGTCGTCGATAGCCGGTGTACCATTCCGACCTTATTATTAAGGCAATACGGATCAAACGTGCTAAAATATCAGTTTTTTACTGTGCCTTTTATAGTATATTTTCCCCTTGTATACGAGTTTAAAATTTAACCCTGGTCATTGGTATACGTGTTTAAAATAAGTCGTAAATATATCAACCTACTTAAAAATATATAAAGTTTCATGACAGAGTTCTTTGTTTGCGAATTATCGCCTAGGTACCTACTTAATTGCTTTCTCTCAGGCAACAATGCTTAAAAAAATTATACAAATAAGTGTAAACATATAAATTCACAGGCATTGGCCTTTACAATATTAGTAGAAGAATAAATAAAATATTATAAAATTCGAACATGAGGTAATAATAAATTAGCTCTACATAATATGGTCGCAGGTCGCTATACGCACTGTTTTCCATACAAACGTATTCCCCAATTTACTCCCAGCCCCCCAGGACAATGCGTCTAGAGCAGTGGTACCCAACATTTTTTTTTCATACGGGCCACAAACATGTTTTGTTCTTGGTGTCGCAGCCCGCAACAAAAATTTTTTAGGGTTAAAAAATGACATTCTTCAACATTAACGATTTAAAAGTGGAAAAAATTACCGCCGCATACGGCCCGCGGGTCGCGGGTTAAAGATAGCGGGTCTAGAGTCTAGGCAAATGATTTTTATGCAATATTGGGATCTGGCCGAAGCCCTCGTGATTGATTTCAGCTGTCGTAATATATATATATATATATATATATATATATATATATATATATATATATATATATATATATATATATATATATATATATATATATATACATATACATACTTTAAAAAATCGTTAGCGCGATACAGGATTATGGCGCCCGCGCCGGGATGATGACAAGGTCAAAGATTAGCGAATTTTGTTATTAAAATAAAGAAATCACGGTAAAAATAAGCGTTTCCAAAATTTCAGCTTGATAGCTTTTGTATTTTTTTGTTATGCGCCTTCAAAGTTGGATATTCAAGTCGATTTTTTTTTCAATTAAATTTCTTAATATTTGTATACCGTTCGATAACTTATGTAATTTAAAGCAACTTTTGTTATGAAACCACTTTCATAAACGCAATAATTAATATAGCTACCGAACAAACATCTTCCGCGATGCCTACAAACAGCTCTAAGGTGACGTCATAATCGAGTTGCATTTTGTATGGAGTGTTTCGGGCAGGTCTATTTTATGAGATGTTTGAATTGTCATATCTTGGTGAATTTTTAAGCTATCAGAGTCATTCTTTCACCAATGTTTCTATTTTTCAATTATCTTTCAATTACCAATAAGAAAAAAAAATGTCATGCCAAATAAACTTGATACATTTCGTTTACAGATTCGCAGACGACATAGAGCTAATGACTGGCCAAAGACCTGGGATATACTGGCTGATCTGCTGGAAGTATCTATCTCCTCTCGCCATGCTGTCCATCCTCATCTCCTCCTTCGCCGAGCTCATCCTAGAAGGGTCCAGCTACGAGGCCTGGATTGCCTCGGAAGGGGATACCGTGAAAAAACCCTGGCCGATCTGGGCAGTGTTGCTTGTGCTTGTGTTGGTTCTGGCCTCGGTGCTGTGGATACCAGCCTTAGCTATATGCAGGTACTTATAATTATTTTTTTGATGACAGCAATATCGTGACATGACACGGCAATTGACACGATATCCTGTCTGTGCCAACCATAAAGTTAATATACCTAGCGGAAAATATTAACTTTATGGTGTCAACGGCTACATAGCGCAACAAAATCCATTCCTTTTGTCGCCCACTCATTGCGTAGGCGTTCTGCAAAGTTCACTTTGTATTTTAACTTTCGTCTTTTATTCCTTTTAAATACTTATTAGTAAGGAAACAAAAAATATAACAGAAAAACAATTTAATGAATTATTTGAATTACTTCGGACTTTGTAATATTTCAATGGTGTAAGAATTTTCGTGTCTGCTAAGAAAATTTTAATAACACCATGCAATGACAAGAAAGTATGTATGGAGTGTTTGTGTGTGTATGTATGTTAGTAATAAACTTTAGAAATGTTTGTTTCATACCCGTGCGAAGCAGGGGCGGGCTGCAAGTTAATTATAAGAATAAATTATGTTGATGTGAGATTTTGCTGGTGTTGGCGTTATATATTTATAAAATAATTCGGTGGCCGTATTAATCACCAATTGAAAATGTTTAAGACTCCTGAAGTGTAAGTTTTTATGCAATATCCTAAAACTAACACTGTACACGTAAAATACGTGACAAATAAAGCCGCTTTCATTGAGGGGAAACCTCTGAAAAATGTAATTTCATCATAGTTTTACAGGTAAACATTTTATCTCCTCTCGGGCGTCACCCGCCATACAGAAAAGATACCCATGGTGCCTCTGCGGTGACATCCGCACGGAAACGGTTAAAACCTTCCCTGGACTCCTTCGAATATTTTAAGACTAAAATCAGCCCAATCCGTTCAGCCGTTTTCGAGTTTTAGCGCGACTAACACATTTGAAAATTCATTTTTATATATAAGACAGCTAGCTGTCCCGGTGAACTTCGTGTCACTTTAAAACCTTCCCTGGACTTCTACGAATATTTTAAGACTAAAATCAGCCCAATCCGTTCAGCCGTTTTCGAGTTTTAGCGCGACTAACACATTTGAAAATTCATTTTTATATATAAGACTAGCTGTCCCGGTGAACTTCGTGTCACTTTAAAACCTTCCCTGGACTTCTACGAATATTTTAAGACTAAAATCAGCCCAATCCGTTCAGCCGTTTTCGAGTTTTAGCGCGACTAACACATTTGGAAATTCATTTTTATATATAAGACTAGCTGTCCCGGTGAACTTCGTGTCACTTTAAAACCTTCCCTGGACTTCTACGAATATTTTAAGACTAAAATCAGCCCAATCCGTTCAGCCGTTTTCGAGTTTTAGCGCGATTAACACATTTGAAAATCTATTTTTATATATAAGACTAGCTATCCCGGTGAACTTCGTGTCACTTTAGAACCTTCCCTGGACTTATACGAATATTTTAAGACTAAAATCAGCCCAATCCGTTCAGCCGTTTTCGAGTTTTAGCGCGACTAACACATTTGAAAATTCATTTTTATATATAAGACTAGCTGTCCCGGTGAACTTCGTGTCACTTTAAAACCTTCCCTGGACTTCTACGAATATTTTAAGACTAAAATCAGCCCAATCCGTTCAGCCGTTTTCGAGTTTTGGCGCGACTAACACATTTGAAAATCTATTTTTATATATAAGACTAGCTGTCCCGGTGAACTTCGTGCCACTTTAAAACCTTCCCTGGACTTCTACGAATATTTTAAGACTAAAATCAGCCCAATCCGTTCAGCCGTTTTGGAGTTTTAGCGCGACTAACACATTTGAAAATCCATTTTTATATATAAGACTAGCTGTCCCGGTGAACTTCGTGTCACTTAAAAACCTTCCCTGGACTTCTACGAATATTTTAAGACTAAAATCAGCCTAATCCCTTCAGCCGTGTGTATTTAAAAATCCATTTTTATATATAAGAAGATAGATGCGAAAGTTTATCTGTCTGTCTGCGAAATGAATTTCGTATAATTCTTGCGGACGTCTCTGGTTAATAATTGCGACTGCCGCCGACACGTGCCTTCGTCTGCCGTCGAATGCCGCCGACACGTGCCGTCGACTGCCGCCGACACGTGACGCCGACACGTGCCGTCGACTGTAAGAAGCCCTAGACAGAAATTCTATCGCAATTATTAACCAGAGACGTCCGCAACAATTATACGAAATTCATTTCGCAGACAGACAGATAAACTTTCGCATCTATCTTCTTATATATAAAAATGGATTTTTAAATACACACGGCTGAAGGGATTAGGCTGATTTTAGTCTTAAAATATTCGTAGAAGTCCAGGGAAGGTTTTTAAGTGACACGAAGTTCACCGGGACAGCTAGTCTTATATATAAAAATGGATTTTCAAATGTGTTAGTCGCGCTAAAACTCCAAAACGGCTGAACGGATTGGGCTGATTTTAGTCTTAAAATATTCGTAGAAGTCCAGGGAAGGTTTTAAAGTGGCACGAAGTTCACTGGGACAGCTAGTCTTATATATAAAAATGGATTTTCAAATGTGTTAGTCGCGCTAAAACTCCAAAACGGCTGAACGGATTGGGCTGATTTTAGTCTTAAAATATTCGTATAAGTACAGGGAAGGTTCTAAAGTGACACGAAGTTCACCGGGATAGCAAGTCTTATATATAAAAATGGATTTTCAAATGTGTTAGTCGCGCTAAAACTCGAAAACGGCTGAGCGGATTGGGCTGATTTTAGTCTTAAAATATTCGTAGAAGTCCAGGGAAGGTTTTAAAGTGACACGAAGTTCACCGGGACAGCTAGTCTTATATATAAAAATGAATTTTCAAATGTGTTAGTCTCGCTAAAACTCGAAAACAACTGAACGGATTGGGCTGATTTTAGTCTTAAAATATTCGTAGAAGTCCAGGGAAGGTTTTAAAGTGACACGAAGTTCACCGGGACAGCTAGTCTTATATATAAAAATGGATTTTCAAATGTGTTAGTCGCGCTAAAACTCGAAAACGGCTGAACGGATTGGGCTGATTTTAGTCTTAAAATATTCGCAGAAGTCCAGGGAAGGTTTTTAAGTGGCACGAAGTTCACCGAGACAGCTAGTCTTATATATAAAAATGGATTTTCAAATGTGTTAGTCGCGCTAAAACTCCAAAACGGCTGAACGGATTGGGCTGATTTTAGTCTTAAAATATTCGTATAAGTCCAGGGAAGGTTCTAAAGTGACACGAAGTTCACCGGGATAGCTAGTCTTATATATAAAAATAGATTTTCAAATGTGTTAGTCGCGCCAAAACTCGAAAACGGCTGAACGGATTGGGCTGATTTTAGTCTTAAAATATTCGTAGAAGTCCAGGGAAGGTTTTAAAGTGACACGAAGTTCACCGGGACAGCTAGTCTTATATATAAAAATGAATTTTCAAATGTGTTAGTCGCGCTAAAACTCGAAAACGGCTGAACGGATTGGGCTGATTTTAGTCTTAAAATATTCGTATAAGTCCAGGGAAGGTTCTAAAGTGACACGAAGTTCACCGGGATAGCTAGTCTTATATATAAAAATAGATTTTCAAATGTGTTAATCGCGCTAAAACTCGAAAACGGCTGAACGGATTGGGCTGATTTTAGTCTTAAAATATTCGTAGAAGTCCAGGGAAGGTTTTAAAGTGACACGAAGTTCACCGGGACAGCTAGTCTTATATATAAAAATGAATTTTCAAATGTGTTAGTCGCGCTAAAACTCGAAAACGGCTGAACGGATTGGGCTGATTTTAGTCTTAAAATATTCGTAGAAGTCCAGGGAAGGTTTTAAAGTGACACGAAGTTCACCGGGACAGCTAGCTGTCTTATATATAAAAATGAATTTTCAAATGTGTTAGTCGCGCTAAAACTCGAAAACGGCTGAACGGATTGGGCTGATTTTAGTCTTAAAATATTCGAAGGAGTCCAGGGAAGGTTTGAAAGTGACACGAAGTTCACCGGGAGCCGGGACCGGCTAGTTAATTATAATTTTACTATTATATGCTATTATAGTAAACAGTATGGCAAAGTGTGTAGTTATATGGATGGAGGGCTACTTGCGCCTAATTTCGTATCGCACAATCTGCATTCTGTTAGTTTTTCCTCCAGATCCGTCTATTTGATTCTATCAAAGGAAAATTGGTGTTTTCTTAGCAGACAAGATAAGAATTTTCGATTCTTACACCATTGAAATATTACAAAGTCCGAAGTAATTCAAATAATTCATTAAATTGTTTTTCTGTTATATTTTTTGTTTCCTTACTTTAATAAGTATTTAAAAGGAATAAAAGACGAAAGTTAAAATACAAAGTGAACTTTGCAGAACGCCTACGCAATGAGTGGGCGACAAAAAGAAATGGATTTTATTGCGCTATGTAGCCGTTGGCACCATAAAGTTAATATTTTCCGCTAGGTCGGCGGCAGTCGACGGCACGTGTCGGCGGCAGACGACGGCACGTGTCAGCGGCAGTCGACGGCAGACGACGGCACGTGTCGGCGGCAGTCGACGGCACGTGTCGGCGGCACGTGTCGGCGGCAGATGACGGCACGTGTCGGCGGCAGTCGACGGCCGACAACGGCACGTGTCGGCGGCAGTCGACGGCACGTGTCGGCGGCACGTGTCGGCGGCAGACGACGGCACGTGTCGGCGGCAGTCAGCGGCAGTCGACGGCACGTGTCGGCGGCAGTCAACGGCAGACGACGGCACGTGTCGGCGGCAGTCGACGGCACGTGTCGGCGGCACGTGTCGGCGGCACGTGTCGGCGGCAGTCGACGGCACGTGTCGGCGGCAGTCGACGGCACGTGTCGGCGGCAGTCGGCGGCACGTATCGGCGGCACGTGTCGGCGGCACAGGTCAGCGGCAGTCAACGGCACGTGTCGGCGGCAGTCGACGGCAGACGACGGCACGTGTCGGCGGCAGTCGACGGCAGCCGACGGCAGCCTTTGACGGTTTATGACGCTTGCAGGGGGCCTACCACGACCTTTCCTAAAACTATCATGTTTTCAGAACACTTTGTTGTAAGATTACAACAATATTACCGTACTCACTTTTTAAATATAATTTTACTAAAACAGTAAAAAATGCAAAGCAATGTTAAATCCGCTGTGAAATATCAACTTTTTTAATATCGCTAGCTTGACGTTAAAGTAATAAATTCTTATCTGTCAAACGATGTCGGTTAGTAGAGGTGGTGCGGTGGTAGGCCCCCAGTTGTGACGTACCCCCGCAAGGAAAGCGTCCACAGGTCGGTATCGTACGCAACGGACATCTCGCATCAAACGGATATTTTTTTCACAGTACGTCCGCTGAATCGGCAGTGTACGGATTACTGTTTAGCCTAGTAAATGAATGCTCAAAAGGGGGGTATGGATGGAAAAGTCGAAAGCAGTTGCAGTTTTGCTAAGAAAAAAAATTATAAATGGCACGTTTAATAACTAGTTTAGCAGTTAAAACTAAGCAGTAAAGTAAACAAAAATGAGTAGTAAAAAATAATGAAATGGATAATTGAAAACATTATTGAACAGTAAAATAATTAAATGAGCGGTAAAAATTAATGAATGGGCGGTTACGTGTGGGCAGTAACAAATCGGAATTTGTCAGTAAGAAATCTCATTCTAAGCAGTTCTTTAAACAATGAGGTGATAAAATATAATGAAATCGGCCAAGTGCGAGTCGAACTCACCCATGAAGGGTTCCGTACCGTTATAAAGCGAAAGTATATGACGGTCGCCGGCTGCTGCCGCAGCACGCTCGCTGCGCTCGCTCGGCTCCCTCTGTGTTGTGGTCCAAGTTCTAACCTAACCTACTCTTGGACTTTCTGGATTGTATTTGTTTTTGTTTTGGCGGGGGGCTGCGCCCCCGAGCCCCCCCTTTCGGTATCCGTGGTTAAGTAGGCCTTCTGTTAAGTCGTTATCGAACCGCTCATTTTATCATTTTTACCGCTCAATTGTTTTTTATAACTGTCCATGTTTTACAGTCACAATATCAACCGCTATAAAATTAAATAACTGCTCAATATTTTTTTCAACTGATCATAATAACATCTCAAATATTTAAATAACTGCTCAAAAAATTTGTTCCCAAAAAAGTATCCGTCTGATGCGAAACATCCGTTGCGTACTATACCGACCTGTGGACGCTTACCTTTACGCGTTACGTCACAACTGCAAGCGTTATAAACTGTCGACGGGAGTTTTGCCGGGAATGTAAAAGGGTGCTGTTGTGTTTTTATATTATTTTCCTAAAATTGTGTTAACTGGGTTTTTAGTGTGTAATACTGGTAGAATATTAACCATTAGATATTCGTGTTCATGCACAAGTGTAGGAAAGTGATGTAATATCCAGAAACGTGCTATTTTGTGTTCCCTCCAAAACTCCATCAAAAGTTTCAGTAAAGCGTCTACCACTTTACTGAATCGACCGACTTGACTCCTTGACTGTATTGACTTTAGACTTTGACTAGACCTGACGATACATGAAAACGATGATGAAAATTATAATAGGAGGAATATGGTTTTCCCGCCATATTCCTTACCTTTTTACCTTGTCTGTGGCACAACATACACATCCTTTGTGTCAAGTTGCCAAAAAAGAAGAAAAAGAAAAAGAAAGAAACTGTCGACGGCTGCCGTCAACTGCTGCCGACTGTTGTCGACTGCCGCCGACTGTCGTCGACTGCCGCCGACACGTGCCGCCGACACGTGCCGTCGTCTGCCGTCGACTGCCGCCGACACCTGCCGTTCGTCTGTAAGCGCTCTAGGTATCATTATTATTCCAGATACTTCGGCATAGTGATTATCGATGATGAGGAGCGCGCCTGGTTCCCCGCTGAAGACCTCCGCGACTTCCACGGCATCGAACCCCGACCCGTCTCCCGCATAGAGACGCTGCTCTTCTGCACCAGACCCGACGGCAGCGAGGGCTGCTGCTGGCCAGGCTGCTGTGAAACTGATGATGAGGAGTAAGAGGTATACAGGGTGGAACAAAACTAAGTGATAATACTTTAGGGTGTGTACGTGTTCTTTGCAGAGAGTTCACCGTGAAAGTAGCGGTGCTGAAAGACCTTTTTTTTTTCATTTTTGTAAGGGCAAGCGCCACAGCATCACGAGTTTCCCCATACAAAAGTGAAAAAAAAAATGATCTTCAGCGGTGCTACTTTGACAGTGAACTCTCTATAAGGAACACATACAAACCCTAAAATATTACCACTAAGTTTAGCACCTCGTAGTATGATAATATACTACGAGGTGCTAAACTTAGTGGTTTAGCACCTCGTAGTATATTATCATATATAATATACTACGAGGTGCTAAACCACTAAGTTTAGAAACCTAGAAACTTCTCTTCCTGAGGAAGAGAAGTTTCTAGGTTTGACTTCTAAGTTCTAGCATAACCAAATTGTGTGAGCAATTCCAACAATCATCCTTCCCTCTAAAAGGCCGGCAACGCACCTGCAGCTCTTCTTACGTTGCGAGTGTCCACGGGCGACCGTAGTTGCTTTCTATCAGGTGACCCGTTTGCTCGTTTGCCCCCTTATTTTATATTTAAAAAAACTCAAAATTATGATTATTTTTATGATTTAAAACTTCTATAAAATATAATAAAGGGACAGTCTCTAAAAGAAGGCAGCCACCATATTATTATACGACGTAACGTGTCCTTTTTCGGCCTATTTAAGAAGTATAAATCCATATAAATAAAAGTATTGCTTCTACAGGCTACAGGCTATAAAATAAAGAAGACTCATTTCTTCCGTAATATTCTCATATCAAATAATATTGTAACATATCCAATTAAATATCAATGGCATTTTTATATTTTAAATTTTTAAATTTATAGAAACTTTATAACAATGTTATTGGTGATTAATAATGTTTTGATATTTATTCATAATACTTTTATTCATACTACTCTACGCCTCAAAGGCGCCAACGAAACACAAAAATTCTTGCCTCTTTTTTGTTTTCGCTCGTATTGTATCATGCTTGTCGTAAATCTCCCATTTTATAGATACGGTCAGTATGGCAACCAAGCCAAAACGGTAGGTTTATTAGTTTTACTAGTACAATCCTCCTGTGCGCTCCATAAGCGTATGAGTAGTTTAAATGCAACTTTTACGCGGAACAAACATTTGCGGAATTTTGATTTATTTCAATATTTATGTAATTTTCATTTAATATATTTATTTCATAGGTAACGTTTTATTTAAATTGTTGATTTTTATAAATTATATTATTAGAAAACCTCAAAATAAATTAAACAAATGGCGTGTTGTAAGAATGTGGGCCTCCAAATACTATGTGTACGATAGTTGTGAAATTTAGTATTATTTTAATGAAAATTGTTTAAAACGATTGTAGCTAAATAATATAAAAAATATATGTTAAAGACTAAAATTATACAGGTATAGTAAGTGCGAAAATTCCATATATTTGAAACACAAAATTGATTACTGTTTTAAATGCTTTTAAACTTCATGAATTATTCTACAAATTAGTTTTCTATATTTATTGTTTTCATAATAATTTATATCCATGAAAAAAAATTATGGTGTAGACCGCATTATTTGATTTAAATGACCTTGTTATGAACCACTGTAAAATTAATAAGTTTTCATAAGGGCTATGGTATTTATTCATTATGTTTTGTGATTTAAATGACCTTGTTATGAACCACTGTAAAATTAATAAGTTTTCATAAGGGCTATGGTATTTATTCATTATGTTTTGTGTTTTTATTAAAGAAAACACTCGTGGGTATATCGTTAATAAAGAAAAACAAACTTAGCTTTTTCAGTTTTGCAAAAAATAGCTTTGCAATCCGATGCGCCTTTAAAGCGTATGAGTAGTTCGAACGTAACTCCCAAGAAAAGTAGTTCACTAGGGTTAAAAAGAAATCTTTTGTAAGTATCTAGATTTTGTATAATTTGAGATTGTAGAATATATTTAACACTAGTTCTTTGAATCTAGTCTACGTTTTTGAATGAAAATAAATTAAGTAAGTATACAAAAAGATGACAATAATGCGAAAGATTACAATAACGTAAGGTTAATGCAATATTAAACAAATAAATTATTATATTAAATATGAATATTATAAATATATATAATACATGTTTATAAATAATATTTTAAGTGTTCGCGTCTATTCATTGGGCGATTATATATTATATTTATATAGCCGTATGGTCCGTTTTCAAGAAACATTTAAAATGGCAAGTGCTAAAGTCGGGAAATAGGTTTTCCGAATCGAATAAACCAGTTTTATAGATAGTTTTCATTAAAAACCGTATTAATAGCATTGCATGTCCATGCTTTGCCCAAAACCTTTTTAAAAAATATATCCAGTATATTGTGTGTTTTATGTTTAAGCATACCTATAGTAGTGACTAGTCACTACTATAGGTACATAGAAAATAGCAAAGAGCACTGTTAAAACATATATCTATCTCCCATATCACTAACACTAGATCTATCTAATATATCTAGAGACATAATATTATAATATGTTTTAATTTTAAAATAACTTACGCGCAAAATCAGCTTTTGTGGTATATAATATTACTTTTCGAACATTTTTTCTCGCGTATGAAGAATAATAATTATTATAATTAATAAGTTAGGGAGCGTCCACAAATTACGTGAGGTGTTCTTTTGAATTTTTTGACCCCCCCTCCCCCCTGGTGAGATTTCGTGAGATTTTATTCAACCACAAATAATATCACAAATCTCACGTGAGATTTTCAAAATGTGGGTTTCTTACGTAAACGTTTGGTTTGACAGTCAGTAGATTTTCTTGCAAACGAATTTGTGAATGATCTTAATCGTATAACAATTACGCTTACGATTAAATCTTAAGCATACTTACAATCTGGATGAAATGGACTAAAATAGTATGATTTTGTTGAGAAAAATCGTATTTTTGAAATTACGTGAGATTTGCCGAGACCCCCCTCTCCCCAACGTGAGATTAGATGAGATTTGACTCGACCCCGCCCCCCCCTAAACACCTCACGTAATTTGTGGACGCCCCCTTAACGATTTACTCTGTTTTTTAATTGCGATATTTTTTATACTTAAGTACAATAAAAATATTTCAAAATATTTTTTAAATTAATTTTAGTACTGAACGTTTTCTGTATTATGTGATATTATTTTATACCAAAGATGTTATTTTACTCTTGTTAGAGTTTAGACCGTATGTTTTTGATATGTATATTATTTTTAATAGTAAGTAATATTTGATATACTTTTATTATAATATTTAATTGTAAGTTTTGTTATCAAATAATAAATGAGTCAGTTTGTAGCTATATGGCACATGGTAGAGCCAAAGCCAAGTTCTTCAAATCATTCTTATATGATTTATCTTTTTAATATCTAATCTTGACTTTTGTTGTATTTCTTCTCACCTTCAAGATATTGAAAGATCATAATAACTGTAAGTTTGTGACAATAAAACCATATCTTATGACAGTAAATTTAACTGAAGGTGAATAATATCACAGCCGCTTTTAGACTATTCCAATATTTAGGTACTTATTACAATAATTATTTACAAATATTTATTAGTTGTTAGCAAAATATGTAGTATATTTACTGTAATATATTATATTCTTATGACTTAAAATAGTAATTCTCGTATCTGAAGAGAGGGTAGAACGTTTTACTTGACAATAATAAAAAAGTTTATATACTTAAATATTTTAAAAGTAAGTCAAGTGCTTTAAAATAATTATTCTGTTATGCATAAAAGCCCGGGCAATTTATATTAGATTTAAAATATTTTACAGAAACTATAGTTTTCGGTTTATAATATTCATTATATTATATTTTTCTTGTTATGTAGAAATATTTAAGAGAGTTGGAAATAACAAATAATAATATAAAATATATAAGTGTTGGAAATGATTATTGTCAACGACATAATATAATATTATTCTACTTTATCTTATTACAAACTGGGCAATAAGCATGGTCTAGTAAAATAAAGTCACTTGGCTGCGCACTGATGTGGCCTAACCAGCTTTTTATTAATCTTATTGGCCAATGATGTAAAAAAGAAAATTATGTGAACAAAAGCTTTGATGTTATCTGCAAATATTATGTACTTATCAAATTTTTTCTTTGTCCTAGCAGGTTCTAGTTTAGTCAAAAACATATTATTATGACTATAATATTTATACTATTGCTGTTATGTCCAAGTAGAATTTAGATTTATCAAAAAAAATTGAATTCATAAAATTTAAAATTATATATTCGAAATACGTATTTTAATATGAATAATATTGATATTAATTTAGAGGAGAAATTTCCATTGTTAAAAATAAAGATCAGATATTTATGTTTGGGTATAAGCCATTAAATTAATTTTATACGGCATGCAGATAAAGAAATGCATCTGTTGCAGGCTGTTCCGCCAGCGTATGAAGCTAGCGGTTCAAAATATAAAAAAAACTTAACGTTTCAATTCAATATTGATCAAAAGTTAGCCTATTCATGGAAATGACCGACCAAGATACCGCAATCGAGAAAAGTTCAGGTTTTTTACTACAACAGAAAAAAAAAACTGAACTCTTTTCAATTGCCAGAACACCAAATAAAACGTCCTAGGATTTTGCTCGTGATAGGTAGACGAAACGCACATTATGTAGGTAACATATTTATGTAATTAATATAATGCGTCCTCTCCACGTTGTCTTATGATGGACCAGTATACTGTATACACGATTACGAACGTGTAGAGGAGTATCTGCAGTATATTTTGTGGGAATATGCCTGGCGGCTGGCGACCCCAAAATACGATTCCAAGACCGAGCGAGATACATAGTCATTTCAGACTTTGTATAATATACATATGTCTTGCCGTTTTCAGAAACTTCTGTATCGTGATGCAGGATTGTGGCGATAGTTGTTGCTATCGCCACAATCTACATAGACAGTTTTACAATCCTGGTTATACATCGTGGCCTAACGTGGAAAGGGGCATTTAGAGTTACAAAGTAAAAAACCAAAAATAAGTAAAAAACTAAGGTACTTTTAAGTCCTTAAAAGTGGCGTAAAAATAAGTAAATAGCAAGTGTGCTTAATACAGTCGTATATTATATTAACAGACAATAAAATAGTGCCATTTTTAAGAGACAAAGTGTACGTTTTACGCATTTATTTACGGTATACCACCGCGACCGCCTATAAGTGGCTCTAACACCAACAAAAAATGTGCATTGACCTATGCCTCGAGAGTGGAGATGTAGGCCCTAGGCATGCTAGAAAAAACCTACCTAAAATTAATTCTAAACACATCTACCAACCTAACCTATTATTGTGTAAATTGTTTAAAGTTGATAATTATATCTAAATAGAACTTGTATCATTTAAAATATTTAGTTATGTCTTAATTTATGTGCTTAATACAGTTCAAGTATATTTTACCTGTATTGCATTTATTCCTGTAAAACCTAGCTTATATCATATATTATTATAATATATGATATAAGCTAGTAAATAGCTAAGTAAGATTTCTACGATTAATCAAGCCTTATATACAGAAAAGGAAATCATTTAGATATGGCTTATTAATATCTAGGACACACTCTATATTACGTGTGAAATGTACCTAAAATAAGGCCTAGTATGAATGTATTAGAACCGTCCGATTATAAAGAGGGCGCTACTGATCCTGGCATGTAGATTGACTTGAAAATGATCTCATTATATTATTTTCCCGCTGACCGTCCGCGCCGACACCGAAATGTATGAAATACGCTACGCGTTATTCAAAAACGTTTTCTAGATTTTATACATCTTGGGCTATCTGCGCCGACGCGACTATGCGCGTGAGGTTAGCGCGACACTAAAATTAGCACTATAGGAATCGATACGAGCAACGTAAAGATGCTAATATTGATACAAAAGTGCCAAGTTCATTCAAATATTCTTTTTCTTAGATTGAACTTGGCACTCATTTTACATTTTTTCATAGGATTTGTTCAGCGCTAATTAGAATCAAATTATATGCCAGGAACCAATAAACTTTGATGTCATTATTAAGATTTTAATGTGTCAATTACTTTGATACTTCCCTTCCACTTCCAAAAACCCTTTAAATTTTCGTACACAGGTTTTATTGTACAAATTAAAAATATACCTAAAATCGCTCAAGTGTTAACCAGATGTTATTTTTATGTCTTTTACCTAGCTTATCTGCCTCTTACATATTTTGCGCTTATCTTCAGTCTTCCAAAGAAATAACAAGTCACTAACTACAATAGTTGGTATACTTGTTAATTATTACCATGAACGTTGAAAAAAAGGCGGACGGAGTCTTGTTATATACAAAACTGTGTCTTCACTTTTCTTCAGAGTCGGCCACGCACACATTCTGACGCCTGTCAAATGGTATGGACTAGCGCAAGAATGTGTGCGTGCGGACCGTGTACATACAGCCAGCTGGCCGACTCCGAACGACACAGTTTTGTCTATGGTGGTACTCCGTCCGCCTTTTTTTATACGTCCATGATTATTACATTCTTAAAAACCCTAAATCATTTTGTGTGTGTATGCAATACGTTTAGTTTTATAGAAATCAGTATACCTTACATGTTATCATTAAAACTTGCCCAAAAAATTAATAACGGGATAAATTTAAAGTAGTGCGTATGACTATACCAAATTTTTAAACTCACTTTTATAGTGTTATCTTACCTATAAAATATTATAATGTTAGGTATGTAAGATATAGTAGGTAGGTCGCAGGTTAAAGAGACATTCGTCTATTCACCTATTGCTGCTTGTCTCTTTCATTCTTATCCGAAAATATTAGTGTCTCGTTTCTGCCCACACGCTTTGCGAGTAAGAGAGATGCAGGTCAATGAACGATTTTCTCTTTATTAAGCGACCGTACTTTAGTTACGATACTATTGAATGTTTACTCACATTTTAAGTGACACATATTATATTTACTCGTAAAAGTGGCCTAACTCATTGACAATAATAACAGCTTATAAGCTTATTGCAATTTAGGATAATATAGCTTACTCACCTTTTGTTTCCTGGAAGAGATTTTCTTATATTATGACGGAAATGATGTGGCTTCTAGCACAACGAATGAGATTTGAGAGTGAACTAGATGATAGCTTCTGTTTTTTCTGCAAACAGAAGTCAGAACATAAGACAAATAATCTACAGCACACTTTCATTGTTTGCAACACTGCATATTCTGTGTCCGATAGAATATAGATGGCGTTAGTTTGCACTAATTATTTTTGGCATCTAAAAAACAATACAATAAGGGGGGTATTAGATTATCATTTATATTGGATCCTAGATCATTGAGTCATTTATATTGGATTTAATGTAATATAGATAAATGATTCATTTCTTCCTTGATCATAGATTTTTGACGTTTGCTGAGAGATTGGATCCAATACGGTCATAGAAATTGGTGTTGCCAGTTATTTAATATAAAAAAGAGTTTTTAATTTCTTGATCGTTAATATGTTTCAAATAATGTAATGTAATTATTTTTCTAATTATATACTTGAATAATCTTGCTGAAATAACATAAAACAAGCCATATTAAAAATGACGATGTCTTTTGACAAATCGAATTCTCTGAGATCTAGTAACACTGATGTCAATACCTGTCAGCGTTAGCGCTCCCCATTGGCTATTGAAACCACATATGACGTAAATAGGATCAATGTTATATGATAATGTATTATGCAGATATGATCAAATGATCATTTTTATTGGATCCTATATATGATCCTATAAATGGTCCAATATAAATGATAATGTAATACCCCCCTAAGAAATCTATAACACCATTTATAGTCGATAGTTGTAATCACTAATCAATTTTGTATCGATATTTATACAAAGTAGACATTAGAAATCGTCTGTTTTCTAGCTTTCATTAGGCATTTAATTTTTTAATTAATCGGCTGATATTATCTAAATTAAAGGTTAAAATCGGCTAAGCGCTAATCGGCTAGTATATCATTTGTAAATCATATCGTCTTTGTAAAGTTGTTGATGTAATAATGTATAGCCAAGTATGTTGTTATCTATCCATAATTATATTATCTTTCATGACTGTTGTTTTTAGTGTAAAAAATTTGTCTAATATTGCGTGTTGATGGTAAAATAAACGTTATGAAAAATATTTTTTTTTTACTATTTACTAATTAATACGACCCTCTTTTACTACTCAAACACCTCAGCCAATTTTTTCTAGGCTTTTTTTTAGTTTAAATCTAAATGGTTTCTTAATAAAAACAAGTAACATAGAAAACTATAATTATCTATTTATCTTTGTAGATTACATGGTGTAGTTACAAACCAGTTTATACTTTGTATTGATCATATCACATTTCTTCATAAGTGACAAACCATTAATGGGTGTAGATCTTATACTATTAAAAACCAGGAATATCTATGAGTAACAGTATCATCTGCAATATAAGCAAAATATTTAGTATCTCACTGTTGTATGTGTATATTGTTGTCTTTTGCTATGAGTCTACAGTCCACACTAACAAAATACTGCTTCGTGGACTTACATAATGGTGATTAAAACAATAACTCCATGATATAACCTATTGTAGACTTCTATTATAGCATGTTTTGCCTGGTTTTATTTAATATTTACTTGGAGGCATATCTAGCCAGACTAACACACGATTATTGCTTTAGATATCAAAACATTAGCTAATTTAACACATTGGTACTTAAACTAAGCCTCTAACGATTAGGTGGAACACTCAAAATACATGTCAGACCCATTTCAAATGCAGCTGCAATATTTACAGCATTGTCTAAGGTATATATTTACCTAAATATAACAAATCAGTCAAACAATCACTTTGAATTTTGTTATTGCTGTGGAAAAATGAATTGAAAGGGTACAGACTTACTAAACTACATCAAACTGATGTGTTGGCGTCTTTTTCAGCCTTTTTTAATTTTTTTGCTTTGATATCAGCCATAGTTTGTTCGATGGAACGTTGATCTTTTTTATTTGCACTCGGTACTTCACCATAACTTTTATTGACATTAGTTTTCTGTGCCGCATCTAAAGCGGCATCTTCACCGATGAGGTGGGCATACTTCTGCTTATAAAAAGTACCGCTGAGCTCTCCGGTGCTATGTTTACGTTTTCTGTTATTTTCTTCTTCTAAAGCCGCTAACTTTCTCATTTCTATGCTTTTTAGAGCCATTTCTGCTGCCTTGTCTTCGTTCCAAGCACCTCCTGATCTACGAACTGCCAGTTCATCCTCGGATGGCATGTTTTCTTTTAAGTAAACTACAGTATACCTATCTACACCTTCTTGACCGAAGGACATAGCCGTAACACCAGCGGTGTCAGCCACATCTCTTATTATAGCTCTGAACATTTGCTCCATGGGTTCAAACTGTAAATGTGGTTTGGTACCATCTTTGATAAATTCACTGATCTTATCCTCTACATTCTTGTGGAAACGATCCAGCATAGCTTTTTGCTCCTTTTTCTTGCGTTCTATTGCTTCCTTCTGTTTTTTCATTGCATTTTTCTGAGCTTCACTCACCGGTGGTGGCTTTTGCATGGAATTCAAGATTGAGCCTAGGAGATCCATTTTAGATCTTGTTCTCTGAACAGAATGAAGTGTAAGCAATTATTTCTTTGATTTTTGTGTTCCAATCTGTCGGAAATTTAAAGCTATCAACAAAATATTCTGTATTTAGCCCTTTAAAGGATAAAACTTGTAGAGCAGTGTCAATCTGGGCACAGATTTGACTTCCAAAAGTGATGGAATCTGAGGCAAACTCTAGTAACTGATGCAGAGGTGGTTGAAGTGGAGAACCGTTTATGAGAGCTGATGGACTCGAAAAGTCTATACCTCTACAGCTTTCATGCAATAAATGGTTTTTATGGCAAAGTTTTTCAAACAACTCTTCCAAGATAGATCTGAAAAAAAGGGAATTTATTAATTACTTTTTTTTATATTTGACTATAAATAACTAATAATATCAACACAATCATGATGAAGTCCTACATTAATCTTTCAATCATAGAAAAACGAGACACAATAGCCTTTCTATTGTTATCGCGGTCGCATGCGACCTCTTGGGGCTTGAAGGACTAAAAGAAAGTAAGTAGGGTAAAATGACTAGTGATTGGACAGTACCAGTCATAATATTTTTAAGGTTGCTTTAAAAACTGCCTGTATTTAAAGTATAAGTATGCCTAGCTTTAAAAGAAAAACAGGTGGTTTTTAAAGCAACCTCAATAAATATTTAGTTTTTGAACTCTGTCCAATGACTAGTATTGTCCAATCACTAGTCATTCACCTTATGTTTCTATAAACCAGTTGACAAATTGTAAATTAACCTAATAGTTGTATGTTCCATAACTATCACACGATTTCAATAGTACTTACTGCTGTTTTTTCACTTCGACAACTTCTTCCGAGATGAGGTTATGAAGACATGCCAATAACTTACTTTGAAGCCCAACAAAACCTTCTAATGGCGTACCAATAACTTCAGCTCTATAATCAGAAAACATAAATCCGTGATTAAACACATAAAAACCTTTATTTACCGATAAGAATGATGTAAAGTTACTTACTCTTTTATGTGTTTACAACGTTGTATTACTTTATTTATAGAAATTGCGCAGTTTTGGCAAGTTTTCAAACCACTTTTCGCTGAATTGTAAAACTCCTCTAAGCAAGAAAAGTAGTCAATTATGTGTTTTTGAATCTTTGTTTCCATAATTTTTAGGCATGTTGCTTAATTTCTATAACGTTTTGATGTCCTAAGTTTCTGTGAAAAAATTGGAAAAATGAAATTGTCACAATCATCTGACAGGCGTGACAGCTGACATTTGACAAACAAAATTCAAAGACTAAAGACTTTTTTTTTCTTGTTATGGCGCTCGGCCTTTAAAACCACGGCCAGTATCAAGTAAAGTATTGGCGGGAAAAAAAAACGGTTGTCTGTAAAGTCGGTTTACTGACGATAGTTGAACGTGACAACGTGCCTCTTTGTCGCTCGTTCCGCGCTCTCGCTTGCACTTCAAGCCTTAAATGGAACGCCTCAGAGCGAGGTAACGCCGCATGAGTCATGTTTTTTCGTGCGTGCAGCCGGTTCCATCGAATTATAAGACGTTGTCACGTCAAAACTCATTTCCCCAACGACACATTTCTGCTTAGCACAATTTTCCCCGACTGTACATTTCTGCTAAATAACTCATTTCCCCGACTGTACATTTCTGCTTAGCACAATTTTCCCCAACTGTACATTTCTGCTAAACAACTCATTTCCCCGACTGTACATTTCTGCTTAGCACAATTTTCCCCGACTGTACATTTCTGCTAAACAACTCATTTCCCCGACTGTACATTTCTGCTTAGCACAATTTTCCCCGACTGTACATTTCTGCTAAACAACTCATTTCCCCGACTGTACATTTCTGCTTAGCACAATTTTCCCCGACTGTACATTTCTGCTAAACAACTCATTTCCCCGACTGTACATTTCTGCTTAGCACAATTTTCCCCGACTGTACATTTCTGCTAAACAACTAATTTCCCCGACTGTACATTTATGCTAAACAACTCATTTCCCCGACTGTACATTTCTGCTAAACAACTCATTTCCCCGACTGTACATTTCTGCTTAGCACAATTTTCCCCGACTGTACATTTCTGCTAAACAACTCAAATGGAACGCCTCAGAGCGAGGTAACGCCGCATATTGCGTCATGTTTTTTCGTGCGTTAACGTGCGTGACAATGTCTTATAATTTTACGTAAAAAATCGTAAAAAATTTTCAAGTCGTTTTTCCAGATTATCGTCAAGTCGAAAGTCTAGTCAAAGTCGTCGGCGTCGTCGTCGTCAAAAAGTAGTCGGTAAAGTCAACGAGTCAAGTCAGTTGTTTTAGTAAAGTGATAGACCCTTTACTAAAACTTTCGATGGAGTTTTGGAGGGAACACAAAATCAAAAATGGCACGTTTCTTGAAGTTGTATCACTTGCCCACATATTTTGTGCACGACAACGAATATTTAATGGTTAATATTCTACCAATATTACACATTAAAAACCGAAATAACACAATTTTAGGAAAATAATACAAAAACACAACGTCACTCTTTCGTATTTCCAGCAAAACTCGACTAAAGACTTCGAGACAGCCCAAACTCCAAAGATCTCTCTCACAAGTCACAACTCACAAGTGACAACTCACAAGTCACAACATCTTAATATTATAATTACTCTTCTGTGCACAACACTGCGTTGCAGCGTCGCATCGCAATCTGTGCGCAAAAATAACCTTAGAAAAGCAATGTAGAATAATAATAATTATTAATATAGTTCTTACTTCCTTGCGATGCGACGTGCGGCGTCGCAAGTCGTGACGTACCGTAGTGTTGTGGCCTGGTCCTTTGGTTCGACTTCAAAGTTCAGAGTTCAGTCAGCACTCAGGCTCACTCAGCTGACCCGCTGACTCAGCCTCGTGAGACATGAAGTCTTTAACGATTGTTGTAATGTAACTTTGTAAGGGTGAACTATGCGATGATGAAAATATATTACTATTTTTCTTAGAAAAAGAAACCCACAAAACGAAACGAACGAAACTATCCTCTGTTTACGCTATTAACTATTTTTACTATAACCGTCGTCGCGCGTCGTCGTTGCCGAACGTTATCCAAACGTGTACATTGCGCAGTGCGAAGGAAGTATCCGATCGTCGGTCGATTAAACTGTCAACTTGCTGTCAAAATTGTCAGCCAATCAAAATTTATTTGCAAAAAATAGTTTGTTACTGTACGCAACGTGGGATACACGTTGATTTCTTCTGTGAATATTATCGGAAATAATATTTAATTAAATACCTCATGTTACTAATTTTTACCGGTATATGTGGAAAAATGTGCGTCATGTGTAAATTTTAACTAACAAGAGAAGAGTTAATTTTGTGATATCGTGAAAATGAATGGTAAAATGCATAGTGAAACTGGCACTTTCTCGTCGGACGGTATGCGGGCCGAAATATTAAATCCTTTCGTTCACAAACTGGAATTAGAAAACACGTATGAAAAAATCAGGGTAAGTTCTTTATTTAAATTCTTTAAACAAACCGCATGTTTGTGTTTGCAACGTAAATGAAAAATCTAGCAAATTGCGCAGACTCTGTGATAAATTGATATAGGTAAGAAAGCTTTCGAGTTTCGCACGTGAAAGTGTTGGTTCTATGATGTTATGTTTTATTGCTTTACTGTTAGCTGTGCTAGTACAGCTCTCAAAGACAATTCTTTAGCACAGTAAACAGACTACTACTACAAGGTTTAAAAGATTCAATAAATTCTACATGCATTTTTCATTTCACAAATATTTTCTTGTTTTGTCAATTATTCTACACTTTTGCCACTAATCAAGTAATTGAGTCTTTCGTCTAACCCAGTACTCATAAACTGGGTTCACACAATACAGACATTATTGTATGTAATTAATTGTTTAGTAAGGACTACATTAGAAAAATAACTTGACAGAAGAGGACGAAATCTATACTAATATTATAATTTATAAAGCTGAAGCTATGATATAATATTATAAATTAAAATATCATTGAGCTGAAGTGTTTGTTTGTATGCGCTAATCTCAGGAACTACTTGCTCCGATTAGAAAAATTATTTCAGTGTTAGATAGCCCATTTATCGAGGAAAGCTATAGGCTATATATTATTATCACGCTAAGACTAATATAGGAGCGAAGAAATAGAGGAAAATGTGGAAATTATCAGAAAGAGTTTATCTCACAAACTAATGGAGCAATTTTTATGTTATTTGGCACAGATAAGAAGTAGACCACGTGAAGGATCATATATGCTATTTTTGTGGACTAATTTGTCTGTGAAATATTTAATTTCCGCGGGCGAAGCTTCGCGGCTGTCTAGTATTTTAAAATCTAAATTGGAAACTTTATAGGATTACAACAAGAATCATGGCCAAATTTGTATAGGAGCTGGACTCGACTTTTATTTTTGATGTCCCAAAATAAACTGTAGTTAGATTTGGTTGTTCTTATGCTCTAAACATAATTCCGTTTGAGAATTATGTCTAAATAGCCACAGTTTTTTACAATAATTAATAACGTTAACAATTATTTTGAGGTTAGACTTAAGAACTACCTTTTTCCGGACTGCGGTGTAGCCTACAAGTGTATATTCGGCGATCTCGTTTCTAATTATTTATATTTTTCCTTGAGTATTACCCAAATAATAGAACGAATGCGAATGATCGCCGGCTGTCAGAACATAACGAAACTAAAATATATTGATCTTTTTTTGTGGCTATTTACAGACACATTTCTAATATTTTTCGATGCCTTAAAATATTAGGGAATTTTTGCTACCAAAGGCATATCGGGACGCCACCGCCAACCTGGTATGATTTGGCCATTGTTCTTTAATATTATTTTACAACATGGCAAGTAAGACAACAACAAATCATGCACATAATATGAAAAAAAAGGTTATTTTATAGTACAATGAGGTAGATTAATTACTAGTGTTTTTAGAATAATATAGGGCAGGGATGGCGATAGAATGGCACGCGTGCCAGAAGTGGCATGTAACAAAAAAATTTAGCACGCTAAGGATTACAAAGTTATTATTAATTATAGTGATTATTCTACAAAAGCGCCAAGTTAGCCTTTGGGTATTATATGTTTAAATATGCATCAAGATTACAAAGAAAAATATTATAATTGATCCTCTCTCCTATATTTTGTGATATCTTTGACTTTGACTCTTCCTTCCAAATAATTTTTCATATGGGCAAGGCACCAAGGCACGTTATTCTTCTGCTGCCAGCTGCTGCTGCCGTAAATAGGGCGGTGCCACCGGTGCCCAGGCACAGGACGCAGACTCTGGGGGGGCCGCAAGAATGGCCAGACCAGGTAGGCCAGCGGCGGCAGCATTGCTCTGGGTACCTATAATATCTAAAAAAACCGGCCAAGTGCGTGTCGGGCCACGCGCAGTATAGGGTTCTGTAGTACCTCTAGTTTTTTTTTAATTTTTGTATGGTCATTGGTCAGTGAATGTAAATAAAATTTATATAACGTGTTTTACACTACTAACAACATCATCTCAGTTACTTTCAAAGGAATTTGAATGAAAAGTTCCTTTATACTTCGCCGAATAAATTTTTTTAGTCGATCGACTATTACTCAATAACTTATGAAGTCTTCTTAGCCGTGATAGTTTTCCTTTTAAATTCAGCAGATTTCCGACTCCGTGAATTATTTTACATTTCCAGAAGCAACCGTTAAGCTGGTAGAAGCAGGGGACACTGGACTCTAATGAGTATTTCCACTTTAAAACTTAATATTTCACAAACGGATCCCTAAATCGTAAAATGATCTATGAATAGGTACTCGTAATATTTAAAAAAAACCTATCCAACAACACCCCATACGATTGGGTGGACGCGAAAAAAATATTCATCCCCGCTTGATGTGTAGGGAAAGTACCATAAAAAAATATTTTTTAAAGATTTCATGTAAAATTTTTTCGGCATCACTAATATGTGCATTCATGCCAAATTACAGCTTTGCAGATCCTATAGTCTCTGAGCAAAACCGTGGACAGACAGACGGACAGACGGACGGACAGACCGAAACTATAAGGGTTCCGTGTTGACTACGGAACCCTTAAAAAACAAGGGCGCAGTTATAGAAGCTCGCACAGGGCGCAAAAAAGGCTATTTGCGGTAGTGGTGGGTCGTCGACGCTTTTTGACCGACTTCCAAAAAGGAGGAGGTAATATGTTCGGCTGTATGTATCTTTTTTTTTTTTTTTTTTGTATGTTCCACGATTACTCAGCCGTTTGTGGTCCGATTTTCAAAATTCTTTTTGTGTTGTATAGGGTTTAACTCGAATTTGGTACCATGTTCACAAAAGTGGTGATCTGATGATGGGATCCTTGAGGAATCGAGGGGACTTCTTGAAATTTGTATAGAAACATATAGTGATTTCGATTTTTTCTGAAGCATTCGAGGTAAATGCTACCAAAAAGTAAGACCTCGCACCAGGTTATACCCTGGATCCGAAGGTACCGAACAGAACTTTTGAATGCTTATAGGTACAGGTTCGGGGTTTCGGCGTAGTTTAAACAACTGAAAGCATAAGCTAATACATCAATTTGATTAATCATCATCATCACAACCATCATTATACCATGGGTCATCACACTATGACCCAATTATTGGTACTTTTCGTGATATTTTGCATCGAAGCAGACGTTTTTGATAATGATTTCGCTGTTTGTGGACCGATTTTCAAAATTCTCGTGTTGTTGTATAGGATATAATCTTAATTTTGTATAACAATTACGAAAGTGGTGAGCTGATGATGGGATCTCTGAGCAATCGAGGAAAATCCTTGAATTTTATCAAAACACTCATAGTGGTTAAAATTTTGTTTCTAGTAAGTTAAACATATGTTACGAATAAGAGAAATTTTATACGAAGGTGTCTCTTGGTCCAAAGGCACTGAACAGAACTCCTGAATCTTTAAAGATAAAAGTATGGAAATTGCAGCATCGCTTAGATAACTGCAAGCATTTACCACAATTTCGCTTACAGTGACAATGTGAATAGTTAACATTCGTATTGGTTATTTACGCATAAAGCCTAATTTTGTAGATACTTAACTAAAAAGAGTAAAATTATTATTTTTAACAAAAAATTAAAACCGACTTCCAAGGTAAAAACAATAGTAATATGAACTAAAAAGTATTAAATAACTCTTACCCTTTAATAGTGCCTTTTTCAGAATTCGTCTAAATCTCAACTATTTCTGTACTGTATACTACAATCTTCATTACTTTGAAGTCGGTACCAGTCCCAAAAGTTTCAGATAATCTGACATTACTGAACTCACGATTAAATTAGCTGGTACCGACTTCAAAATAATGAAGATTGTAGTATACAGTAGTCAGTACAGAAATAGTTGAGATTTAGACGAATTCTGAAAAAGGCACCATTAAAGGGTAAGAGTTATTTAATACTTTTTAGTTCATATTACTATTGTTTTTACCTTGGAAGTCGGTTTTAATTTTTTGTTAAAAATAATTCGATCAACGAAACGAGACTGTTTATCGTTCATCGTAAACTATGTAGTTGAAAAAACTGTTTTTTTTTCGACTAGTTTACGGCTTCGACGAATAGTGTGGTGGGTCGTCGACGCTTTTTTAACCGACTTCCAAAAACGAGGAGGTTATATGTTCGGCTGTGGATATTTTTTTTTTATTTTTTTTTATTTGTGTATGTTCAACGATTACTCCGCCGTTTGTGAACCGATTTTCAAAATTGTTCTTTTGTTGTATAGGGTTCAACTCCAATTTGGTACTATGTTCACAAAAATGGTGACTTGATAATGGGATCCATGAGTAATCGAGGGAACTCCTCAAAATTTATATCGAAACATATAGTGATTTTGGTTTTTTGTGAAGGATCCTAGGCATATGCTACCAAAAAGTAAGATTTTACACTAAGTCATGCTATGGTTCCGAAGATACTAAGAGAACTCCGGATTCCTTATAGATACAAGTTTGGGACTTTCGGCGATCTTTTAAGAACTGAAAGCATATGCTACTATGCAAATTACATTCATCATCATCATCATCATAATTATCACTACCATCGCACGATGCATCGTTATGAGTTATGACCCTATTATTGGTACTTTTCATAGTCTTTTCGATCGAGACTCGAGTTTGTCGAGTGATTTTGAAAATTATATTAATGTAATTGTTACAAAGTAAATGATTTAAACTTGGTGTTGCGGTTACCAAGTTGGCAATTTGATCATGGGATCTATGAGGTACGTAGGAAAAAACTTTTTTGAAAACTGCCTGAGTATAGTAGTTGTGATAGTTTCATAACTAAATCCTATATATCTACAACTGACAGCTTATATGTTTACCGGTAAGTAACTAAAAAGAGTGAAATTATTATTTTTAACAAAAAATTAAAACCGACTTCCAAGGTAAAAACAATAAGTAATAATATGAACTAAAAAGTATTAAATAATTCTTACTCTTTAATAGTGCCTCTTTCAGGATTCGTCTAAATCTCAACTATTTCTGTACATACTATAGTCTTTATTACTTTGAAGTCGGTACCAGCAGAGTAGACAGAATTATAGAGTATGCCGACTTAGAACTGATGTTGAAATTTTTAAATTTGACGTATTATGACGAAAATCGTCGCTAGGGTTGTTGACTTGTTACCTACGAACTTAAAACTATGTCATATTCGCTGGACGTGTTCCTCTTTGGTCGTATTGTTGTTTGTGTTTTGGCACATGCGATTAAAATTGTCAGAATCCAATTTTGAAATCGTTATTTTAAATATTTAAAAATAAATTATATCAGCCAGCGCGAGGCACAATCCGTTCATAATCCTAGTGAAACCCGACGAATTTGACAGATATTGAAACCTGTCCGTTTCTTTGCAGTCGAACTACTGGTAGTTATGTCTATTGTGGTACCAGTCCCAAAAGTTTCATATATTCTGACATTGACTGATTAACTCACGATTAAATTAGCTGGTACCGACTTCAAAATAATGAAGACTATAGTATGTACAGAAATAGTTGAGATTTAGACGAATCCTGAAAGAGGCACTATTAAAGAGTAAGAATTATTTAATACTTTTTAGTTCATATTATTACTTATTGTTTTTACCTTGGAAGTTGTTTTAATTTTTTGTTAAAAGTAATAATCGATCAACGAAACGAGACCGTTTATCGTTCATCGTAAACTAGTCAATGACAAAACAGTTTTTTTTTTCAACAAGTTTTCGTTTTCGACGAACACTGAACTAAACAATAAACTATGACAAAGTAGTTTTTTTGACTAAACGACTTTCAGCATTAAGTTTTGACAAACTTGTTGTCGTTTTGCACTTCGACGCGACGACTGATGACGACGAACGACGAGACGGTTTAATCTGTGAGCGGTGGAAATGCACTTCCCTACATAGTACATACTTTTTTCCAGGCTTAGGACTGGCAGGCAGGCAGATTAATTACTGAAATTTTACATTTACTTAATTAATTTAAAATATCACCACCCATCCGTCGATCGCGTCGTCGCGTCGCGACGAACGGTCTCTGTCACACACACCGTTCCGGCACGGCAACCGTTCACGCATAAACCAGTTTATCAGTAGACGCTAACGGCTAAACTGGTTTACCCGTTCATGGCTAATAAACAGTTTAATAAAACGGTTCGTTCATTCAACGCCCATCCCTAATTTGCGGCACTGCTGCCAGCTATCGTCCGCGTCGCTAAGACCCATCAGATTAAGTAGGAAGGACTTATGCTCAGTTTCTTAGTTTTTTTGACTGAAGCTTATTAAATACGCTTTTTATTAGCTTCACCTGTATGTTTGTTTGTAACCGACTTCTTTGGGCGCGATTTTGACCCACTTTAAACGGCCAGATTTCGTTCAAACTTTGTAGATTTTTCGAGGACCGATGACAATACACTAATTTGATATAATTATTCCATTTTTCAATTTGTATGTTTGTTTGTAACCGACTTCTTTGGGCGCGATTTTGACCCACTTTAAATGGCCAGATTTCGTTCAAACTTTGTAGATTTATCGAGGACCGATGACGATACACTAATTTGATATAATTATTCCATTTTTCAATTTGTATGTTTGTATGTTTGTTTGTAACCGACTTCTTTGGGCGCGATTTTGACCCACTTTAAACGGCCAGATTTCGTTCAAACTTTGTAGATTTATCGAGGACCGATGACAACACACTAATTTGATAAAATAAAGCATTTTTCAATTTTTTAGTTTGGTTTTCTATAAAAAGCGTGTTTTTAGTTTTTTTAACTATCATTTATTTTATTCATATACATATGTATTCACATAATAGGCCCGTCGATATCGACATCAAACATTGCAAACGCGATTGTAATTACGATTTTGTTATATGTTGTTAGGTCCCTTGAGAGTAGTTAACACCCAAATTTGCAACCCTGAAAACCCTGTGCTGTCAATGTTAATGTCAAATCAAAATACGTTCAGTAGTTTTTGCGTCTTTATCTCATGAACCGTGATAGCTAGAGAGTTGAAATTTTCACAGGTGATGTATTTCTGTTGCCGCTATAACAAAAAATACTAAAAACCAGAATACAATAAATATTAAGGGGGGCTCCCATACAAAAAACGCGATTTTTTTTGCTGGCTTTTGTAGATGATGTTTCGGAGGCTGTTTCTCATGAACCGTGATAGCTAGAGAGTTGAAATTTTCACAGGTGATGTATTTTTGTTGCCGCTATAACAGCAAATACTAAAAACCAGAATACAATAAAAATTAAGGTGGCTCCCATACGTTTTTTAACCGACTTCCGAAAAACGAGGAGGTTATATGTTCGGATGTGGATATTTTTATTTTTTTTTATTTTTGTATGTTCAACGATTACTCCGCCGTTTGTGAACCGATTTTCGAAATTTTTGTTTTGTTGTATTAGGTTTCACTCCAATTTGGTACCATGTTCACAAAAGTGGTGACCTGATGATGGGATCCATGAGTAATCGAGGGAACTCCTCGAAATTTATATGGAAACATATGGTGATTTTGGTTTTATGAGAAGCGTCCTAAGCATATGCTACCAAAACGCAAGATTTTGCACCGAGGTATATATAACTATGGTTCCGAAGATACTAAGAGAACTCCGGATTCCTTATAGATACAAGTTTGGGAGTTTAGGCGCTGTTTTAAGAACTGAAAGCATATGCTACTATGCAAATTACATTCATCATCATCATCATCATTATTATCATCATTACCACGTCAGGGTCACCAATGTCACCAAATTCAACCTTATCTACAGAGCATAAGGCACACATTTGACATTACTTCTGAGAAGTTAAAGTTGCTTCGATAATGTAACATTCTGTCTCACTTCGCCAAGATATTCTGGAAAACAACCTAATTTCAACCTTTTGCATTGCGTTTAGCGTTCATAGTACAATAACTGTCGTCTCGCATATCTGCCAGGGCTGTCAAGCGAGCGGCGTGGCGCACTATGGAAAATGGTAGAACTAGAGCATATCATAAATGGTTTTTAAAAATATCACAATTTGAATGAAATATTTATTGCATTCGATACTCTAATAACCAAATAATCCTAATCAGACATTTTTTTGTACTAAAACTGCATAAATATTTTTTTTCATAGGTTGAAGTAAGTTGAAGTAGCGGATGGCTCATTCAAATGTTTACATACACATAATTCAAATGAATATTGTGAAAAAAGTATTTAGCACATCCATGCGGTTTTATACATTTTTAAAAAGGATATTTTATGTTATTAATAATGAGCTATTAACTTTTTTTAATATGCTTTTTATTTTTGAGTAAGTACTTAAAAATTGACATACCCTATTTTTCACTTTTCTTTTTTTTCGTCGAAGGTTTTCACATTTACCGACGTCTCCCGACGCGCAACCTTATGTGTTATTTGATAGCCTAACTATTCATAAATGAAAAATTTAAAAAATCAGCTGCGGAAGTTTGCGACCCTGGAAGTTATGGGAAAAAATGTGATAGAGGTCGGAGTAGATAATTCGGTATCTTTTGCGGTTACTGCTGGATTATCCACATTGCATGCCTGGATTCGCAGCATGGAAATGGTATTACACATTTGCTACAATCTTGACTTTAAGACTTGGTCTGCTACAACAGAAGAAAAAAAGAAATTGAAGAAAGAAAAGAAGGAATTTGTTCAAAAACGTTTCAGGGAAGAGCTAGGATTAATTATCGATAAACCTCGTCAATTAAGTGGAAACTCAAGTGATGGAAATACAGCACGAAGGTTCTTTTACAATTACACTTGCTCGGCGAACATAACAGGTGTTGATGAAACATTGATTAAACGCTTGTATATTTTTTACAAGCTGTATCTTCTGGAATGATGATCGATCCCGAAAAATTTGGAGTTTATGCCTTAGAAACTGCGCGAATTTATGTTAGTAACTATGATTGGTACTACATGCCATCCTCCGTGCACAAATTACTTATACACGGAGAAAACGTGATCAAACATTTTTCTGTTCTTCCTATTGGGCAACTGTCGGAAGATGCACAAGAGTCGCGCAATAAAGACTACAGAAATATGCGCCTGCACCATGCCAGAAAATGTTCCCGTATAGCTATAAATGAAGACGTATTTAAAACGCTTCTATATACTTCAGATCCATACATTTCAAGTTTAAGAAAACGTTATGTGAGAAATGTGAAGGATCTTGATGAAGAGGCACTAAGTCTTTTGAAGGTGGTACCTGAAGGTGATCCTACATTTACACCGGAAGTAATTTTAGTTAGGAATAGCGAGGATAATAACAATTAGATATAACATTATAAGTAACTAAAACCTAGTTATATAAAACCAATAATATTATAAGATTGGTCTAATCTGAGAAAAATTAGTTTGGTGTGAGGCATAGATAGGTACTATACGATTTTATAATTTTATGTAAGTATTTTATTATGCTTGTGTGATAAGTAATTGTTAAGTTTTCTTAATTTTACTCATATTAGTACTTAGTTATAAAAATAAACATATACTCGTATACTCGTATTACTTTTTTTCTCTTTTCTTTTTTTTTACCTAAAATAAATATGTATACATTGAAAAAAAATACAAAAATTGATTATTTTTAAAATCTTTGTATATCACTATATACATGTGCCAAATCTCAATACAATACGATGAAAAACCTTGAAGTTACAGATTTTTGATCCGATACGGACCCAAATTTTCCACTGTGCGGCGGCGCGGGCGCGGGCCGGGTGCCGTACTATGTGCGCTGCGTGTGCGACAAGTCGAGCGAGTGCCAGCCTATTGAAACTAGTCCGGTGACCGGCTACTTAGCACGTCACACGTGTTCACTTAGATTTTTTTTAAATGTATTGTTTAAAATTATCTGCAGGCTGCAGCTGATATTATATTTTGTAAGTGTGACTGTAATAAGATACGTAGAATAATATACAGGTGTATTATTCTACGTATAGTACGCGATGGTTTACTCAATTAAATAGAAGTCTTTGGGTTTACTAGGTAACTAAAAAAAAAAAAATTAAAACCGACTTCCAAGGTAAAAATAATAATAACATCCTTATAATATGAACTAAAAAGTATTAAATAATTATTCCTATCTAATAGTGCCTTTTTCCGAATTCGGCTAAAACTCAACTATTTCTGTACTCAATCTTCATAATTTTGAAGTCGGTGCCAGTTCCAAAAGTTTCAAATATTCTGTCAGAGAACTGAAGATTCATCTGGTACCGACTTCAAAATTATGAAGATTGAGTACAGAAATAGTTGAGTTTTAGCCGAATTCGGAAAAAGGCACTATTAGATAGGAATAATTATTTAATACTTTTTAGTTCACATTATAAGGATGCTATTATTGTTTTTACCTTGGAAGTCGGTTTTAATTTTTTGTTAATGTAGATAATGTTTCGGTGGCTGTTTCTCATGAACCGTGATAGTTAGATAGTTTAAATTTTCACAGATGATGTATGTCTATTGCCAAGTACGAGACGGACTCGCGCACGAAGGGTTCCGTACCATCATTTATAAAAATGGCAAAAAAATCATATCTGTTGTCCGACTCGCACTTGGCCAGTTTTTTGTTTGTCAAGGAAAAAGTTGGCGAGATCTATCCAGTCGGGGTTTTTTTGAGGATGTTGCACCACTTTATCTTGCCTTGCCAGAAAAGGGCAGAGGTAGTGTCACACCCGCTGATGACATGCAGAAATAACACCATCCCACGTGGAATCTGCATTTCTCCGCAAGTGAACGAATTTTCTGGGTATTGGATGCAGTCTGATCCACCTCTACTGCCTTTCTGAAAGTACACAAGAGACAACTGAAACAAGAGCTGTTACATCGGAAATTCTGTAATTTCACAGTTTTCCTAGCACTGCGGGAGAATTGCCCATCTTTGACTTGCTGTATCTTCGCAACCAAAAGACACAGCGTGTTCAAGTTTCGCTAAAATTGTAGCAAATTTTGTTATCTTTATTAATTAAAGTTTTAACGAACGTACTTGAAAAACTCTTCGTTAAGGTAGATTTTTATAACAAACTGAAATATGTGCCATTTCGCAGTTTTTCGAGCACCGTGGGGGCAGCACAGGGTTTTCAGGGTTGCAAACTTGTGTGTTAACTACTCTCAAGGGACCTAACAACATATATCAAAATCGTAATTACAATCGCGTTTGCAATGTTTAATTTTTTTTTATGTCGATATAGACGGGCCTATAACGCTTTTGACTGGCGAGAGTATTATTATTTATTAAGCAATCATCAACGCTGTTGAACAAATAAACTCCTGTTAAAAAAAACGCAGAAATTGTCGCCTTCCTGGCCAATCTAGGCCATACTGATTCCCGCTACACGGGATACTAGTCAGACCAAGGAGCGCTAAGGGTCGAGCTTTGACTACAACATATCGATTGTATACTGTCTTCACTTTCATTGCGTATGATGAGGAAACTATCTATGCGTAACCAACACAAAAACAAACTATGCAATGGTAAAAGTAGAAAACAATGTTGTCCACCGTAAGAGAAAGTTGCGTGCAACACACGCATTTGTTTGTCTTACGTAAAGGTACGATAATTACTATTTTATTAGTTACTAGATGACGACCGCAACTCCGCTGCGCCAAAATTCGTTTATCCTGTGGAAACCATACATTTTTGCACGGGGGCAAAGTTTCTCCAAACCAAATTTCAGCAAAATCTGTTGTCAACTGCGGTGCGGACATACAGATACACTTTCGGACTAATAATATTAGTATGGTTTTAATTTAAATTTATAAATAAGTACCCTGGTTCTTCTATTTTAATGCGACATTCATCTGTATTCCGTTTGCTAAAAAACTACAAAATAATGTTGTCATGAAAGTATGACCAGCTAATTTTATGAGAATGCTATTGGCTGATTTTAGGGTTCCGTACCCAAAGGGTATAAACGGGACTCAATTACTAAGACTTCGTTGACTGTCTGTCCGTCCGTCCGTCCGTTCGTCCGTCCGTTCGTCTGTTTGTCTGTCTCCAGGCTGTATCTCAAGAACCGCTATAGCTAGACTTCTGAAATGTTCACAGATTGTATACATCTGTTGCCGCCAGCAACAAACGTGATTTTTTGGCCTTTTTTGCTCAATATCAATAATAGTGCCAATAGGTACATATTATATATAATATATATAATATAATATAATAGGCACTTGATATTTTTACAAATACCTTAATTAATATACGTCTGCTTCAATATTTAATAAGAAAATTAAAATTAAATAAAAATTTAAGAGGGTTCCCATTCAAAAAAACACAATTTTTGGCCTATTTTTGCTCTATATATAACGGTACGGAAACCTTTGTGCGCGAATCCGACTCGCACTTGACCGATTATTATTGGCTGGATCGAATGAGTAACTAATCTGCATTGAAATAGTATTGGGTTTTTTTTCTTACAAAATAACATTGTATTGATAATTTGATAATGCAAGGCCAAGGATATAAGATTTAAGCAAATAGGAAAATGAATGAATAAATCGGAAATTAACATTTAAATAATCAACAAATTACTCATAAGAATTAAGCTTAGCGCAAACCTACGCGACCAAAGCGACTGCGAAGCGGTAGCGTCTACCGCGCGGCGGACGCTGCCCCTGTAATCTTATGGCGCTGTGCACACCTGCACGACCGCGACGCGAAATGTTCGCGTCGGCAAGCGGAACGTGCGCGTCAAGTTGTCAGACGCGTGTTTTGAAGTTTACATAACTAGACTTCTTTTTTAAAACCTTTTTTATATTATTTTGTACTACTCTTTAGTTTATGATTTCTTGATTTGTTTACGTTTTGGTAGATTGTGTCATGAATAATGATTGCCCGATGTATTATTTTTCTCTATGATCATGATATTAGTAGTCGCGCAGGTGTGCACGCCAAGTTTCGCGTTGCAGACGCTTCGGATTCGCGTACCGCGTCCCCTGTCACTGACGCGTAGGTTTGTTTTAAGCTTTATGTAACGAATTTAATGGCGTTTCCGGATTAGTTTTAGGATTTCAGGGTTAATGCCAAGTTCAATGATGGAATAATTTCATGAGTAAGTAATGAAACAAGGGTGCATCACTGTGATACATAATATATTTTGTAATATAACCGGCTAAGTACGAATCGGACAAGCTAAGTTTTATTTTTTGCCTGTTGTCACCCTTTTTTCCAAGGTGGCGGCCGTGGGACAAAAGTGGCGACCCCACAAACTTGAGGTTAAGCTTCTATTGACCCCCCCCCTACATGTCCCAAAAACAAAATTGCGTCCTCTAATAAATGCAATATTTGGTCATTAAAATGTAACATTTCAATGGACTAATAGCCAGAGGCGTGCAGAGCTTTTTGACATGGGGTAAGCAGCGGTATCGGTTTAGTAGTTTTGGCGTAAAGCAAAACAGACAGACAAACGGACAAAAAGAGATATTTTCGCATAAATTGTAATATTAGTGTGGATATAAATTAAAAACTATGTTTTCTAAACTATTATAATATATGAGTACGTTCTGTTATGAAGAAACAAAAAAACGCCATCTGTTGTCACGTGTTGGAACTACAATGATAGTTCATTTGCGTCCACATGTGTGCTAAGCTAAAATAAATAAAAACGCCATAGATGGCGTATGGCGTAATATAGATTGTTATATATTAGAAATGCAATGTGAATTCATTTTCATCGATATTTCCATGGAAATTAGATACATAGTATATTTTTGTCTTATAAAAATGTAGCCTATGTCCTTTCTCAGGCTCTAGACTGTGTACAAAATTTTATTACAATCGGTTCATTAGTTTTGGCGTGAAAGCGAGACAGACAGACAGAGATAATTTCGCATTTAATATAAAGTATATAATATTATAAAATGATAAAATAAATAAGTACATGAATATGAATTACATGAAACTTTCGAGTTACTTACATTTCATTTTTGTTGCTGGTTTAATTGTTGTAACTCAGGTACACGTACCTACCTTTCGACACAAATCACAATTAGAATCTTTTCACTGAATGACAATTGTGAAAACTTGTTTTTTTTAATTTTTAATAAACACACATTTTCAACACAAACCTCACAGTCAAATAACATTTTTAAGAAATCAAAAAACGCACTTAATATAGAAATTAGAAACTCAGTAATAACTAATATCTAATAAACTGTTAAATGTACAAACTTTTAAATGTTAAAATAATAAAAATCTTCTAAGAAAACTATAAATATACTGGCGCAAACAAAAATAATATGTTACAGTGCTCATCACATGAAAAAATGGCCTCCAAAAATACAAAACACTTCTGTAATGTAAACAAATATAAACCGTACTAAACAAAAATGCATTATGTGCATATGTGATTAATTAGATTTCCGTCTATTATTTTTACTCGGATTATAGGCAACGAACATATCCGATTACTTCCGAACGCGCCGGCGCTCGGCTAAGCTCGGAAACCATGCGGCAGGTCCTGGCCAAGTAAATCGCACACGCACACACGTTTGCGAACAGTGTACGAATACGAAAATCTTAACTCACACATATAGGCGGGGTCTGCGAGACATCGAGTGCCTGTAACCACAGATATGTATTATAATTTTGGTGCGTACCTTCGCGCGGCGCGCCTAGTTACCACTTACCGACTTATGTTTATGTAGTTTTGCAAATCAATTGGTGCTATTTTATAAAAGTAGGCGTTAATGTGTATTCATATTTTTACTATTAATAATAATTAAAGTCATCTAAAACGTACGAAAGTTAAATTAAAATATGTGTATAGCAAGTATTTATCATTAGGTAAGCAGTGCTTTTTTGCCTTTATGGTACGCACGTCCATGCTAATAGCCTAGTTTATAAACTGGTATTTTATTTGTTTTTTTGTCGATCGCGGTCGCTTGCCGCAAGGATCGGATAGCCAACTTAAGAAATAAGGGAGTTAGTTTTTACGCAGTAACATAAATTGAACAAACGAACCTATATTTACTTCCTTCATTCTTGTTGAATGTTAGTATTGACTACAACATTAATTGACAAACGCGTAATGTTTGGTCACGAGCATTAGTATGTGACCGTTAAACATATTTTTCTAACACGCGTAAACAATGTGCCACTTTTGGCCCTTAGTGTACTACTAGGTCGAAATGTGGCTCATTACGCTAATACATAAAGACGCGACTTTACATCCCTATTTCCATACTAATATTACTGGCTATATGACCGAACTTCGCTCGGTATTCAAAAAATTAAAAAAACACACATAAAATGACATTTTATGAAAATGATTCCTAGCTAGATCGATTTATCGCCCCCGAAACCCCCTATATACTAAATTTCATGAAAATCGTTGGAGCCGATTCCGAGATTCCAATTATATATATATTATATACAAGAATTGCTCGTTTAAAGATATAAGATAAATGCGAAAGTGTATCACGCATAAACCGCTGAACCGAATTTGATGAAATTTGGTATGCAGATATTTGGTGTCTCAGAAAGGCCATAAGAAGTTTTTATCCCGAAAAAATGTACAATGCCCGCGATTGCCTGAGGTTGAACATAAGCAATTTAAGGCGAACATGTCTCTACCAAAGACCTATATACCTAACGTGACCATTTATTTTTTTAGCAGGGCGGGACAAATACAGAGTTCCTCCCCACGCGCTAACTACTGGATCGATTTGTAAAATTCTTTCAGCGTTAGATAGTTCATTTATCGAGGTTAAAGTTATATTTTATCACGCCAAGACTAATAGAAGCGAAGAACCGGAGGAAAATACGGGAAAAATTATTTGAAAGGGCTTATCTCACGAACTACTGGAGCAATTTTTATGTTACATATTTGGCACAGATAAGAAGTAGACCACGTGAAGGATTATAGGCTATTTTTGTAGGCTAATTTGTCTGTGAAATTCCTAATTTACGCGGGCTAAGTAATCACGTTGGTTGTATGTATGCGTTACTTCCAGGCGTTGCACAAACATTTCAAACATAAAGATACTTTTAAATTATTGTCGTTTGGTCTGTTTGCAAAAGCGGGACAATTTCGGCCTCGCGGGGGACAGCGGGACAGACTGCCTGAAAGCGGGACTGTCCCGCCCAAAGCGGGACGTATGGTCACGTTATATATACCTATTTCTTATGTCAATGTCTCTACACGTTCTTAATGGTTTGTATTGGCCCAATATAAAATAAGAATGTCTGTAGCTAGTCTAAAGACGCGACTTCACATAAAACAGAAATCGTTATGTGTAAAAGTCTGGCTGGCGTAGATGCAGAATCAGTTGGCAAAGCCTTATCACTTATCACAAACGCATTGCAAGGCTATATGTCTGGTAACTCTATTTATTTAACAACTTAGAAAACATAAATATTATGTAATCATATCCTTCGATCGCGGATTCTTGGAAATCTATTGTTATTCTATTGTTGTCGCGGTCGCCGGTGTCCTTATGGGGTTGATAGGTTAAGGGGCCGGGTACCCTCGAAATTCTCATACATACGTAATTCCAAAATCATTTTCTCATACGAAAATATTTAACATGTTTGAGTTGTTTTTCAGTTTAAAATAGTAATTATCTAGGTTCCTGCACAAAAATTTACTTCAAAATATTTAAACATTAATTTTTTTTTTGTTTTTTTTTTTAGTAAATTTAGTACTTAATATTTAAACACTAAAAATAGAGTAAAACACTAAAAAATATATAAATAAATAGTAAATTTACTACAAAATATTTAAATACTAAAAAATATTTTTTAGAGTTTAAATATTTTGTAGTAAATTAACTATTTATTTATATATTTTTTAGTGTTTTACTCTATTTTTTAGTGTTTAAATATTTAGTAGTAAATTTACTAAAAAAAATTTTAAAGCAAAAAAAAAAATGTGTTTAAATATTTTGAAGTAAATTTTTGTGCAGGAACCTAGGTAATTACTATTTTAAACTGAAAAACAACTCAAACATGTTAAATATTTTCGTATGAGAAAATGATTTTGGAATTACGTATGTATGAGAAATTCCAAGTGTACCCGGCCTCTTAAAGCGCTGGGTTAAAGTTTTTTGAATTGCGCGGTATTGATCAATTTTATTTCTCTGATGATTTTACATCTACTAGTACTACGACCTAAGTTGCTAATAATGAGTGTTTATGTCTGTCTCTTCACGCTTAAACGGCTAAACCGATTTATACAGGGTGTAACAAAACTAAGTGATAATACTTTAGGGTGTGTACGTGTACCTTGTAGAGAGTTCACTGTGAAAGTAGCAGCGCTGAAAGACCTTTTTTTTCACTTTTGTATGAGGAAACTCGTGACGCCGCGCTGGGGCGCGCTTGCCCATATTATAAAAGTGAAAAAAAAAAGTTCTTTCAGCGCTGATACTTTCACTGTGAACTCTCTACAAGGAACACATACACACCCTTAAGTATTATCACTTAGTTTTGTTACATTCTGTATAATGGTTGGGGATATTTCGAGCGACGGGAAATGACATACAAGTTTTTGTTGCAGAAAAATCTAAGGTTCCCGCGTGATAATCGAATTCCAGTTAAACAGAGTCTAGGCGTCATTTAATCCTTCGATCGCGGATTCTTGGAAATCTATTTTTCTCGATGTGGCCTCTTGGAAGTTGAAGTATTAACATCGTTTTCGGCATCTAAATAGCCCCGGGACAAGGTAGGCCGACAGGATACGGAAACAGCCGAAGTTTAAATTAAGAACTTAAATAGCCGCGTACTGACCAAGCGAGCCGTCTCGCCGCGGCAGCCTCGCGCGCAGTTGCTCGTCGGACAGTACGTTTTACGGCGCCTCGGACGTTTGCCGCGCAATAACGTGCGCGGCAAACGTTCGAGGCGCCTTTGAGCATCGACCAAAAACCGACAACTTTTGGCTCGGCCGCGGCACGCTCGGGCGAGGCAGCGAGGCCGCTCGCTTGGTCAGTACGCGGCTAATTACGTATTGCATTATTTGCACTAGTAATTGCTTCGTGGATCATCGGTTTTGTTCGGCTATTTCCGTATCCGTTCGGCCCGCCCTGCCCCGGGGTAGTTTTAGATGCCGAAAACGCTATTAGAATCTAGATGCGTATTCGGAGGTCTTTTTCTTATCAAGTTCTAGATGTAAGGTCGCGAAGACGGAAAGAAGTCTAATATACGTGTGTGTCTTCATTTTCCTCTCAAGACTCAACGTTTGGCATTGCCAAAGGTTAACTTAAGAGAGCCAGCCTCGACATTAGCAAATGTCTATTAAAAATTTAATTATATGGAACAACAAACAAAATCTATAAAAAAATTGAATAACGAAGCATATTTAAAACAGTTTGACAAATGACAACTAATTTTTTAATTAAAACTATTAAAAGTATACAAGGCCGCATAATACGATTTTTTCTTGGTTCCTACAAAATGTAGGGCTAAGGCTTTCAAGGTCTCGAAACGTAATACAATCTACGTAATGTTGCAATTTGTAACGTAATATTTAATCTGCATAATGGCATTTGCTCAAGAAATTGATAAGCCATCATCATTACATATCGAAAAGCATGATTAATTATTGAAGTGAAAACTTCTTTAGCGGCGTTGAGCACTTTTGTGGGATGGGTAAAAACTGTGAAACTCGCGTCAGATTCTCGTGCTGATCGAAAAACCTTGGAAAAACCGTAAGATGGTTGGAGAGTAGTGTTTTGTGTCAAACTCGAACTCGAACTCGAATTGATTGTAAGGGTTTCGATTAATTAAAAAAATCGATTTTTTAAAAATCGATTTTCATAAAAAATGGGTTAAAAATTTAATCGATTGTAAGGGTTTCGATTAATTAAAAAAATCGATTTTTTAATAATCGATTTTCATAAAAAATAGGTTAAAAAAATGCATAACGTTAATAATCAAGTTTTCACTTCTGCCGGCACTCCCGGAGTGCAACCCGTCTTTTTTTTAAGTATTTCCTTTTTGCTAGCAATAACACTGATTCTGCGGGGTACTCAATACTCATCTAAATTCTAATGCATTAGATCAGACGTGCTTTTCAACCTTTTTATGATGCAACATGGTGTAAAAAAATATTTCGCGACCCCTTGATTTTTAGGGTTCCATACCTAAAAGGTAGACAGACAGAGAATGTAATAGCACTAACAGTGTCCAAGCCAAGTTCCAGCATAACAGAATGGCGAGCAGCACCGTGTGTAATATTACACGAACCATTTGCAGGTACTTTTGACCCTCTCATAATTCAGAAACTATTTCACATAAACGTTTCAAATTTGGCTCATATAATGAGACTTGCGAGATAACTACATTCTCTAAATTTCATAAGCACAGCTCAAACGGTTATTAAGATATTAACGTCCGAAAATCTACATTTTTATAACTGACTGACTGACTGACTGACCTATAGATCAAAATTCTAACCCACTTCCAGATGACCTAGAAGGCTGAAATTTGGAATCCAGCTCGGTAATTGTGTGAAAGCGTAGGGAAAAATCAGAAAACAAAAAAAATCGGTCAAGTGCGAGTCGGACAGAGCGAAACTAGGCAAAAATTGTGTTTTTTGTATGGAGACCCTTAAATATTTATTTTATTTTATTTTTATTATGTATTATGAAAATAAAAATATAATTAAAGATTTTGTTAAATTTTCAAGTATCTACCGGCTGCCATTATCGATTTTAAGCAAAAAAAGCCAAGAAAAATCACATTTATTGTATGGGAGCTCCCCGTAAATATTTATTTGTGAAGTGAAAAAGCTTTAGGAAATTAATAGAAGGTGACTTTATGAAGTATGTCTGTTACCTCTTCACGTCCAAATTGCTTGTACCGATTGTTCTTAAATTTGGTATGGAGATATAGTTTGAGTCCCGGGAATAGACATAGAATTCTTTTAATACGTCTGTCCGTCTGTCTGTCCGTCTGTCCGTCCGTCCGTCCGTTTGTCTGTCTGATTGTTAGACAGCTATAATAATAGCTACTTTACTTCCGCACAATAAGCTGTACCCTATAGTTAATGGTTGGAAATACACTTGTGTTATACCTTATTATTCCAATGCCTCCTGATGGTAGCTGCTTTTTCCATTCGCTTGAATTTTCTTTGTTTTATTCGTCTGATACTCAACAAGGCTTAGGGGCTATTTCCCCAATTCCTGATTAGTTCCAGATAGGCTATCCATAACTTATCCGACAGATAAAGGATCTGTCAGTTAAGTTTCAGATAGGATATTCACAATTTATCTGACAGATGAAGTATCTGCCAGATAAGTTGCGGATAGCATATCCGATACTCGTCGGAAGTGGTGAAACAACACCTTAAGGTTGCGATTGAATATAGTCGAATATTATGTATGTTTGAACTGGGAAGATTAAGATGTCTACTGTCTACCCTTGCTCGGAAAGTTTCCTGTACAAAAAGTAATGATATCCCACCAAAAACATAAAATATGTAAAAATGGAAAGCCAAGTTCCATACAAACATTATTCTTGTCTATGGACTTCGCCGTAAAAAGGATGGAGATCTAAATGAGTGCCAAGTTCCATGGAAAATCGAAATATGTATGTATAGGAACCAAATAACATCATGAACAAATAATAGAGTCTATTTCTTTGCTTTATTGAATATCTATAACAATTAATGTTCTTTAAATAATGTGAGATCTTAAACAAGATTAGATTTGACTTGGCTAGTTTTCATCAGAATTAAAATGTTCAATAACTTTATGAAATGACTGATGTAATGAAAACTGGCCAAGTTAGATCTAATCTAGTTTAAGATCTCACATTATTTAAATAACATTAATTGTTATAGATATTCAATAAAGCAAAGAAATAGACTATTATTTGTTCATAATGTTATTTGGTTCCTATACATACATATTTCGATTTTCCATGGAACTTGGCACTCATTTAGATCTCCATCCTTTTTACGGCGAAGTCCATAGACAAGAATAATGTTTGTATGGAACTTGGCTTTCCATTTTTACATATTTTATGTTTTTGGTGGGATCGTCATTTCTTTTGCTAGTCATCTTCATTATTCTATACATTCTATCCCATAAGCTTTCCTTGTTTTGTGATGTACAGAATTGTTTCCAGCTGGCGGTCTTTGTGGTGAGTATCAGGTCTTTGTACTCTTCTAGTGCTTTTAGGTAATTATGCACCACCATCTCTCTTCTGTCGCTGTTTGCCTTATTGATTTTCCGTCTTAGTCTTTTTACTACATTTTTCTTTTCTTTCAGTTCTGGAGTTATGAAATTTGGCACACAGGTCGTGTGTAATGGAGGCACTTCACATGGCTATTTGTATTTGCTATTGGCTATTTGTTGTATTTGACAACATTATTGACGAATACGCAAACAAGCAAATAAAGGCAAATACGACCGTCCACACATAGACATTGGACGTCAAATACCAAACTTTTACTTGATTTTCTTTACTTGCCTATTTGACTCCTTTGATGTGCGTCAAAACCGACAAAGGTACGGATACGTGTATTTGGAATTGATCATATTTGTCAAATAGGCAAATAAGGCCAATATTTGTCAAACATACCGTCTACACATGGTGATTGTTTGGCGAATACATCAAATACGCAAATACAAATAGCCAAGTGAAGTGCCTCCATTATATGTAGATTAACAAAAAATTAAGAAATTTTAGAAATCGGTCAAGCGTGAGTCGGCACATTTACGAACTTTAGAGGCTACTTCCAAATGCCCAAGCGTCATGAAATTTGTCACCCAGGTCGTGTTTTATAGTAGATTAACAAAAAATTAAGAAATTTTAGAAATCGGTCTAGTGTGAGTCGGCTCATCTACGAACTATAAAAGGCTACTTCCAAATATAATAGGGTTATGAAATTTAGAACACAGGTCGTGCTCGTGTGTTATATATGTAGATTAAAAAGTAATTAAGAAATTTTAGAAATCGGTGAAGCCTGAGTCGGCTTATCTACGAACTTTAGAGGCTACTTGCAAATATCCTAGCGTAATGTAATTTGGCACACAGGTCGTGTGTTATATATATATATATATATATATATATATATATATATATATATATATATATATATATATATATATATATATATATATATATATATATATATATATATATATATATATATATATATATATATATATATATATTATAGTTTGAGTTGGAGTTGGAGTTGGATTTGAGTTTGAGTTTATATATATATTATAGTTGGAGTTGGAGTTGTAGTTGTAGTTGGAGTTGGAGTTGGAGTTGGAGTTGGAGTTGTAGTTGGAGTTGGAGTTGGAGTTGGAGTTGGAGTTGAGTTGGAGTTGAGTTGGATTTCGAGTTCGAGTTCGAGTTCGAGTTCGAGTTCGAGTTTGGGTTCGGGTTCGGGTTCGGGTTCGGGTTCGGGTTCGGGTTCGGGTTCGGGTTCGGGTTCGGGTTCGGGTTCGGGTTCGGGTTCGGGTTCGAGTTCGAGTTCGAGTTCGAGTTCGAGTTCGAGTTCGAGTTCGAGTTCGGGTTCGGGTTCGGGTTCGGGTTCGGGTTCGGGTTCGGGTTCGAGTTCGAGTTCGAATTCGAGTTCGAGTTCGCGTTTCGGTTTGAGTTTCGGTTTGAGTTCGGTTTGAGGTTCGGTTTGAGGTTCGGTTTGAGTTTCGGTTTCAGTATCGGTTTGAGTTTCGGTTTGAGTTTCGGTTTGAGTTTCGGTTTGAGTTTCGGTTTGAGTTTCGGTTTGAGTTTCGGTTTGAGTTTCGGTTTGAGTTTCGGTTTGAGTTTCGGTTTGAGTTTCGGTTTGAGTTTCGGTTTGAGTTTCGGTTTGAGTTTCGGTTTGAGTTTCGGTTTGAGTTTCGGTTTGAGTTTCGGTTTGAGTTTCGGTTTGAGTTTCGGTTTGAGTTTCGGTTTGAGTTTCGGTTTGAGTTTCGGTTTGAGTTTCGGTTTCGGTTTCGGTTTAGGATTCGGATTCGGTTTCGGTTTCGGTTTCGGTTTCGGATTCGGTTTCGGTTTCGGTTTCGGATTCGGTTTCGGTTTCGGTTTCGGTTTCGGATTCGGTTTCGGATTCGGTTTCGGTTTCGGTTTCGGTTTCGGATTCGGTTTCGGTTTCGGTTTCGGTTTCGGTTTCGGTTTCGGTTTCGGTTTCGGTTTCGGTTTCGGTTCCGGTTCCGGTTCCGGTTCCGGTTTCAGGTTTCAGTTTCAGGTTTCAGGTTTCAGTTTTCAGGTTTCAGTTTCAGGTTTCAGGTTTCAGGTTTCAGGTTTCAGGTTTCAGGTTTAAGGTTTCAGGTTTCGGTTCCGGTTCCGGTTCCGGTTCCGGTTTCAGGTTTCAGTTTCAGGTTTCAGGTTTCAGGTTTCAGGTTTCAGGTTTCAGGTTTCAGGTTTCAGGTTTCAGGTTTGAGGTTTCAGGTTTGCGGTTTCAGGTTTCAGGTTTCAGGTGGTACGATAATTACTATTTTATTAGTTACTAGATGACGACCGCAACTCCGCTGCGCCAAAATTCGTTTATCCTGTGGAAACCATACATTTTTGCACGGGGGCAAAGTTTCTCCAAACCAAATTTCAGCAAAATCTGTTGTCAACTGCGGTGCGGACATACAGATACACTTTCGGACTAATAATATTAGTATGGTTTTAATTTAAATTTATAAATAAGTACCCTGGTTCTTCTATTTTAATGCGACATTTATCTGTATTCCGTTTGCTAAAAAACTACAAAATAATGTTGTCATGAAAGTATGACCAGCTAATTTTATGAGAATGCTATTGGCTGATTTTAGGGTTCCGTACCCAAAGGGTATAAACGGGACTCAATTACTAAGACTTCGTTGACTGTCTGTCCGTCCGTCCGTCCGTTCGTCCGTCCGTTCGTCTGTTTGTCTGTCTCCAGGCTGTATCTCAAGAACCGCTATAGCTAGACTTCTGAAATGTTCACAGATTGTATACATCTGTTGCCGCCAGCAACAAACGTGTTTTTTTGGCCTTTTTTGCTCAATATCAATAATAGTGCCAATAGGTACATATTATATATAATATATATAATATAATATAATAGGCACTTGATATTTTTACAAATACCTTAATTATTATACGTCTGCTTCAATATTTAATAAGAAAATTAAAATTAAATAAAAATTTAAGAGGGTTCCCATTCAAAAAAACACAATTTTTGGCCTATTTTTGCTCTATATATAACGGTACGGAAACCTTTGTGCGCGAATCCGACTCGCACTTGACCGATTATTATTGGCTGGATCGAATGAGTAACTAATCTGCATTGAAATAGTATTGGGTTTTTTTTCTTACAAAATAACATTGTATTGATAATTTGATAATGCAAGGCCAAGGATATAAGATTTAAGCAAATAGGAAAATGAATGAATAAATCGGAAATTAACATTTAAATAATCAACAAATTACTCATAAGAATTAAGCTTAGCGCAAACCTACGCGACCAAAGCGACTGCGAAGCGGTAGCGTCTACCGCGCGGCGGACGCTGCCCCTGTAATCTTATGGCGCTGTGCACACCTGCACGACCGCGACGCGAATTGTTCGCGTCGGCAAGCGGAACGTGCGCGTCAAGTTGTCAGACGCGTGTTTTGAAGTTTACATAACTAGACTTCTTTTTTAAAACCTTTTTTATATTATTTTGTACTACTCTTTAGTTTATGATTTCTTGATTTGTTTACGTTTTGGTAGATTGTGTCATGAATAATGATTGCCCGATGTATTATTTTTCTCTATGATCATGATATTAGTAGTCGCGCAGGTGTGCACGCCAAGTTTCGCGTTGCAGACGCTTCGGATTCGCGTACCGCGTCCCCTGTCACTGACGCGTAGGTTTGTTTTAAGCTTTATGTAACGAATTTAATGGCGTTTCCGGATTAGTTTTAGGATTTCAGGGTTAATGCCAAGTTCAATGATGGAATAATTTCATGAGTAAGTAATGAAACAAGGGTGCATCACTGTGATACATAATATATTTTGTAATATAACCGGCTAAGTACGAATCGGACAAGCTAAGTTTTATTTTTTGCCTGTTGTCACCCTTTTTTCCAAGGTGGCGGCCGTGGGACAAAAGTGGCGACCCCACAAACTTGAGGTTAAGCTTCTATTGACCCCCCCCCCTACATGTCCCAAAAACAAAATTGCGTCCTCTAATAAATGCAATATTTGGTCATTAAAATGTAACATTTCAATGGACTAATAGCCTAGTTTATAAACTGGTATTTTATTTGTTTTTTTGTCGATCGCGGTCGCTTGCCGCAAGGATCGGATAGCCAACTTAAGAAATAAGGGAGTTAGTTTTTACGCAGTAACATAAATTGAACAAACGAACCTATATTTACTTCCTTCATTCTTGTTGAATGTTAGTATTGACTACAACATTAATTGACAAACGCGTAATGTTTGGTCACGAGCATTAGTATGTGACCGTTAAACATATTTTTCTAACACGCGTAAACAATGTGCCACTTTTGGCCCTTAGTGTACTACTAGGTCGAAATGTGGCTCATTACGCTAATACATAAAGACGCGACTTTACATCCCTATTTCCATACTAATATTACTATTATGACCGAGCTTCGCTCGGTATTCAAAGAATTAAAAAAACACACATAAAATGAAATTTAAAGAAATGATTCCTAGCTAGATCGATTTATCGCCCCCGAAACCCCCTATATACTAAATTTCATGAAAATCGTTGGAGCCGATTCCGAGATTCCAATTATATATATATTATATACAAGAATTGCTCGTTTAAAGATATAAGATAAATGCGAAAGTGTATCACGCATAAACCGCTGAACCGAATTTGATGAAATTTTGTATGCAGATATTTGGTGTCTCAGAAAGGCCATAAGAAGTTTTTATCCCGAAAAAATGTACAATGCCCGCGATTGCCTGAGGTTGAACATAAGCAATTTAAGGCGAACATGTCTCTACCAAAGACCTATATACCTAACGTGACCATTTATTTTTTTAGCAGGGCGGGACAAATACAGAGCTCCCCCCCCACGCGCTAACTACTGGATCGATTTGTAAAATTCTTTCAGCGTTAGATAGTTCATTTATCGAGGTTAAAGTTATATTTTATCACGCCAAGACTAATAGAAGCGAAGAACCGGAGGAAAATACGGGAAAAATTATTTGAAAGGGCTTATCTCACGAACTACTGGAGCAATTTTTATGTTACATATTTGGCACAGATAAGAAGTAGACCACGTGAAGGATTATAGGCTATTTTTGTAGGCTAATTTGTCTGTGAAATTCCTAATTTACGCGGGCTAAGTAATCACGTTGGTTGTATGTATGCGTTACTTCCAGGCGTTGCACAAACATTTCAAACATAAAGATACTTTTAAATTATTGTCGTTTGGTCTGTTTGCAAAAGCGGGACAATTTCGGCCTCGCGGGGGACAGCGGGACAGACTGCCTGAAAGCGGGACTGTCCCGCCCAAAGCGGGACGTATGGTCACGTTATATATACCTATTTCTTATGTCAATGTCTCTACACGTTCTTAATGGTTTGTATTGGCCCAATATAAAATAAGAATGTCTGTAGCTAGTCTAAAGACGCGACTTCACATAAAACAGAAATCGTTATGTGTAAAAGTCTGGCTGGCGTAGATGCAGAATCAGTTGGCAAAGCCTTATCACTTATCACAAACGCATTGCAAGGCTATATGTCTGGTAACTCTATTTATTTAACAACTTAGAAAACATAAATATTATGTAATCATATCCTTCGATCGCGGATTCTTGGAAATCTATTGTTATTCTATTGTTGTCGCGGTCGCCGGTGTCCTTATGGGGTTGATAGGTTAAGGGGCCGGGTACCCTCGAAATTCTCATACATACGTAATTCCAAAATCATTTTCTCATACGAAAATATTTAACATGTTTGAGTTGTTTTTCAGTTTAAAATAGTAATTATCTAGGTTCCTGCACAAAAATTTACTTCAAAATATTTAAACATTAATTTTTTTTTGTTTTTTTTTTAGTAAATTTAGTACTTAATATTTAAACACTAAAAATAGAGTAAAACACTAAAAAATATATAAATAAATAGTAAATTTACTACAAAATATTTAAATACTAAAAAATATTTTTTAGAGTTTAAATATTTTGTAGTTAATTAACTATTTAATAATAATAATAATAATAATATCTATTTGTAGCATACGAGAGAGGGTGACGTCACAAACGTCAAATTTGTAGCATACGAGTCCGTGTATTTAATCCAGTTCGTTAAGTAAAACTCGATATTAGCTTTGGGAGAGTTGTTTATTTTGTGCCTAGTGTACTAACCCCGCTGTGTGAGTGTTTGTGTCGCAGCAAGTGGACGCATCTTCCCATAAAAGCCATCATCAGCTTTTAACGTACGTACTTTTTTCCCGCGGAGTGAGGGTAGAGTTGGCTCTAAATTTGTACAATTATCCGTAAATCGATACCCATAGTGACATCTGTGGTTCGAGCTGCAATACTGGTCGATACGTAGTGACAACGCCATCTGTTGTAACCCGAACGAACCCGTTGAGTGTTGATCTCTGGGGCTGTTGTTGCGCGCCATCTATCGCAGAGTAGCCAAAAACTATTTAGCCCGTCGACATGGATAAGACCTCAAAATGCGGAGGCTGCGAAAGGTCTCTGAGGAAAACCGAGATAGCGGTGCCCTGCAGCATCTGCTCTACTAAATTTCACAAGGCGTGTCTTGCCTTGCCTGCTAAGGCGAAGGTTGGCGCGGACTGGGTCTGTCCCAGTTGCAAAAGAAATGACAGACGCGGAGATAACAACCTTACGCCCGTTAGGGGTCTAGTCGACCTTGGCTCTTCTTCTCCTGCGATGACTGATGATCAGGAAGCAAACAGTTCACCCGATGACAAGGATAAATCGGCTGCTAACGCTTTGGATGTCGATACCGATCTCGCGGGGTTCAGGCGGGAATTTTCTGACCTAATTGCTGAGCTTCGCGGGTGCCGCCAAGAGATGGCGCTGCTCCGGGAAACTATATCAGATTTATCAACACGGCTGACCAGCGCCGAGAAGAGGCTGGACGCGCTGGAGCAGGGTGGCGCCGTCGGTGCGAAGGCGGAGCGGGTCGATGAACTGGAACGCTCTGTGGCTGCGCTCAAACTTGAGCTCAACGATCGCGACCAAGACGCCCTTCTTGCCGATGTCGATATCGGTCTGGTGCCCGAGGTGAAGGGAGAAAATATCATGCACACCGTCACCGTCTTGGCTACGCAGCTGGGAGTGCCCCTGGAGTCGCGTGACGTTGTGTTCGCCGAACGTGTTGGAGTACCGCCGGCAGAGGGCGGGCGCCCTCGCCGGGTCGTGGTGCGGCTGGCGCGTCGTGACCTTCGGGACGAGCTGCTGAAGGCGGCCCGCGTGCGCCGCGGTCGTACCGCAGACACCGGGCGGGTTTTTGTCAACGAGCGGCTCACCCGGCACAACCGCCTCCTATACCGCAAGGTGCGGGAGGAGTGTAGCTTGAAGAAATGGCGCTACTCGTGGACAAGGCGTGGGCGTATATATGCCCGACAGGCTGATGGGAGCCCCGTTCACCTCTTTCGCAATGAAGCTGACATCGTGCGTGTCTTCGGCACCTCGCAATCCTAAAAAACAAAATATTAGTTACAATCAATGTTTTAATTCATTTGTATTTTATTATCTCATAAGGGAACTGTCACTAACACTTACTATTAGTTCTGTCAGATCTGGTTTGGGAAAACTTACATTTTTTACTGTTGATACCACTTTAGTTCTCATAATCTTAATAATCTTTGTTTTCTTAGAAATATGGTATGTCACTATAATTAATATTACACAATGTACACTTACAATATATTTGCATACTATTTTAACTAAGTATTGTAATATTTTATTTAATACAACATCATATTATATAAAATCTGTTATATTTTGTGTAAGGAACAATTATGACTATATTATATTCACAATATTATTACACTATACTATTTTATCATATATTATTTTATCAATATTCACTTTACAAAATACTATTTTAATGTATTATGATATGTATGCTTATGTTATGTTATCACTTGCTGAACAAGATCTAGGTAATAAAAAACTTAAACTACAGCAATGAATAGCAAAGATAACAAATTATTTACGGTAGGGCTCTTTAATGCGGGTTCATTGGGAACCAGACACGACGAGTTTACTGCCATGATGGAACGCTTATCAGTGGATGTAATGGCTATTAACGAAACCTGGCTCAGGCAGGGTGAAGATGGTAAAGCTCCTAAAGTACCAGGGTACAAACTTCGCCATATGCCACGTCCCAGTAACATCCGAGGTGGTCGTGGAGGCGGAGTTGGGTTCTATGTTAGGCAAGGTGTTAGCTCGCGCCTGATACCTATAGCCGAGACGCAATCTGTTGAGCAAATCTGGCTCGATCTAAAACTGAATGGATTAAAAATAGCCGTGGGAACTGCATACAGGCCTCCCTGGATGGATGTAAATCTATTCATTGATGCTCTGACTCAGACATGGTGCTCACTTGCATCACATGATTATATTATCTTAGTGGGTGATTTTAATATAAATATACTTCAGCAGTTAGATAATAAGACAAAACTACTCTCACAGTTTTTTGAATCATTGCAAATTAAGCAAATCGTTACCTCTCCCACACATTTTACAGAGCATTCTGAAACCCTCATAGATGTTATATGCACTAATGCAGTTGCACGCTCAGTGTTGGTAAACCACATTCCTGATCTGGGGAACCATGCTGTAGTGACGGCACAGTTCAATTCCAAGAAGCCCAAATACACTCCATTCCAATGTTCTTTCAGACCACTTAACGATATTATGTTAGAATTATTTAATCACGACTTGGACCAAATTAACTGGGGACAACTGGAGAGCATTACCGACGTAAATGAAATGGTCTTAGAATTTAACAGACTTATACTGCTCCTCTTCGACCTGCATGCGCCCGTTAAAAATATTTACATTAAAAAACAATCTCCTCCCTGGCTGACAGATACCGTGAAGCAAATTATGAAACTACGTGATGAAAGTTTCTCCAAATGGAAGGCTACTAGGAACCTAACCTATAAGAAATTATATAAAGACCTTAAGTCTATTGTTATATCTGCTATTCACTCAGAAAAACGTGCCTATTTTAATATAAATATAAATTGTAATATTAATAAGCCTAAAACCCTTTGGAACAATATGAAAAAACAACTTAACTTCTGTAAAAATAAAGAACCGTGTCTCCCTGATTTTTGTAATGACCCCAATGAAATAAATAAACATTTTGTAAACATCCCTGATCAATCATGCAGCCCATTAAACTCCAACTCATTATATACATATTTTGAATCCCACACAATTGGTCCATCTAGATTTAATTTCTCACCGGTATCAGAAAACGAAATTATGACTATCATTAAAAGTCTTAAATCGAACGCTGTCGGGGTTGATAATATCTCTTTACAAATGTTAAATCTTACACTGCCTAACACCCTAGAAACTATTACTAACATTGTAAATAAATCCCTACTAACCTCTACATTCCCCTCAGTCTGGAAGACAGCTCTGATCAAGCCTATTCCTAAAAACCCTAATCCTTCCTCCCTCCAAGACCTCCGCCCTATTAGCATTCTTCCCTGCCTCTCTAAAATAGTCGAAAAAGTGGTGCACAAACAAATAATGAACTACCTTGAAGTTAATAAAATTTTGCCTAAGTACCAGTCTGGATTTAGGAGAAAACATAGCACTGTTACTGCTCTATTAGACGTCTTAGACAACATTCTATCTGCTCAAGATAATGGAAAGGGTACTATTTTGGTCTTATTAGACTATTCGAGGGCATTTGAGACAATTAATATTCCCCTTCTTATTAGCAAGCTTAAATATTATGGTTTTGAACCTTCTGTAATACAGTGGTTTTCTAGCTACCTGAAACATAGATTACAGAAGGTGGAAATCATAAATCGTAATGGCAGTAAGTCTTACTCTTCGGATGCTAGTGTGGATCAAGGCGTTCCTCAAGGATCAATCCTCGGCCCTCTACTGTACATCCTATTTAGTGCGGATATTTGTCAACATATAATTCACAGCAGGTATCACATGTACGCTGATGACACCCAGGTCTACCTAAGTTTTTGCCCTAAAGATATTGATGAGGCTGTTTCTAAAATAAATGAAGACCTTCTACGAATAGCTGAGTGGTCCATCTCTTGCGGTCTAGTTTTGAATGCCAGCAAAACAAAATACATCGTACTGGGCTCCAGAAAACAAGTTGCTGATATCATTGAGAAAAAACCAAAGATCATGATATCAGGACAAGAGATCGAGCAAGTAAATATAGCGCGTAACTTAGGAGTTCTTTTTGATTCTAACTTAAAGTTTGAACAACACATGCTAGAGGTAGTAAGAAGCTGTTTTTTTATCGTCTAAAAACTCTTTACAATTATCGCGCCTACCTGAGCGAGGACATTAGAATCAGGCTCTGTGAGACGCTCATACTCTCGAAATTGAACTACGCCGACACAGTTATTGGTCATGCTATACTTGCCAGAACAGAGAGGCTTGTGCAGAGGGTCCAGAATGCCTGTATGCGTTTTTGTTTTACAATCCCCCCACGAACACATGTCACACCATTTATTAACAAGGCCAACCTACTTAAGATGAAGGAACGTAGAAAGCTTCACTTTGCTGCTCTTCTGTTTGATATAATCCTCACACAATGTCCATCCTACTTATATGAGAAGCTGGCCTGGGCAAGTGATATCAACAATCGTACTCGTGCCTCCCAATACCGGATCCTGACACCAGTTCATAAGACTGTAGCTTTTCGTGGATCATTCAGGTACGCTGCTTCCCGATGTTGGAACAACCTTCCACCTCCTCTCAGGATGCTGAAAACAAAAAAAACATTTAGCAAACATTATAAAACACACTTGCTTCAATTACAACATCTTTTTGCGTAATATTACCTTTCGATGGATGCACCTCCGGCGGTGGTGTAAGGTTGGTCCATGGTCGGAATGCGGGACAGCCACGAGCAATCTTAGCCCATTTGTTCCACGATCTCTGTACTCTATAGGTTTATAGTTATACGCCTGTTCTCACTCCACAGGTTTAATTTTTTATTGTTATAAGATTAAGCGGTAACATCATACTATATTAGGTTATGCCACGTATGAAGCCACGTCACAGTTTTATTTTCACAGAAGGTATGCATAAAAATTAAAATCTTGTTTTTATAATCATTGTTCGAGACGTCAAACCTATGCGTCAAACGTCATATTGACAGCTTTTTCTTTTTTTTTTTTTTTTCTCCCAAGGTTATAAGACCATAGTATACCTTTATTTTCTTTATTAATTTATTTAGTATTTAAGTTTTTTTAATTTATTAATTTAGTATGCTCTTAGTTCCTAATTGTATTGTCTAAACTATATTATTGTGAGGTCACACATTGGTCCCAGCAGAAAATCAGTGCAGCAACTTGCTTTTGCTGCTTATGCTGAGCTGGGGTCCATTTTTGTGCGATCACACAACAAAATGTAAATTAAGTATTGTACTGTGTCCTTGTTCTTTCGTCCTTTGTAAATATTGTGTTGTGTGACGTGCAAAATAAACTTTTCTTATTCTTATTCTTATTCTTATTCTATGGACGCTTCACACTACGTCAGTCTGGCCCCGTGGTAAGTACCTGAAGGACTTGTGTTACAGGTACCAGACAACGGAAATATATTTAATACTTTTATACTATACATATATTTAAGATTTTTATTATATGATACACATATATAATACACATCCATGACCCAGGAACTTCAGAAACTTTTTGTTCCGTCGGCAGGACTCGAACCCGCGACCTCCGGCTTGAGCTACCAACGCGCTCACCACTGCGCCACGGAGGTCGTCAAAATTTTATTTATTTATATATTTTTTAGTGTTTTACTCTATTTTTTAGTGTTTAAATATTTAGTAGTAAATTTACTAAAAAAAATTTTAAAGCAAAAAAAAAAAAATGTGTTTAAATATTTTGAAGTAAATTTTTGTGCAGGAACCTAGGTAATTACTATTTTAAACTGAAAAACAACTCAAACATGTTAAATATTTTCGTATGAGAAAATGATTTTGGAATTACGTATGTATGAGAAATTCCAAGTGTACCCGGCCTCTTAAAGCGCTGGGTTAAAGTTTATTGAATTGCGCGGTATTGATCAATTTTATTTCTCTGATGATTTTACATCTACTAGTACTACGACCTAAGTTGCTAATAATGAGTGTTTATGTCTGTCTCTTCACGCTTAAACGGCTAAACCGATTTATACAGGGTGTAACAAAACTAAGTGATAATACTTTAGGGTGTGTACGTGTACCTCGTAGAGAGTTCACTGTGAAAGTAGCAGCGCTGAAAGACCTTTTTTTTCACTTTTGTATGAGGAAACTCGTGACGCCGCGCTGGGGCGCGCTTGCCCATATTATAAAAGTGAAAAAAAAAAGTTCTTTCAGCGCTGATACTTTCACTGTGAACTCTCTACAAGGAACACATACACACCCTTAAGTATTATCACTTAGTTTTGTTACATCCTGTATAATGGTTGGGGATATTTCGAGCGACGGGAAATGACATACAAGTTTTTGTTGCAGAAAAATCTAAGGTTCCCGCGTGATAATCGAATTCCAGTTAAACAGAGTCTAGGCGTCATTTAATCCTTCGATCGCGGATTCTTGAAAATCTATTTTTCTCGATGTGGCCTCTTGGAAGTTGAAGTATTAACATCGTTTTCGGCATCTAAATAGCCCCGGGACAAGGTAGGCCGACAGGATACGGAAACAGCCGAAGTTTAAATTAAGAACTTAAATAGCCGCGTACTGACCAAGCGAGCCGTCTCGCCGCGGCAGCCTCGCGCGCAGTTGCTCGTCGGACAGTACGTTTTACGGCGCCTCGGACGTTTGCCGCGCAATAACGTGCGCGGCAAACGTTCGAGGCGCCTTTGAGCATCGACCAAAAACCGACAACTTTTGGCTCGGCCGCGGCACGCTCGGGCGAGGCAGCGAGGCCGCTCGCTTGGTCAGTACGCGGCTAATTACGTATTGCATTATTTGCACTAGTAATTGCTTCGTGGATCATCGGTTTTGTTCGGCTATTTCCGTATCCGTTCGGCCCGCCCTGCCCCGGGGTAGTTTTAGATGCCGAAAACGCTATTAGAATCTAGATGCGTATTCGGAGGTCTTTTTCTTATCAAGTTCTAGATGTAAGGTCGCGAAGACGGAAAGAAGTCTAATATACGTGTGTGTCTTCATTTTCCTCTCAAGACTCAACGTTTGGCATTGCCAAAGGTTAACTTAAGAGAGCCAGCCTCGACATTAGCAAATGTCTATTAAAAATTTAATTATATGGAACAACAAACAAAATCTATAAAAAAATTGAATAACGAAGCATATTTAAAACAGTTTGACAAATGACAACTAATTTTTTAATTAAAACTATTAAAAGTATACAAGCCTTAGCCCTACAAAATGTAGGGCTAAGGCTTTCAAGGTCTCGAAACGTAATACAATCTACGTAATGTTGCAATTTGTAACGTAATATTTAATCTGCATAATGGCATTTGCTCAAGAAATTGATAAGCCATCATCATTACATATCGAAAAGCATGATTAATTATTGAAGTGAAAACTTCTTTAGCGGCGTTGAGCACTTTTGTGGGATGGGTAAAAACTGTGAAACTCGCGTCAGATTCTCGTGCTGATCGAAAAACCTTGGAAAAACCGTAAGATGGTTGGAGAGTAGTGTTTTGTGTCGAACTCGAACTCGAACTCGAATTGATTGTAAGGGTTTCGATTAATTAAAAAAATCGATTTTTTAAAAATCGATTTTCATAAAAAATGGGTTAAAAATTTAATCGATTGTAAGGGTTTCGATTAATTAAAAAAATCGATTTTTTAATAATCGATTTTCATAAAAAATAGGTTAAAAAAATGCATAACGTTAATAATCAAGTTTTCACTTCTGCCGGCACTCCCGGAGTGCAACCCGTCTTTTTTTTAAGTATTTCCTTTTTGCTAGCAATAACACTGATTCTGCGGGGTACTCAATACTCATCTAAATTCTAATGCATTAGATCAGACGTGCTTTTCAACCTTTTTATGATGCAACATGGTGTAAAAAAATATTTCGCGACCCCTTGATTTTTAGGGTTCCATACCTAAAAGGTAGACAGACAGAGAATGTAATAGCACTAACAGTGTCCAAGCCAAGTTCCAGCATAACAGAATGGCGAGCAGCACCGTGTGTAATATTACACGAACCATTTGCAGGTACTTTTGACCCTCTCATAATTCAGAAACTATTTCACATAAACGTTTCAAATTTGGCTCATATAATGAGACTTGCGAGATAACTACATTCTCTAAATTTCATAAGCACAGCTCAAACGGTTATTAAGATATTAACGTCCGAAAATCTACATTTTTATAACTGACTGACTGACTGACTGACCTATAGATCAAAATTCTAACCCACTTCCAGATGACCTAGAAGGCTGAAATTTGGAATCCAGCTCGGTAATTGTGTGAAAGCGTAGGGAAAAATCAGAAAACAAAAAAAATCGGTCAAGTGCGAGTCGGACAGAGCGAAACTAGGCAAAAATTGTGTTTTTTGTATGGAGACCCTTAAATATTTATTTTATTTTATTTTTATTATGTATTATGAAAATAAAAATATAATTAAAGATTTTGTTAAATTTTCAAGTATCTACCGGCTGCCATTATCGATTTTAAGCAAAAAAAGCCAAGAAAAATCACATTTATTGTATGGGAGCTCCCCGTAAATATTTATTTGTGAAGTGAAAAAGCTTTAGGAAATTAATAGAAGGTGACTTTATGAAGTATGTCTGTTACCTCTTCACGTCCAAATTGCTTGTACCGATTGTTCTTAAATTTGGTATGGAGATATAGTTTGAGTCCCGGGAATAGACATAGAATTCTTTTAATACGTCTGTCCGTCTGTCTGTCCGTCTGTCCGTCCGTCCGTCCGTTTGTCTGTCTGATTGTTAGACAGCTATAATAATAGCTACTTTACTTCCGCACAATAAGCTGTACCCTATAGTTAATGGTTGGAAATACACTTGTGTTATACCTTATTATTCCAATGCCTCCTGATGGTAGCTGCTTTTTCCATTCGCTTGAATTTTCTTTGTTTTATTCGTCTGATACTCAACAAGGCTTAGGGGCTATTTCCCCAATTCCTGATTAGTTCCAGATAGGCTATCCATAACTTATCCGACAGATAAAGGATCTGTCAGTTAAGTTTCAGATAGGATATTCACAATTTATCTGACAGATGAAGTATCTGCCAGATAAGTTGCGGATAGCATATCCGATACTCGTCGGAAGTGGTGAAACAACACCTTAAGGTTGCGATTGAATATAGTCGAATATTATGTATGTTTGAACTGGGAAGATTAAGATGTCTACTGTCTACCCTTGCTCGGAAAGTTTCCTGTACAAAAAGTAATGATATCCCACCAAAAACATAAAATATGTAAAAATGGAAAGCCAAGTTCCATACAAACATTATTCTTGTCTATGGACTTCGCCGTAAAAAGGATGGAGATCTAAATGAGTGCCAAGTTCCATGGAAAATCGAAATATGTATGTATAGGAACCAAATAACATCATGAACAAATAATAGAGTCTATTTCTTTGCTTTATTGAATATCTATAACAATTAATGTTCTTTAAATAATGTGAGATCTTAAACAAGATTAGATTTGACTTGGCTAGTTTTCATCAGAATTAAAATGTTCAATAACTTTATGAAATGACTGATGTAATGAAAACTGGCCAAGTTAGATCTAATCTAGTTTAAGATCTCACATTATTTAAATAACATTAATTGTTATAGATATTCAATAAAGCAAAGAAATAGACTATTATTTGTTCATAATGTTATTTGGTTCCTATACATACATATTTCGATTTTCCATGGAACTTGGCACTCATTTAGATCTCCATCCTTTTTACGGCGAAGTCCATAGACAAGAATAATGTTTGTATGGAACTTGGCTTTCCATTTTTACATATTTTATGTTTTTGGTGGGATCGTCATTTCTTTTGCTAGTCATCTTCATTATTCTATACATTCTATCCCATAAGCTTTCCTTGTTTTGTGATGTACAGAATTGTTTCCAGCTGGCGGTCTTTGTGGTGAGTATCAGGTCTTTGTACTCTTCTAGTGCTTTTAGGTAATTATGCACCACCATCTCTCTTCTGTCGCTGTTTGCCTTATTGATTTTCCGTCTTAGTCTTTTTACTACATTTTTCTTTTCTTTCAGTTCTGGAGTTATGAAATTTGGCACACAGGTCGTGTGTAATGGAGGCACTTCACATGGCTATTTGTATTTGCTATTGGCTATTTGTTGTATTTGACAACATTATTGACGAATACGCAAACAAGCAAATAAAGGCAAATACGACCGTCCACACATAGACATTGGACGTCAAATACCAAACTTTTACTTGATTTTCTTTACTTGCCTATTTGACTCCTTTGATGTGCGTCAAAACCGACAAAGGTACGGATACGTGTATTTGGAATTGATCATATTTGTCAAATAGGCAAATAAGGCCAATATTTGTCAAACATACCGTCTACACATGGTGATTGTTTGGCGAATACATCAAATACGCAAATACAAATAGCCAAGTGAAGTGCCTCCATTATATGTAGATTAACAAAAAATTAAGAAATTTTAGAAATCGGTCAAGCGTGAGTCGGCACATTTACGAACTTTAGAGGCTACTTCCAAATGCCCAAGCGTCATGAAATTTGTCACCCAGGTCGTGTTTTATAGTAGATTAACAAAAAATTAAGAAATTTTAGAAATCGGTCTAGTGTGAGTCGGCTCATCTACGAACTATAAAAGGCTACTTCCAAATATAATAGGGTTATGAAATTTAGAACACAGGTCGTGCTCGTGTGTTATATATGTAGATTAAAAAGTAATTAAGAAATTTTAGAAATCGGTGAAGCCTGAGTCGGCTTATCTACGAACTTTAGAGGCTACTTGCAAATATCCTAGCGTAATGTAATTTGGCACACAGGTCGTGTGTTATATATATATATATATATATATATATATATATATATATATATATATATATATATATATATATATATATATATATATTATAGTTTGAGTTGGAGTTGGAGTTGGATTTGAGTTTGAGTTTATATATATATTATAGTTGGAGTTGGAGTTGGAGTTGTAGTTGGAGTTGGAGTTGGAGTTGGAGTTGGAGTTGTAGTTGGAGTTGGAGTTGGAGTTGGAGTTGGAGTTGAGTTGGAGTTGAGTTGGATTTCGAGTTCGAGTTCGAGTTCGAGTTCGAGTTCGAGTTTGGGTTCGGGTTCGGGTTCGGGTTCGGGTTCGGGTTCGGGTTCGGGTTCGGGTTCGGGTTCGGGTTCGGGTTCGGGTTCGGGTTCGGGTTCGAGTTCGAGTTCGAGTTCGAGTTCGAGTTCGAGTTCGAGTTCGAGTTCGGGTTCGGGTTCGGGTTCGGGTTCGAGTTCGAGTTCGAGTTCGAATTCGAGTTCGAGTTCGCGTTTCGGTTTGAGTTTCGGTTTGAGTTCGGTTTGAGGTTCGGTTTGAGGTTCGGTTTGAGTTTCGGTTTCAGTATCGGTTTGAGTTTCGGTTTGAGTTTCGGTTTGAGTTTCGGTTTGAGTTTCGGTTTGAGTTTCGGTTTGAGTTTCGGTTTGAGTTTCGGTTTGAGTTTCGGTTTGAGTTTCGGTTTGAGTTTCGGTTTGAGTTTCGGTTTGAGTTTCGGTTTGAGTTTCGGTTTGAGTTTCGGTTTGAGTTTCGGTTTGAGTTTCGGTTTGAGTTTCGGTTTGAGTTTCGGTTTGAGTTTCGGTTTGAGTTTCGGTTTGAGTTTCGGTTTGAGTTTCGGTTTGAGTTTCGGTTTCGGTTTCGGTTTAGGATTCGGATTCGGTTTCGGTTTCGGTTTCGGTTTCGGATTCGGTTTCGGTTTCGGTTTCGGTTTCGGTTTCGGTTTCGGTTTCGGATTCGGTTTCGGATTCGGTTTCGGTTTCGGTTTCGGTTTCGGTTTCGGATTCGGTTTCGGTTTCGGTTTCGGTTTCGGTTTCGGTTCCGGTTTCGGTTTCGGTTTCGGTTTCGGTTCCGGTTCCGGTTCCGGTTCCGGTTCCGGTTTCAGGTTTCAGTTTCAGGTTTCAGGTTTCAGTTTTCAGGTTTCAGTTTCAGGTTTCAGGTTTCAGGTTTCAGGTTTCAGGTTTAAGGTTTCAGGTTTCGGTTCCGGTTCCGGTTCCGGTTCCGGTTTCAGGTTTCAGTTTCAGGTTTCAGGTTTCAGGTTTCACGTTTCAGGTTTCAGGTTTCAGGTTTCAGGTTTCAGGTTTCAGGTTTGAGGTTTCAGGTTTGCGGTTTCAGGTTTCAGGTTTCAGGTGGTACGATAATTACTATTTTATTAGTTACTAGATGACGACCGCAACTCCGCTGCGCCAAAATTCGTTTATCCTGTGGAAACCATACATTTTTGCACGGGGGCAAAGTTTCTCCAAACCAAATTTCAGCAAAATCTGTTGTCAACTGCGGTGCGGACATACAGATACACTTTCGGACTAATAATATTAGTATGGTTTTAATTTAAATTTATAAATAAGTACCCTGGTTCTTCTATTTTAATGCGACATTCATCTGTATTCCGTTTGCTAAAAAACTACAAAATAATGTTGTCATGAAAGTATGACCAGCTAATTTTATGAGAATGCTATTGGCTGATTTTAGGGTTCCGTACCCAAAGGGTATAAACGGGACTCAATTACTAAGACTTCGTTGACTGTCTGTCCGTCCGTCCGTCCGTTCGTCCGTCCGTTCGTCTGTTTGTCTGTCTCCAGGCTGTATCTCAAGAACCGCTATAGCTAGACTTCTGAAATGTTCACAGATTGTATACATCTGTTGCCGCCAGCAACAAACGTGTTTTTTTGGCCTTTTTTGCTCAATATCAATAATAGTGCCAATAGGTACATATTATATATAATATATATAATATAATATAATAGGCACTTGATATTTTTACAAATACCTTAATTATTATACGTCTGCTTCAATATTTAATAAGAAAATTAAAATTAAATAAAAATTTAAGAGGGTTCCCATTCAAAAAAACACAATTTTTGGCCTATTTTTGCTCTATATATAACGGTACGGAAACCTTTGTGCGCGAATCCGACTCGCACTTGACCGATTATTATTGGCTGGATCGAATGAGTAACTAATCTGCATTGAAATAGTATTGGGTTTTTTTTCTTACAAAATAACATTGTATTGATAATTTGATAATGCAAGGCCAAGGATATAAGATTTAAGCAAATAGGAAAATGAATGAATAAATCGGAAATTAACATTTAAATAATCAACAAATTACTCATAAGAATTAAGCTTAGCGCAAACCTACGCGACCAAAGCGACTGCGAAGCGGTAGCGTCTACCGCGCGGCGGACGCTGCCCCTGTAATCTTATGGCGCTGTGCACACCTGCACGACCGCGACGCGAATTGTTCGCGTCGGCAAGCGGAACGTGCGCGTCAAGTTGTCAGACGCGTGTTTTGAAGTTTACATAACTAGACTTCTTTTTTAAAACCTTTTTTATATTATTTTGTACTACTCTTTAGTTTATGATTTCTTGATTTGTTTACGTTTTGGTAGATTGTGTCATGAATAATGATTGCCCGATGTATTATTTTTCTCTATGATCATGATATTAGTAGTCGCGCAGGTGTGCACGCCAAGTTTCGCGTTGCAGACGCTTCGGATTCGCGTACCGCGTCCCCTGTCACTGACGCGTAGGTTTGTTTTAAGCTTTATGTAACGAATTTAATGGCGTTTCCGGATTAGTTTTAGGATTTCAGGGTTAATGCCAAGTTCAATGATGGAATAATTTCATGAGTAAGTAATGAAACAAGGGTGCATCACTGTGATACATAATATATTTTGTAATATAACCGGCTAAGTACGAATCGGACAAGCTAAGTTTTATTTTTTGCCTGTTGTCACCCTTTTTTCCAAGGTGGCGGCCGTGGGACAAAAGTGGCGACCCCACAAACTTGAGGTTAAGCTTCTATTGACCCCCCCCCCCTACATGTCCCAAAAACAAAATTGCGTCCTCTAATAAATGCAATATTTGGTCATTAAAATGTAACATTTCAATGGACTAATAGCCTAGTTTATAAACTGGTATTTTATTTGTTTTTTTGTCGATCGCGGTCGCTTGCCGCAAGGATCGGATAGCCAACTTAAGAAATAAGGGAGTTAGTTTTTACGCAGTAACATAAATTGAACAAACGAACCTATATTTACTTCCTTCATTCTTGTTGAATGTTAGTATTGACTACAACATTAATTGACAAACGCGTAATGTTTGGTCACGAGCATTAGTATGTGACCGTTAAACATATTTTTCTAACACGCGTAAACAATGTGCCACTTTTGGCCCTTAGTGTACTACTAGGTCGAAATGTGGCTCATTACGCTAATACATAAAGACGCGACTTTACATCCCTATTTCCATACTAATATTACTATTATGACCGAGCTTCGCTCGGTATTCAAAGAATTAAAAAAACACACATAAAATGAAATTTAAAGAAATGATTCCTAGCTAGATCGATTTATCGCCCCCGAAACCCCCTATATACTAAATTTCATGAAAATCGTTGGAGCCGATTCCGAGATTCCAATTATATATATATTATATACAAGAATTGCTCGTTTAAAGATATAAGATAAATGCGAAAGTGTATCACGCATAAACCGCTGAACCGAATTTGATGAAATTTTGTATGCAGATATTTGGTGTCTCAGAAAGGCCATAAGAAGTTTTTATCCCGAAAAAATGTACAATGCCCGCGATTGCCTGAGGTTGAACATAAGCAATTTAAGGCGAACATGTCTCTACCAAAGACCTATATACCTAACGTGACCATTTATTTTTTTAGCAGGGCGGGACAAATACAGAGCTCCCCCCCCACGCGCTAACTACTGGATCGATTTGTAAAATTCTTTCAGCGTTAGATAGTTCATTTATCGAGGTTAAAGTTATATTTTATCACGCCAAGACTAATAGAAGCGAAGAACCGGAGGAAAATACGGGAAAAATTATTTGAAAGGGCTTATCTCACGAACTACTGGAGCAATTTTTATGTTACATATTTGGCACAGATAAGAAGTAGACCACGTGAAGGATTATAGGCTATTTTTGTAGGCTAATTTGTCTGTGAAATTCCTAATTTACGCGGGCTAAGTAATCACGTTGGTTGTATGTATGCGTTACTTCCAGGCGTTGCACAAACATTTCAAACATAAAGATACTTTTAAATTATTGTCGTTTGGTCTGTTTGCAAAAGCGGGACAATTTCGGCCTCGCGGGGGACAGCGGGACAGACTGCCTGAAAGCGGGACTGTCCCGCCCAAAGCGGGACGTATGGTCACGTTATATATACCTATTTCTTATGTCAATGTCTCTACACGTTCTTAATGGTTTGTATTGGCCCAATATAAAATAAGAATGTCTGTAGCTAGTCTAAAGACGCGACTTCACATAAAACAGAAATCGTTATGTGTAAAAGTCTGGCTGGCGTAGATGCAGAATCAGTTGGCAAAGCCTTATCACTTATCACAAACGCATTGCAAGGCTATATGTCTGGTAACTCTATTTATTTAACAACTTAGAAAACATAAATATTATGTAATCATATCCTTCGATCGCGGATTCTTGGAAATCTATTGTTATTCTATTGTTGTCGCGGTCGCCGGTGTCCTTATGGGGTTGATAGGTTAAGGGGCCGGGTACCCTCGAAATTCTCATACATACGTAATTCCAAAATCATTTTCTCATACGAAAATATTTAACATGTTTGAGTTGTTTTTCAGTTTAAAATAGTAATTATCTAGGTTCCTGCACAAAAATTTACTTCAAAATATTTAAACATTAATTTTTTTTTGTTTTTTTTTTAGTAAATTTAGTACTTAATATTTAAACACTAAAAATAGAGTAAAACACTAAAAAATATATAAATAAATAGTAAATTTACTACAAAATATTTAAATACTAAAAAATATTTTTTAGAGTTTAAATATTTTGTAGTTAATTAACTATTTAATAATAATAATAATAATAATATCTATTTGTAGCATACGAGAGAGGGTGACGTCACAAACGTCAAATTTGTAGCATACGAGTCCGTGTATTTAATCCAGTTCGTTAAGTAAAACTCGATATTAGCTTTGGGAGAGTTGTTTATTTTGTGCCTAGTGTACTAACCCCGCTGTGTGAGTGTTTGTGTCGCAGCAAGTGGACGCATCTTCCCATAAAAGCCATCATCAGCTTTTAACGTACGTACTTTTTTCCCGCGGAGTGAGGGTAGAGTTGGCTCTAAATTTGTACAATTATCCGTAAATCGATACCCATAGTGACATCTGTGGTTCGAGCTGCAATACTGGTCGATACGTAGTGACAACGCCATCTGTTGTAACCCGAACGAACCCGTTGAGTGTTGATCTCTGGGGCTGTTGTTGCGCGCCATCTATCGCAGAGTAGCCAAAAACTATTTAGCCCGTCGACATGGATAAGACCTCAAAATGCGGAGGCTGCGAAAGGTCTCTGAGGAAAACCGAGATAGCGGTGCCCTGCAGCATCTGCTCTACTAAATTTCACAAGGCGTGTCTTGCCTTGCCTGCTAAGGCGAAGGTTGGCGCGGACTGGGTCTGTCCCAGTTGCAAAAGAAATGACAGACGCGGAGATAACAACCTTACGCCCGTTAGGGGTCTAGTCGACCTTGGCTCTTCTTCTCCTGCGATGACTGATGATCAGGAAGCAAACAGTTCACCCGATGACAAGGATAAATCGGCTGCTAACGCTTTGGATGTCGATACCGATCTCGCGGGGTTCAGGCGGGAATTTTCTGACCTAATTGCTGAGCTTCGCGGGTGCCGCCAAGAGATGGCGCTGCTCCGGGAAACTATATCAGATTTATCAACACGGCTGACCAGCGCCGAGAAGAGGCTGGACGCGCTGGAGCAGGGTGGCGCCGTCGGTGCGAAGGCGGAGCGGGTCGATGAACTGGAACGCTCTGTGGCTGCGCTCAAACTTGAGCTCAACGATCGCGACCAAGACGCCCTTCTTGCCGATGTCGATATCGGTCTGGTGCCCGAGGTGAAGGGAGAAAATATCATGCACACCGTCACCGTCTTGGCTACGCAGCTGGGAGTGCCCCTGGAGTCGCGTGACGTTGTGTTCGCCGAACGTGTTGGAGTACCGCCGGCAGAGGGCGGGCGCCCTCGCCGGGTCGTGGTGCGGCTGGCGCGTCGTGACCTTCGGGACGAGCTGCTGAAGGCGGCCCGCGTGCGCCGCGGTCGTACCGCAGACACCGGGCGGGTTTTTGTCAACGAGCGGCTCACCCGGCACAACCGCCTCCTATACCGCAAGGTGCGGGAGGAGTGTAGCTTGAAGAAATGGCGCTACTCGTGGACAAGGCGTGGGCGTATATATGCCCGACAGGCTGATGGGAGCCCCGTTCACCTCTTTCGCAATGAAGCTGACATCGTGCGTGTCTTCGGCACCTCGCAATCCTAAAAAACAAAATATTAGTTACAATCAATGTTTTAATTCATTTGTATTTTATTATCTCATAAGGGAACTGTCACTAACACTTACTATTAGTTCTGTCAGATCTGGTTTGGGAAAACTTACATTTTTTACTGTTGATACCACTTTAGTTCTCATAATCTTAATAATCTTTGTTTTCTTAGAAATATGGTATGTCACTATAATTAATATTACACAATGTACACTTACAATATATTTGCATACTATTTTAACTAAGTATTGTAATATTTTATTTAATACAACATCATATTATATAAAATCTGTTATATTTTGTGTAAGGAACAATTATGACTATATTATATTCACAATATTATTACACTATACTATTTTATCATATATTATTTTATCAATATTCACTTTACAAAATACTATTTTAATGTATTATGATATGTATGCTTATGTTATGTTATCACTTGCTGAACAAGATCTAGGTAATAAAAAACTTAAACTACAGCAATGAATAGCAAAGATAACAAATTATTTACGGTAGGGCTCTTTAATGCGGGTTCATTGGGAACCAGACACGACGAGTTTACTGCCATGATGGAACGCTTATCAGTGGATGTAATGGCTATTAACGAAACCTGGCTCAGGCAGGGTGAAGATGGTAAAGCTCCTAAAGTACCAGGGTACAAACTTCGCCATATGCCACGTCCCAGTAACATCCGAGGTGGTCGTGGAGGCGGAGTTGGGTTCTATGTTAGGCAAGGTGTTAGCTCGCGCCTGATACCTATAGCCGAGACGCAATCTGTTGAGCAAATCTGGCTCGATCTAAAACTGAATGGATTAAAAATAGCCGTGGGAACTGCATACAGGCCTCCCTGGATGGATGTAAATCTATTCATTGATGCTCTGACTCAGACATGGTGCTCACTTGCATCACATGATTATATTATCTTAGTGGGTGATTTTAATATAAATATACTTCAGCAGTTAGATAATAAGACAAAACTACTCTCACAGTTTTTTGAATCATTGCAAATTAAGCAAATCGTTACCTCTCCCACACATTTTACAGAGCATTCTGAAACCCTCATAGATGTTATATGCACTAATGCAGTTGCACGCTCAGTGTTGGTAAACCACATTCCTGATCTGGGGAACCATGCTGTAGTGACGGCACAGTTCAATTCCAAGAAGCCCAAATACACTCCATTCCAATGTTCTTTCAGACCACTTAACGATATTATGTTAGAATTATTTAATCACGACTTGGACCAAATTAACTGGGGACAACTGGAGAGCATTACCGACGTAAATGAAATGGTCTTAGAATTTAACAGACTTATACTGCTCCTCTTCGACCTGCATGCGCCCGTTAAAAATATTTACATTAAAAAACAATCTCCTCCCTGGCTGACAGATACCGTGAAGCAAATTATGAAACTACGTGATGAAAGTTTCTCCAAATGGAAGGCTACTAGGAACCTAACCTATAAGAAATTATATAAAGACCTTAAGTCTATTGTTATATCTGCTATTCACTCAGAAAAACGTGCCTATTTTAATATAAATATAAATTGTAATATTAATAAGCCTAAAACCCTTTGGAACAATATGAAAAAACAACTTAACTTCTGTAAAAATAAAGAACCGTGTCTCCCTGATTTTTGTAATGACCCCAATGAAATAAATAAACATTTTGTAAACATCCCTGATCAATCATGCAGCCCATTAAACTCCAACTCATTATATACATATTTTGAATCCCACACAATTGGTCCATCTAGATTTAATTTCTCACCGGTATCAGAAAACGAAATTATGACTATCATTAAAAGTCTTAAATCGAACGCTGTCGGGGTTGATAATATCTCTTTACAAATGTTAAATCTTACACTGCCTAACACCCTAGAAACTATTACTAACATTGTAAATAAATCCCTACTAACCTCTACATTCCCCTCAGTCTGGAAGACAGCTCTGATCAAGCCTATTCCTAAAAACCCTAATCCTTCCTCCCTCCAAGACCTCCGCCCTATTAGCATTCTTCCCTGCCTCTCTAAAATAGTCGAAAAAGTGGTGCACAAACAAATAATGAACTACCTTGAAGTTAATAAAATTTTGCCTAAGTACCAGTCTGGATTTAGGAGAAAACATAGCACTGTTACTGCTCTATTAGACGTCTTAGACAACATTCTATCTGCTCAAGATAATGGAAAGGGTACTATTTTGGTCTTATTAGACTATTCGAGGGCATTTGAGACAATTAATATTCCCCTTCTTATTAGCAAGCTTAAATATTATGGTTTTGAACCTTCTGTAATACAGTGGTTTTCTAGCTACCTGAAACATAGATTACAGAAGGTGGAAATCATAAATCGTAATGGCAGTAAGTCTTACTCTTCGGATGCTAGTGTGGATCAAGGCGTTCCTCAAGGATCAATCCTCGGCCCTCTACTGTACATCCTATTTAGTGCGGATATTTGTCAACATATAATTCACAGCAGGTATCACATGTACGCTGATGACACCCAGGTCTACCTAAGTTTTTGCCCTAAAGATATTGATGAGGCTGTTTCTAAAATAAATGAAGACCTTCTACGAATAGCTGAGTGGTCCATCTCTTGCGGTCTAGTTTTGAATGCCAGCAAAACAAAATACATCGTACTGGGCTCCAGAAAACAAGTTGCTGATATCATTGAGAAAAAACCAAAGATCATGATATCAGGACAAGAGATCGAGCAAGTAAATATAGCGCGTAACTTAGGAGTTCTTTTTGATTCTAACTTAAAGTTTGAACAACACATGCTAGAGGTAGTAAGAAGCTGTTTTTTTATCGTCTAAAAACTCTTTACAATTATCGCGCCTACCTGAGCGAGGACATTAGAATCAGGCTCTGTGAGACGCTCATACTCTCGAAATTGAACTACGCCGACACAGTTATTGGTCATGCTATACTTGCCAGAACAGAGAGGCTTGTGCAGAGGGTCCAGAATGCCTGTATGCGTTTTTGTTTTACAATCCCCCCACGAACACATGTCACACCATTTATTAACAAGGCCAACCTACTTAAGATGAAGGAACGTAGAAAGCTTCACTTTGCTGCTCTTCTGTTTGATATAATCCTCACACAATGTCCATCCTACTTATATGAGAAGCTGGCCTGGGCAAGTGATATCAACAATCGTACTCGTGCCTCCCAATACCGGATCCTGACACCAGTTCATAAGACTGTAGCTTTTCGTGGATCATTCAGGTACGCTGCTTCCCGATGTTGGAACAACCTTCCACCTCCTCTCAGGATGCTGAAAACAAAAAAAACATTTAGCAAACATTATAAAACACACTTGCTTCAATTACAACATCTTTTTGCGTAATATTACCTTTCGATGGATGCACCTCCGGCGGTGGTGTAAGGTTGGTCCATGGTCGGAATGCGGGACAGCCACGAGCAATCTTAGCCCATTTGTTCCACGATCTCTGTACTCTATAGGTTTATAGTTATACGCCTGTTCTCACTCCACAGGTTTAATTTTTTATTGTTATAAGATTAAGCGGTAACATCATACTATATTAGGTTATGCCACGTATGAAGCCACGTCACAGTTTTATTTTCACAGAAGGTATGCATAAAAATTAAAATCTTGTTTTTATAATCATTGTTCGAGACGTCAAACCTATGCGTCAAACGTCATATTGACAGCTTTTTCTTTTTTTTTTTTTTTTCTCCCAAGGTTATAAGACCATAGTATACCTTTATTTTCTTTATTAATTTATTTAGTATTTAAGTTTTTTTAATTTATTAATTTAGTATGCTCTTAGTTCCTAATTGTATTGTCTAAACTATATTATTGTGAGGTCACACATTGGTCCCAGCAGAAAATCAGTGCAGCAACTTGCTTTTGCTGCTTATGCTGAGCTGGGGTCCATTTTTGTGCGATCACACAACAAAATGTAAATTAAGTATTGTACTGTGTCCTTGTTCTTTCGTCCTTTGTAAATATTGTGTTGTGTGACGTGCAAAATAAACTTTTCTTATTCTTATTCTTATTCTTATTCTATGGACGCTTCACACTACGTCAGTCTGGCCCCGTGGTAAGTACCTGAAGGACTTGTGTTACAGGTACCAGACAACGGAAATATATTTAATACTTTTATACTATACATATATTTAAGATTTTTATTATATGATACACATATATAATACACATCCATGACCCAGGAACTTCAGAAACTTTTTGTTCCGTCGGCAGGACTCGAACCCGCGACCTCCGGCTTGAGCTACCAACGCGCTCACCACTGCGCCACGGAGGTCGTCAAAATTTTATTTATTTATATATTTTTTAGTGTTTTACTCTATTTTTTAGTGTTTAAATATTTAGTAGTAAATTTACTAAAAAAAATTTTAAAGCAAAAAAAAAAAAATGTGTTTAAATATTTTGAAGTAAATTTTTGTGCAGGAACCTAGGTAATTACTATTTTAAACTGAAAAACAACTCAAACATGTTAAATATTTTCGTATGAGAAAATGATTTTGGAATTACGTATGTATGAGAAATTCCAAGTGTACCCGGCCTCTTAAAGCGCTGGGTTAAAGTTTATTGAATTGCGCGGTATTGATCAATTTTATTTCTCTGATGATTTTACATCTACTAGTACTACGACCTAAGTTGCTAATAATGAGTGTTTATGTCTGTCTCTTCACGCTTAAACGGCTAAACCGATTTATACAGGGTGTAACAAAACTAAGTGATAATACTTTAGGGTGTGTACGTGTACCTCGTAGAGAGTTCACTGTGAAAGTAGCAGCGCTGAAAGACCTTTTTTTTCACTTTTGTATGAGGAAACTCGTGACGCCGCGCTGGGGCGCGCTTGCCCATATTATAAAAGTGAAAAAAAAAAGTTCTTTCAGCGCTGATACTTTCACTGTGAACTCTCTACAAGGAACACATACACACCCTTAAGTATTATCACTTAGTTTTGTTACATCCTGTATAATGGTTGGGGATATTTCGAGCGACGGGAAATGACATACAAGTTTTTGTTGCAGAAAAATCTAAGGTTCCCGCGTGATAATCGAATTCCAGTTAAACAGAGTCTAGGCGTCATTTAATCCTTCGATCGCGGATTCTTGAAAATCTATTTTTCTCGATGTGGCCTCTTGGAAGTTGAAGTATTAACATCGTTTTCGGCATCTAAATAGCCCCGGGACAAGGTAGGCCGACAGGATACGGAAACAGCCGAAGTTTAAATTAAGAACTTAAATAGCCGCGTACTGACCAAGCGAGCCGTCTCGCCGCGGCAGCCTCGCGCGCAGTTGCTCGTCGGACAGTACGTTTTACGGCGCCTCGGACGTTTGCCGCGCAATAACGTGCGCGGCAAACGTTCGAGGCGCCTTTGAGCATCGACCAAAAACCGACAACTTTTGGCTCGGCCGCGGCACGCTCGGGCGAGGCAGCGAGGCCGCTCGCTTGGTCAGTACGCGGCTAATTACGTATTGCATTATTTGCACTAGTAATTGCTTCGTGGATCATCGGTTTTGTTCGGCTATTTCCGTATCCGTTCGGCCCGCCCTGCCCCGGGGTAGTTTTAGATGCCGAAAACGCTATTAGAATCTAGATGCGTATTCGGAGGTCTTTTTCTTATCAAGTTCTAGATGTAAGGTCGCGAAGACGGAAAGAAGTCTAATATACGTGTGTGTCTTCATTTTCCTCTCAAGACTCAACGTTTGGCATTGCCAAAGGTTAACTTAAGAGAGCCAGCCTCGACATTAGCAAATGTCTATTAAAAATTTAATTATATGGAACAACAAACAAAATCTATAAAAAAATTGAATAACGAAGCATATTTAAAACAGTTTGACAAATGACAACTAATTTTTTAATTAAAACTATTAAAAGTATACAAGGCCGCATAATACGATTTTTTCTTGGTTCCTACAAAATGTAGGGCTAAGGCTTTCAAGGTCTCGAAACGTAATACAATCTACGTAATGTTGCAATTTGTAACGTAATATTTAATCTGCATAATGGCATTTGCTCAAGAAATTGATAAGCCATCATCATTACATATCGAAAAGCATGATTAATTATTGAAGTGAAAACTTCTTTAGCGGCGTTGAGCACTTTTGTGGGATGGGTAAAAACTGTGAAACTCGCGTCAGATTCTCGTGCTGATCGAAAAACCTTGGAAAAACCGTAAGATGGTTGGAGAGTAGTGTTTTGTGTCAAACTCGAACTCGAACTCGAATTGATTGTAAGGGTTTCGATTAATTAAAAAAATCGATTTTTTAAAAATCGATTTTCATAAAAAATGGGTTAAAAATTTAATCGATTGTAAGGGTTTCGATTAATTAAAAAAATCGATTTTTTAATAATCGATTTTCATAAAAAATAGGTTAAAAAAATGCATAACGTTAATAATCAAGTTTTCACTTCTGCCGGCACTCCCGGAGTGCAACCCGTCTTTTTTTTAAGTATTTCCTATTTGCTAGCAATAACACTGATTCTGCGGGGTACTCAATACTCATCTAAATTCTAATGCATTAGATCAGACGTGTTTTTCAACCTTTTTATGATGCAACATGGTGTAAAAAAATATTTCGCGACCCCTTGATTTTTAGGGTTCCATACCTAAAAGGTAGACAGACAGAGTCTGTAATAGCACTAACAGTGTCCATAATTAGTGCTATTACTAAGGCTCTGTCTGTCTCCACTCTCCAGGCTATATCTCAAGAACCGCTGCCGCTGTAGCTAGACTTGTGAAATTTTCACAGATTGCTGATTGTGTATTTCTGTTGCCGCTATATCAACATATTATACTAAAACAAATTAAAATTAATATTCAAGGGGGCTTGCTTTCAGACGGTTTCTTTGATGTAAGACTGCGATTTGCTCATATCAAGTACCGTATTTCACTTAAGCGGTTCAGTTGAAAGCCGGTGTCATGTGTACATGGCCTAAGTCGAACTGAACACTTTTTTGGACACATCTAGGCACAATTCGTTAAATAATTGTACTAGTTTGTCTGCTCTTGCACTGCTTATAATATTGTGATTGTGTCTCGTGTGTACTAAAAATAATTTTTTTCTTTCTTTCTTTCTTTACCCTGATTCTAATAAATGCGATAAAAATGCAGCTTAATTCCTTGACCGGAACTATTGATAGGCCGGACTGTCGGTTAAACAGGAAAAAAACTGCATGTGTGTTCTAGAATGAGGGTTTTTAAGTTCGTATCATGCTTATAACGACTGTTTTTGTTTGTGACACGACGGTCTTTGTCGTTTATTTCCTCCTATTTTGTCCTTTTGGAAATTGCTACAGTATAGCTTCGCCTGCAGGCTCAGCTTGGTCGCCATAGAAACGGTTTCTTTAACTACGGAAGAATAGACAAAGTGACAGATAGACAAAGGAAATTCGCAATTTCGTCACCAAAATCTGTCAGTAGGTCCCTTCTTTTCCGTTTATAATCTTTCAGTGCTGCCTGCTATTTCACATTGAACTCTGTAAAAGGGACACATACACACCCTAAACTCTAAAGTATTATCATTTATCACTTAGTTTTGTTACGCCCTGTATAGTTTAAGTCGTACATAATTCTCTTCTCTTTGGTTCCAGACGGCGATATTCACGGTCATCTTACTGCCGTTCCGTGTGGTGGTGATCCTGTACCTCATAGTGACGGCATGGTTCCTCGCCTGCATCGGCCTGTACGGGCTCAGCGAGGCCGACCTCCGCAAGGAGCCGATGAAGGGATGGAGAAGGTAAATAGACTATCAGACAGACTAGAGCGGTGGTTAAGCGTTCAAGCGGTCAGTTTTGCGTTCTTTGCGTTGTACGTTACATAGATATACTCACACAAAGGGCGTTCTCACCGCGTCAGAATTGCTCCTGTGTGACTGACCGCTCGAACGTAGAATGCGAACGCAGAACGCTTGAACGCGTGACCGCTCTCTGTCTGATAGGTCACTAATTGGACCTGGCGCAAGCGCAGGCTATCTTCAAGCCGCACTCAGACAGTTAATGAAGGTTACACTTCAATTTAAAGAAGAATATGACAGATAATGTATGGGGCTTATGTCAAAATCTTCATTTGATTACAGTTAAGTAATTAATATTCGTCTTTGAGATGATTACTCGCACGCAGATGCTACCTTACGCCGCTTACGTGTGAGTGTGCATGCGGTCGAAGCGACATTCTAAGTATGACAATAGCGCCCCACGGGGTCAAATTCACGAAACGAAATTCCAATTTGGAAAATTTTGTTTTAACGTCGCCAAAATATTATCACATATATATTTTATGCAGTTCAAATATTTTTGTGATCATAAAAACAAATGAGAATCATCGTGAGAACCTAAATTCAAGTTAAAATGTATTATTTATTGTTCTTATTTTTTTTACATTATAATTAATAAGCCGAATATTTATAACAATTCTTGTTCCGCTACTTGATTTTCAATCGAAAAATTATTCAAGTTTTTATAAACACTCGCTAACATTGTAATTTGTAATTGACAAAATATTAGTTTCGCACCGCCGGAATTAGTTACGAGTATAATTACGATTTGCGGAGGACGGGCATTTTTTCGTGATAAAAACTGTGTTATTTCCCAGGATTTAAAGTACTTCGGTATCTTTATAGGTATTAGGTAAAGGCACTGATTTAAAGGAGCAGTTGTAAATTGCAGTTTTGGTAAGTTAAAAATTATAAATGGCACGTTTAATAACTAGTTTAGCAGTTAAAACTAAGCAGTAAAGTAAACAAAAATGAGTAGTAAAAAATAATGAAATGGATAATTGAAAACATTATTGAACAGTAAAATAATTAAATGGTCAGTAAAAATTAATGAATGAGCGGTTACGTGTGGGCAGTAACAAATCGGAATTTGTCAGTAAGAAATCTCTAAGAAGTTCTTTAAACAATGAGGCGGTAAAATATAATAAAATCGGCCAAGTGCGAGTCGAACTCACCCATGAAGGGTTCCGTGCCGTTATAAAGCGAAAGTATAAGACGGTCGCCGGCTGCTGCCGCAGCACGCTCGCTGCGCTCGCTCGGCTCCCTCTACCGTTGTGATCTAAGTTCTAACCTAACCTACTCTTGGATTTTCTGGATTGTGTTTGTTTTTGTTTTGGCGGGGGCTGCGCCCCCAAGCCCCCCTTTCGGGGGGGCTGTGCACCCCCGTCCCCCCGCTTCGGTATCCGTGGTTAAGGGGCTCTAGGTCAAGAAACGGACGATTTTCAAGATTTAAACGGGACACGAGACGTAAAAATATAGTAATTTAAATTCTGAAAAAAATATATGTGATAGTTAAGGATCTAACACATTGGAATTCATATTCCATTACACAATATCATGAACTTCACTCGATAGAAAAAAAATCCCGAAGTTACCTCTTAACGAAATTTCCATACTATGTCCAAATTACTTGGAATTTTCAGGTAATTTTTGTACTGAATTAAAGACAAAGAATATATCTAGTTGGATCGTCAACTTGACTCGATTTAATCGATGTATAAAATAACGACGATCAAAAAACTATAATATTGCAGGCGCAAAGTGTGTTCAACTGAAAGCACCAGCCGAGCCTTTGCGCCTCCAATTTTATAGTTTTTTGATCGTCGTTATTTAGTACATACCAGACACACTAGTACATACTAGATATATTCTTTGTCTTTAATTCAGTACAAAAATTACCTGAAAATTCCAAGTGATTTGAACATGGTATGGAAGTTTCGTTAAAAGAAGAGGTAACTTCGGGATTTTTTTCTATCGAGTGAAGTTCATGATAATGTTGTGTTATGGAATATAAATTTCACTGTACTAGATCCTTAACTAAAACATATATTTTTTTCAGAATTTAAATTACAATATTTTTATGTCTCCTTGTCACTTTTAAATCTTGAAAATCATCCGCTTCTGGGAATACAGGGCCTTAAGTAGGCCTACTGTTAAGTCGTTATCGAACCGCTCGTTCCATCATTTTTACCGCTTATTCATTTATCGAACTGCTCATTCCATCATTTTTACCGCTCATTCCATCATTTTTACCGCTCAATTGTTTTTTTATTACTGTTCATGTTTTACAGTCACAATAATTAATCAACCGACAGAAAATTAATTAACTGCTCAATATTTTTTTCAACTGATCATAATAACATCTCAAATATTTAAATAACTGTTAAAAAAAATAGTTCCCTTAGGTAAAGCTAAGGCGCGATGAGGTAACAGACAGACATACTCGCCTTATAATATTAGTATAAATTGTGACTATATTGAGAAATATGTATGTTGTAAGTTTGCCTGCAAGCTCGGTGACCATGAAATTACGCACTAGGTAGTTTTGATGTGCAAACTGCACATTGTACAGTCAACCGGTCCGGTTTACCACTTTCCGATCTTAGTACCTGGTAATAGGACCTAAAACTGGTACATTGAGTTTTATAGCGCATGTGGAGGTACATTAAGTACAAGGCAAAAACTGCTTAGGTACAGTATAATATGACTTGAGAAGCGATAAAAATTGTTTAGGAACATAGAAAGATACTAACATTCTATTAGAAAAATGTTATGAGATACAGTATTATTATATATCTTATAACCGAGAGATTATAAGATATATAATTATTCCTGGAGAAGATAGTATCAGCACTGAAATGTTAAAAATCGGTCTGCCTAGTTTATTACCACATATTACAACGTTTTTCAATACAATTCTTAAATCCGGCAAGCTCCCAAATAAGATGTGCCACTCCAACATTGTTTTACTTCATAAAAAAGGAGACAAAAGTGATATTACCAACTATCGCCCTATCAGCCTTACTTCACACCTATATAAGGCATTAATTAAAGTTATATTAAGGCGACGCCTTGATAATTTGGCTGTAGCGATGTCGATTTTTCTCAGCAATGACTAAAGCTAAGAAATTAAAGTTTATTGTCAGTATTCATCATGTCTTTGTCTTTGAATTACCCATAGCATAACACGATTGGTCAACTTTTATAACACAGAATAATCAATCAAAAAGACCTCTGTAAAAAAAGGGATTCCTATTTTGTCAACAGAGGAGAGTGATTTAAGCTTCCAAAATTTGTACATAAATTGGTTCAAGCATACACTTTAATTTGCCCATAGCTTATATGAAATGTATTTATGGTTTTTAAATTAAACGACAAAAACCATTTTGTCGCTACGCCCTTTCCATTTTTTGCTGTTCCATTGCTTGTTTTCTATGAGAGGCCGGGCCGGCCTCGCATAGAAAACAAGCAATCTAAAACACATCCAACACGGTTTTTTACTTTAACGTGGCGTCACCTTAAATCGAATTAACCATAAACTAGATAAACAGCAGCCGCCAGAGCAAGCCGGATTCAGACACAGTTCCTACACCACTGACCACCTCCAGACAGTTAATCAAATCCTTGAAAAGTACTCGGAATTTAACAAACCTCTCTACCTAGCCTTCGTCGACTATACTAAAGCATTTGATAGTATTAAACACTCAGCAATATTCACATCCCTTTATAACCAAGACATAGATCCCACCTACATAGAACTCCTTAGAATCATTTATGCCAATAGCACAGCAGATATAAAACTCAACACTACCGGTCCTAAATTCCGAGTACTCAAGGGCGTCAAGCAGGGTGACCCGCTCTCTCCCAAACTTTTTACCTGCGTCCTTGAAGAAATCTTTAGAAAACTGGAGGTCCCTGGGCGGCAATGGGCATTGAAGTTGGCAAGAAAAGGTTAACAAACCTTCGCTTTGCTGACGACATTGTCTTGTTCGCTGCCACAGCCGCGGAACTACAAAGAATGCTCCAAGACCTGAGCGCCGCAAGCCTCGAGGTGGGACTAGCAATGAATAGGTCCAAAACTAAAATAATGACCAATAGCACGAAGCGTAGGGTCGAGGTAGACGAGCAAGAAATGCAATATGTGGACGAGTACATCTACTTGGGCCAGTTAGTCTCCTTTGAAAATAGACATGGGAAGGAAGTCGATCGCAGAATCGAAAACGCCTGGAGGAGCTACTGGTCCATGAAGACGCTGATGAAGGGGGATTTACCTATCTCCCTGAAGCGAAGACTCGTCGACATGTGTATTCTGCCCGTCCTAACCTACGGTGCACAAACTTGGTCATTGACCGATTTGCAAAAGTCCCAACTCGGGGTATGCCAAAGAGCGATGGAGCGCAGTATGCTAGGAGTTAAACTTCTCGATAAAATGAGAAACACCATACTGCGCTCAAAAACAGGAATCAAGGACGTAGGAGTAAAAACAGCAAAGTTTAAATGGGATTGGGCGGGACACGTAAGCCGCATGCATCCTGACCGCTGGGCAAAGATCTCAACAGAGTGGGTACCGGAAGATGGACGCCGCCGCCGCGGCCGGCCTAGAAGAAAATGGCGCGATGAGCTGGAAGCATACCAGCCATGCTGGCCAGCGGTGGCACAGGAGCGAGCACAATGGAAGACCTTGGGGGAGGCCTTTGCCCAGCAGTGGGACAGCATAGGCTAGGAAAAAAAAAAAAACAGTAAGTATTATAATTTTTAATTTGTGTTTGATAGGATTGTTCGTAGAGTACTCATCGGTACGATCATCGCGGGATATTGATTTTAAGCATGGTGCCGCTTGCATCTTATTTTTTAATTTTAATGCTTGATCAACTTTAATTTAATAAATAGATTGACAACGTATAAAGTTAATATCAAAATCTTTATTTAATTAAATTTCCGTAGAGCTACTCTGTAATCTCTGCTCTCTCTCCGTGCAGCTACTCTATAATATTATGTACAAAATTTATTTCTGTGCACGTTGTAGGCTGTAGCGCACTTTCCTTGAACTTTTCCCAGCCGCTATCGACCGCCGTCTGACGGCTCTGCGTCTCAAGTGCAAACACAAACATTGCAACTACAGTTAACTGCAATTAGAGTTTTTGCAGTTAAAGAGCTGAAAACTGTTCCTTAATCGCGTCTATATAGATGTGAAATTTAAAGAGGGCACAGTATGCCATAAGCTTCCAAAATTGGGCTCTTGGTTATAATGGAAACTATTACCGACAACAGTAGAGCTGATCATACGTACTAATATTATAAATGCGGAAGTCTGTCTGTCTGCCTGATACTGCATAAAAGAGGAAGCAGACAGTCGGATGATATTTGTATGGTTTTATTAATTTGAGAAGTTGGAACTTTTTATCTACGCATACTAGTAAGAACTAAAGTATAATTTACACAGAGCCAGTACTGGCTGCCAATAAGACTGGCAGCCAGTATTGGCTTGGCATATGCCGCGTGTGAACAGTTTGGCCTGGCTTGAAAAACTGTTCACACGCGGCATATGCCAAGCCAATACTGGCTGCCAGTCTTTTTGGCAGCCAGTACTGGCTCTGTGTAAATTATACTTAAGGGTCAATTCGGGTCGATTCGATTTGACAGATTTCGATTGCGTGAGACGTCTTGCGAATCTGTCAAATCCATATAAATTTAGAAATGCATCTACGCGTCGCGTTGCGGTCTGAATGAACCCTAAGAAGAAATATTGGATCGTTAATGATTCTTTGTCTCTCTCAAATATAAGTTGCAAAACTACTGATTTAATTGTAGTGACTAGTGACACAGAAAATAGCTGTCCAGTGCCCACGAAGAAACGGCAAGTCACGGTATGGACATAGGTTTCACTGCAAAATTTGCGGTTCCGGCGTTTCGCATTTGATTTTGCCTAGGCACAGAATACAGCTGAGTGCTGACCACTATTTGTACTACCTACTCTATATCTCGGCAAAAGGAGGACAGGCAGAATGTACCCAGGACCAATAACGCTGAGACGTATGTCGTTGTCGTTAGAAAGCTCTTTTTGTGACTAGCACTTGTTATTATTACTCCGATCAATTTAGACATCCAAGGTTACATTAATTCCGACAAGGCTGAATATTGGTAGGATTGTTCAATACACTATAATAAAGAAAATGTGAAAAGTCCTCATCGATCCGGCACGTGCAAAAAAATTTACTCGGGGTCAAAGGTCACAAAAACGGGTTTTTGCGATTTTCAGCAAAACGGTAAGTTTTGTCATAAAATCAGCTCAGACAAAATTTGTAGATCAGATACTTAATTATCTATAAAAATGTCTTTATACTTTTTTTCCTAAGAGCCACCATTTTTGAGATATAACGATTCAAAAAGTTGAAAGAGTTTGAGGTATAAGTGCACTTTTATACACTTATACCTCAAACTCTTTTGACTAGGTACACCGCTAGTCAGTTTTGTCGTTTATGTACACTTAAAAGGCGTAACTTGAAAAAAAAACGCGCTAACTACACTTATACCTCAAACTCTTTCAACTTTTTGAATCGTTATATCTCAAAAATGGTGGCTCTTAGGAAAAAAAGTATTAAGACATTTTTATAGATAATTATCTGATCTACAAATTTTGTCTGCACTGATTTTATGATAAAACTTACCGTTTTGCTGAAAATCGCGAAAAACCCGTTTTTGTTACCTTTGACCCCGAGTAAATTTTTTTGCACGTGCCGGATCGATGAGGACTTTTCACATTTCCTTTATTATAGTGTATTGAACAATCCTACCAATATTCAGCCTTGTCGGAATTAATGTAACCTCGCCCCTACTTTTTGGTCTAATTTGACCGGACTATATGGGGGCCAGCCTCATCACTGTGAAAAAAGTTATATGGCTAAAAGAAATCAATAAAAAGAGCTGTATTTTATTTCCTCGTCATTACATCGGGAATAAACGGTTTTTCATTAATATCTTTTAGCTATAACTTTTGCCTACATGAGGCTGGTCCTTTTAATAACCAATGATAGCCAAATGTTAGATTTCTAACGAGACTATACCTCTGACAGTTGTTGGTGGGTACACTTCCCATACATTTTTGTCCGTCCTCCTTTACGGTACCCGCCGTTTTCCGCAACCGAAGCTGCGAGCGTGGGGTTTGAAAGTTGTGGCCACTCTACATGTACCGCTAGGCTGTTGAGTGTTGACACTCAGCTGGTGTGTTATTAGCGGTACATTCGCGTCAAGTATATCAGGATTATTTAAACTTGCCTAGTCATTTTGATCATAAAGATACTCCTACTATATACTGGACGAGGCCCGCGTTTAGAAAACTAGATGACGCTCGCGTTGCGCCAAAATTAGATCGCGCGGGAACCGTGCATTTTCTAGTATGGAAAATATCCCATGTCCTTTCCCAGGACATGTCGCCGCTATAACAACAAATACTAAAATTAAATAAAATTAACTTTTCAGGGGGCTCCCATACAACAAAATATGTGATTTTTTGGCCTTTTCTGCTCGATTTCAATAATGGCTAAAGGTAGACTTTAGTTACATTTGTACTTTAATAATTAATAAGAAAAAATTGAATAAAATAAATAATTAAGAGGGCTCCCATATAAAAATCACAATTTCTTGCCTATTTTCCGACTTCCGTACCATTAAAGAGCTAATGGTACGGAAGTCGGAACCCTTCGTGCGCAAGTCCGATTTTTTTGTAATAACTATATTGCACTTGTGAGACGCTTAAATGTTTAATGTTTTAAAACAATTAAATCAAATAAACTCAAATAATATACCGTTTCTCATATTATGAGACTATATTGATGGGCTTAACTGCGATGCGCATTTGTCGCATGGGAAACGTATTTTGCTGCGATGAAAAGTATCCTGTGTCATTTCCCGGCTCTTAAACTATGTATCTCTATACCAAACATCAAAATCGGTTCAGTGATTTAAGCATGAAGACGTAACAAACATACACACTTATGGATGTCTAAGATTAGTTATCGATTAGTTCCTGAGATATGACCGTGTTAGAATAACGACAACACGTTAGTACAGTTAACCTAAACCTGTTTTGACCCGCACAAAAACTTTTACCGATTGACTATTTTACGCTCTTTTAACGAGTTTCTGGCGATTTTGACATTCGCGTCACAATAGACATAACTACCAGTAGTTCGACTGCAAAGAAACGGACAGGTTTCAATATCTGTCAAATTCGTCGGGTTTCACTAGGATTATGAACGGAATGTGCCTCGCGCTGGCTGATATAATTTATTTTTAAATATTTAAAATAAAGATTTCAAAATTGGATTCTGACAATTTTAATCGCATGTGCCAAAACACAAACAACAATACGACCAAAGAGGAACACGTCCAGCGAATATGTCATAGTTTTAAATTCGTAGGTAACAAGTCAACAACCCTAGCGACGATTTTCGTCATAATACGTCAAATTTAAAAATTTCAACATCAGTTCTAAGTCGGCATACTCTATAATTCTGTCTACTCTGTTCGCGTGATGTTGCAAAAAAACTCGAGGTACAGTGTTTCTCAAACTTTATTTAACTCAAATTACAACATTGAAATTGTTTTTGAAGTGAAAACTTCTTTAGCGGCTTCTTGAGCACTTTTGTGGGATGGGTAAAAACTGTGAAACTCGTGTCAGATTCTCGTGCTGATCGAAAAACCTTGGAAAAACCGTAAGACGGTTGGAGAGTAGTTTTGACAATCGATTGTTTTTTTTTATTGTCGATTTTTTTTACTGTCGATATATTTTTTTAATCGATTGTAAGGGTTTCGATTAATTAAAAAAATCGATTTTTTAAAAATCGATTATCATAAAAAATGGGTTAAAAATTTAATCGATTGCAAGGGTTTCGATTAATTTAAAAAAACGATTTTTTAATAATCGATTTTCATAAAAAATGGGTTAAAAAAATGCACAACGTTAATAATCAAGTTTTTACTTCTGCCGGCACTCCCGGAGTGCAACCCGTCTTTTTTTTTTAAAATTGTTTTCATAAAAATCTTTTTATATATTTATTCTACATATTTTTCCGTCCATTTCGTAAAACACTAATTATAACTATGTGAGTTTCGACGGGTTAACATTTTTTATTGATTTGACATTGGTATAAGACGGTGCCTACCACCAGCACCACAGGCCAAATTGAATGTAAATGTTACTCAGTCTGTTATGTCTCAGGGTCACAAACCCTGGTGTAAGCTCTCAAAGTGCCAATAATTGGGTTTTTTACCAATCAATGCATAGGTTATGTAGAATAATCTGTGATTGATTTCTATTTAACCCCCCCTGAACCACTTCAAAGGCCAATTTATCGAAGCGTCTCTCTGATTGTGGTTTCCAGTTTTATAGCACAGATTACGACTTCTATTCATAAGGTTACCGAAGTAACCCTTTTTTATGTCGGTTCAAAATGGAACGTTATTTTTGGCGTTAATTTAACCGGTTTAATGGCTTTCGGTGGCTAAAATTAAACTTTATGTGTGGCTATTTCATTACTTACTTAATTCTAAATCTAAAAATAGAAATACGTAGTAGATAGCTAGTGTCCAACCGAAGGATTAATTTTGACCCGAAGATTTCAAGTCTCTCATTTCCTTCCAGAATGGCTGAAGTCCAAATGTTTAGTTTTAAAGGTTTTGGAATATTTAAACCTAGTTTGCAGTAATTACTGAATAAAATTATATTTGATTTTTCTTAAAAATTGTATAATTTACATTAAAAATAATAAACAAACGTTGAAAATAGCAACATTTTGAGTAGGTAACATTTCCCTTTGGCAACATTCGGTTGTTCGGCTTGGACTAAAACCACATGTGAAGATTTGGCCATTTGGTCGTTTTTTGGCCATTGGATAATAGATAACGCCACCTGCACCGTAGCCAAAGCCTGGAGCTCTACAACACCAGAACACTCTACCTACTGTATATACCAGCGGTTCTCAACCTTATTTCATACGGGCCACAAACACGTTTTGGTCTGGCGTTGTTAAAAATAACGTTCTTTAAAATTAGCTTCAAAATAGCTTCAAACCTACCATTACGTATAGCCTATAGGTAGTAGATAGAGGTACCTAATTGCTTGCGTGCTAAATCTGATTAAAGATGCTTTATCATCAGTCAGTCACTCCAAGTCGACAGCTAGTTGCTCATTATAATAATCACTGTAAATCACCTACTATTTCTTAGTAATTGCTACTATCTAACTATATACATTTTATAATTTTATGATAAGTCAATATTATAAATGCGAAATTATGTCTGTCTTTTACCTCTTTACTTTCAAACTGCTGGGGCGATTAAATTAAAGCCTTATCATTTACCGGTTTATGGTTTAGGGTCAATTCAGACCACAACGCGACGCTAGATATAATATTATGCAATTCTTCTGTACTGAATTGACAGATTTTAATTGAGTGAGACGTCTTGCAAATCTGTCAAGTCCATACAAAAGAAATGCATCTACGCGTCGCGTTGCGGTCTGAATTGACCCTTTTTCTTTCATGGTTTTAAATGTTTACTAATGGAGGATAAATCTTTATATGAGCAATCGCAAAACGAATGTGCCCCTCTACACGTTTCTAATCACTACGCGGGCTTCAAGCCCGCGTAGTGATTAGAATAGTATAAAAATAGTATTTTTTTAAGAAAAAAATAGATGTAAGTTTAAATACAAAAATTCATTTCACGTAATTAAGGAAGTACTTTCATAGACACACGCAAATTTCGGTTGTAGAGATGAATTAAACAAAAACTTATCAAGTTTTAGTTGCTTCCTGAAAAGTAGGGGCATCGCTTATGCATACTATGCTTATGCAATACACTTCTGGTTTGAGGCCCACGACTTACATTAGCTATCAAAGGCCAACGCAAAGAGGCTCCATAATTTGTCTTCAAAAATATTCAAACAAGCTGAGTTACAAACAGATCCAACCCTTTAAATGTTAATTTCATTCACATTCAAACACATTATGCTTTCCCGTATTCCTATAACTACTTATCCCTACACCACCATCACTACTAGTTTTTGCAAATGCATTGATCAAGCGCAAATCGCAATAATGGAAGCATTGACACCGTTGTCTGCGATTCGCTCTGCTCTCCGATGCGATCAAGGTCGTATGATCGAGGTTGTAGGTGGTATTGTGGAATACGATGAACCATTAGGCTGCCTTTCCACCGGAGGTGAGCTAAGCTGCGTTGCGAGGAATGTGTTTTTAAGAACCAATAAAAACGCTTCATTTGCCTGACAACATTTATTTTATTTTATTTTATTTTATTTATTTCGAAAAATTACATATAAAACTTCTAGGAATATAACAATAGACCATTTACATGTTTTCACTTATAAGATTCTAAGAAAAACACAAGCTTTTGACAAATGACACAAGATGACGTTAACATTTAAAATAATTATTAATAAGCCGGGGGAAAAAAAAACAATCACAAAGTCTGCATTTATAATACAATATTAGGTAATTAATACTATGGGTATCGCTAGTAAACCAGTGCTTGGAAAGTTTTTGTTTAATACTATTTGGTTTGTCACTGAATAGGTCAATATCTAATATTTCGCTGAAAGTGTTAAGTTGTTTAGAAGTTCTGATAAAGAAAGAATTACTTTTGTATTTTGTTGAAAAAACAGGAATATGGAGGTACTTATGCTTAGAAAGCATAAGTACCTCCATACGAGTATTCCTGTTTTTTAAAGAACATATTATAATATAGAATTATAATATGTTCTGGAAGGTACATGTATAAGTATTTTAGACAATAGAGAAGAGGAAATTACATTGTTCTGTGCAATTTTAGATAAATATACAACATCTGCTATGTTACGTCTCTGATGAAGAGGTAAAATGTGGTGTCTAACACATCTCATGTTGTAGCTCACGTCGGTAGTTTTAGTTTTAAATTCTAGGAACTTAAGCGTGCGTCCACATTTGTATCATTTGCGCGATCAGATCCCCGATCAGATCTCTGTCGCGTATCATCGAAGCGTGTCAAAATGATACGCGTATCATGATACGCCCCGATTGCTATTAACCTCGTTTCTGATACGTGTCATATCAAATACACGCATGATCGGCAGAATGATCTAATAGGCGTCCACACTATGATACGCATACTTGATACGGCGCGATGATCGCGATGGAGATCTGATCGGAGATCTGATCGCGCAAATGATACAAATGTGGACGCACCGTAAGAAATCTTTTTTGAATAGATTCAATTCTATCGGCATATTTGTTATACAACGGGCTCCACACCATGGAATTATATTCCAGGATGCTACGAACTAATGCACAATATAAGATTTTCATTATTTTAATATTTTTAAATTAGCGCAACGATTCTATTGGTTCTTGTAAAACACATTCCTCGTAATGCAGCTTAGCTCAGCTCCGGTGGAAACACAGCCTAAGGCAGGCCTGCAAAACACTTGCTACTCTGATGATCAACGACAATCGGTAATCGCTTTCTATCAGGTCATTTGTCTCCTATTTGTGATAATAGTGCTACGACTCAGCTCGGAGTTTTTATACGTCGCGTCGCTTGTCATTTACTATAGATTGTTGATCTCCCTTTCTCCTAATAGATGTTTCATGTTACAGCTTGAATCCAATAAGCCTCGCTAAGAGAGTTGGCTTTGCAGTACCTACCGGGCTCACTGGTTCCCCAAAAACTTTTTATACGTAATAAGATTGCCAATAATACCAGTCCTCTCTTGGTAACGAATTTGAGAACCTCCGACCGGTCGCTTAAACAGTTAACTAAATAAATTTTAAGCTCATTGTATTCTTATCTTATCTGACTTCTTAACACTCAACAGCCTAGACCTCTCATTCTCAAAGTGTGCGTCGCGGATCCCTGGGGCTCCACAAAAGCCTTGTATCTGCGAGCGATACATACGTTTTAGAAATGTCATCAGACACCAGCATGGAGGCAATTAATTCAAAGACAAAACATTCTTTATTTTTGGGAGTCTGTCAAAAAGGGCATTTTTAAAAAGGGTTCCGCGACCAAAAAGTCTGAGAGCCGCTGGCCTAGGCGTATTATTCAACTAGATAGAGTCTGCACCTTCCCTTTACATTTAAAAGATTTGAATACTCGGAAATCGGAATATTTATCTAAAACGTGCAAACCTCTAGGTACGCCGTTATGTGCCCGCTCCATAGCCAACGGTGAAAGCGCTCGATCTTGGCCCACTTAGATGGCTGTTGATTGTAAAAGAAAAATCTCTCTAATTGCCTCATGCTGTAATCGACAAACATTGTATACGGAGAAAACGTCATTGGGCTATTAGTTAAGGTGAAACACGCATTTTTTGGCTACTTTCAATGTTACAGAAAGTCCTATGACCTATTCTATTATTATTGGCGTTCATAGTATTTTGAAACACAGATCGAAGATTCCATTTGTTGGTAGGATGACTGCCAACGAAGTGGTAGTAAACCATATACTGCGTGAAAAATGGTTGTTTTCCCGCAGTAAAATGATTCTATCTTAGTAGTGCCACGTATACAATAGATTTGTGAAGTTTTTTTTATTCAAATCATAAATGAAATTCGGCCGGGTCATAGCCGCTCGCGCCTATCGGCATAAAGTTGCCATAGTACGTCATACAAAATATTTTGATATTTAACTTGGAATTAGTTGTGACTTGTGGTAGATTAACATACATAAGTTATATATACCAATGGTAGTATTTGCTTGCATCACTCCTGAACAGAATTTGATGAAATTTCTTTATCTCGTCAATTTCCTCGACTCAGGGTAGCGCCTCACTTAATAGAATTTACATTGGAAGACAGGACTTCTAAAGTCTTATGTACTCGTAACTGATTCAACCTAAGCAGCTTATTGAAGCAACCTTACACAATCATGCTAACCGCTAAGTACGAGTACTATAAACTTTTTTACTGGACAGCTGTAAGCAGTATGAGTATGAAATTAAAGTGCACTTTAGTGCATTTCTATACACATTAAAGTGCATTTTTTTCGCGGGAACCGTAAATTTTCCGGAATAAAAAGTATCCTATTGTTCTTTTCCTTTCCATACCAAATTTCATCAAATCGGTTCAGCGGTTAAAGCGTGAAGAGGTAACAGACAGACACACTTTAGCATAAATTATAATATTAGTATGGATTTTTCTCGGAGGTAAAGGACATCTAGCATAAGGGACATATACTCCCCTACACCGATTTCGGTGACGGTGGCCAATTTCATTGAAATCAGGCCAGGTACGCAGGAGTATGTTATAGTGCTCAAGTGTGTGCGCAGTACACAAGAGCACTCTCTATTCCTTCACTCTCATAACCCAGTGGGACGGAAGACCGACACGACTGGCGAGAGATCAGGCGCAGGACCGACTTTTTATATGCCCATCCGACGCATGGATCATCTTACTTGTCAGACAATCAGGTGATCAGCCTGCATTTTCCTAACCACACTTGGAAATAACATGTTTCCAACGCGGGAATCGAACCCATGACCTCCGAGTCGAGAGCCACGCTCTTAACCACTAGACCACGGCGGCGTTTAAGGCGATAAGGGACAACTCTACTATTAAACCCTCAACGACGTAAAAATAGCTCAGAATCGTATGTAATGAGCAAAAAACATAATATCCCTAGAACCTAGACCATAAAGACATGCTAGATTAGGGTTGCCAGGTGAGTCGCGAAAAGATACCGCACAACCCCAAATCATAGTAAAAGGAGGGGCCCAAATAAGAGGGGGTGTACCTATAATGTAGGCCGCAAAACATACGGTTTTTTATACTAATATTGCAGTCATAAAATTGTGGTCGCCAAGATATGCTAACTTTGAGAAAGTCTCGATTAAGCAATTAGGATATTATAATCTACAACTCACTTAACAAAATAAAGGTAGGAAGTTCTGAAAAAAAAATCACCTAAAACTAGATACCAGTACGCCGCCCTAGTGCTTGAATGGCCAATCGACCAATTTTACCAAAATAGACTTTTTATTTCAAACTAATAGTAACCCTGATTACGCACTTTACAATATAAATATTTTTTATTTTGCTTGCATATAACTTGCTTTTTTAGCAAAAATAAAATATCCCATCTCCCATATAAAAACTGTTTTAAGTGCTTGAGTAGTCTAACTCCATATTTTGCTCAAATGAACGCATCCAAATATCCATCTCCGGTCTTGTTTGTCCTATATCCATCGACCGACCAATCACGGTCAAGCATTTCGAAGGTCACGCGTACGTCACGCGACGCCATTTTGTTTGTTTATTACTTATTATTTGCTTACTGCGACAAATTTAAAATATTTAATACTTTATATGCTTCAAAATGTCTGTAACAACGAAAAAATGGATTTTAAATTGAGCGAAGTTGATTTGGAATGGTACGTTGCCAGTTACTTGATATATTCTTTTGTTTCAATTTTGTTTTAGTGTTCGAAGTTACTTGAGGGTAAATACAGGTGATTATTAGTAAGTACTTAATAAATAATTTATTACCCTTGTCACATCTAAGCCATGATCCGTTTTTACTATTTTAATCCTTCAAGCCCCATACGCGCACCGGTGATCGTGACAACAATAGAATATAATAGCATTTCCAAGAATCCCCGATCGAAGGACTAAGCCCACTTAAAAAAGTAGGTTCTCAGATTGACCTCTATGTATGTGTGTATGTATGTATCATATATGTTGGTCCGCAATTATCGCTCGTTTGGCTGAACCGATTCTGATGCGGTTTTCAGAACAATATTTGTCACATTTAGGGCCAATTTCAACTAGCGCAGAATCGAAGCGAATTACCAAAACTGAACATAGCAAATTCAACCTTAACTCTAAAGCGTTAACGCACTCATTACTTCTAAGATTTTAAAAAGGCGCGAGCATTCGCGCAAATTCGCGCGAATGCGCCCGACCAACGCTGATTTGCCTCGCAGAAATAATGTGTGCATTATGCTCTGGAGTTAAGGTTGAAAATGCTATGTTCAGTTTTGGTAATTCGCTTCGATGCGCTTCGATTCTGCGCCAATATAAATTGACCCTAAATGTGACAAATATTGTTCTGAAAACCGCATCAGAATCGGTTCAGCCAAACGAGCGATAATTGCGGACAAACAAACATCATAGTTTACATACACACATATACACGGCCATATACATTTTTTTAAATAATTTTATAAAAAATTAAACATACTGTATAGCGAACATGGTGGTATTTTGGACAAACAAGCACTAAACTGGCACGTTATTTTAGAGAACTATTTCCATGTCGTTGTGCTCAATCTCCATATGCATAATTATGTTGGAAGAATTTTGGCCAATCTCCAATAATTAAATGAAATATAATGAGTACTATAGTTATTATTTTCAATTACTATTTCTATACGTATAAAGAAATACTACATTTTTCTAACTCAGCAAAAATTTAATAAACTTCTAATAATATCCTTATGTAATTTAAAAAAAATCTCCTGTAAAATTTGCTCACTGGTCGATTGGCCATTCAAGCACTAGGGCGGCGAGTAGTATAGACTACCGACTTTCCTCAAAATGCCAATTATACCGGACTGTACAATTTAATACCAGACATCTGGCAACCCTATGCTGGATACTGTCTGCACGGTCTCTGTTATGAAGTAAGATGTAATTTTGCTTAATAACATAGGTCGTTGAACCTCTGCGGTTTTATGGCGTATCGTAATCAAAAGTTTATGTTCTATGGCCAGACTGTTATTTACATATTTTGGTGTTTATTAGATAGCGCATGACATATTTTATTACTTAGGCTATTTACATTTTACACGCACTTTCGCAAACGTACACGTAAGAAACTACGTTGCTTTGTTTCATAAAAACGCCAGTTACTTTGTTGTTGTAGAACTCTATCATTTAATATTATAATAATACTAGATGTCCCGGCGAACTTCGTGTCACTTATAAACCTTTTCTGGACTTCCACGATCATTTTAACTAAAATTAGCCAAATCGGTCCAGCCGTTCTTGAGTTATAGCGTTACTAACACAATTGAAAATCCATTTGTATATGTATAGATTATAGATATTAAATGTGTGTAGACCTTTGATGTAGCTACAGATATCGTAGAATTTATTGTGCCATATTTTTAGCCGCATTAAATACGGGAACTTCAAAGCCAAGAACAAGCTGTAAACAAGTGAACCACTAAAATTCAACACTATTGATTATGTTGTTATGTGTTTTAAAAACTTTAAACGCCAAAAATACAGACGTAATTTAAAGAAATAATATAATTAGGTTTAGCACGAAACGAGTTAAGTCATTTCTGCAGTTAGCTGTAAATTTCTTTAATTGTAGAGCAGAAGTTTGCTGGCTTGGTTACATTCACGTAAAATTTTACCGAGAAGTTGAGGTGTAAGTACTAAGTAGGTAATTTTATTTTCTCTCCCCAAATATTTAAGCTGGTCGAGAGTCGAGGCGTAGGATTACTTCAGGGCGAAGCTAAATTACCTGGAAAATACAGAGAATATTAGCGAGACAGTTATGTTGCGAGACAGTGCTTTTGGCTAATTTGGTTGGTCGAGAGCGCTGTCTCGCCACCCTACTGGGTATGTAGATGTAACTAGGCTCTAAGGCAGAGGTTCCGAAACTTATTTTGTCTACCGCCCACTTTAAGAACAAATTATATTTTAGCGCCCCCATTGTTTCAATTTAAAATGCATCCTGATGAAATAAATGGCTTATAATTAACTGATCACCAGAAATAGTAACATTTCACAGACAAAAATAGTAAACGATCACCAAAATACAGACCACCATTTTAATGTAAAATAATAACCAAAGATTTAACATCTTAAAACCAAAAATAGTAAATGATCACCAAAATTAGTAAATGATCATCAACATTATACTAGCATTTTAATGTAAAATGATCACAAAAACTAGTAAATGATCACCAACATTATACTAGCATTTTAATGTAAAATGATCACCAAAGATTTATTATCTAGCTATCCTATTTATGCAAAATGACTCCAAATAAATCATTGTTAAACCAAAAGTAGTAAACGATCACCAAAATTAGTAAATGATCACCAACAGTTAGCATTTTAATGTAAAATTATAACCAAATATATTTTTATTTAGCAATAGCAAGTCTTAGTAAAAGAGTCCCGTTTGTACCCTTTGGGTACGGAACCCTAAAAACGGGACTCTGTTACTGAGACTTCGATGTCTGTCCGTCTGTCCATCCGTCTGTCTTTCTCTAGGCTGTATATCAAGAACCGCTCCAGCTAGACTTCTGAAAATTTTACAGATTGTGTATATCTGTTGCCGCTATAACAGCAAGTACTAAAAACAAAATAAAATTATTATTTAAGGGGGCTCCCATACAACAAACGTGATTTTTTTGGCCTTTTTTGCTCGATATCAATAATGGCAACCAGTAGGCACGTTGATATTTTCGCAAAGGAACTGATTATATGTTTACTTCAATAATTAATAATAATACAAAAAAAATTTAAAGGGGAGCCCCCTTTAATTCCTAACCCATACAAAAACACAATTTTGGATCTAATATTGCTCTATAAACGGTACGGAACCCTCCATACGACTCACACTTGGCCGATTATTTTGTTAATAATATGCTTACATTTTTTGTCAATCGTAGTGATTTATTTGGACAGAAATATTGCATTGATTTGCTCACAAGGATTTGGCGATAATTTACTATATTTGGTGATCATTTACATAATTTGGTGATCATTTACTATATTTGGTGGTCATTTACTATATTTGGTGATCATTTACTATATTAGGTGTTCGATTACAATTTAAGTGTTTTCATGACTAAAATAGCTGGTAGTATTGCAATTTTAGACTTTATTATTTTGGTGTTGGATATCTTTTTTTGGTAAACAAGTTTAGGGTGTCAGTGCATTTTTTGGTGGTCATTATATTTGTTCCCGAAATAAATCACCACCCAAGCCTCTACACAACTCCCCCATTTTTTTCTGGGTCTCACACCGCCCCCCTTCAGACCTTCAGCGCCCACAAGGAGGCGCTATCGCCTTTGGGAAAGACTGCTCTAAGGTTTTCAGTGATAAAAGAAAGTTTTGTTTTGATGATTGAGCATTAAAACTCTGTAGGGCTCAAAGCATGAGAACCATGACTAGGTCTCCATATACGGAGAGGCCGATCGTTCTTGTCGGACCGAGTGCAGGCCGACTGGGCACACTCGGGAACGCACAACATGAGTTGACTGGTCAGCCTGCGATTAGTCCGACAGGAACGATCTCCGTATATGAAGGACTTTACTAAGGTTCTGAATTCGTAAACTCTAGACTCTAGAGTTTAAATGCTGAATTATTTATAGAGAAAAGCGTGATAAAAGGAAACCTTAGTGGGGCTTGCTCGTTCGTTCACTTTTATTATACACAGTAACGATGAATTAATAAGGCTTCGAACTCGTTAACTATGAAATACGCTCGAGAAGGGCTACGAGTTTCATTAATTAAAGTCGTGGCAATAATATCCTTAGTCGTAGATATTGGCATATAAAATTTGACTTGAACCGAATTGGAATGAAAAAGTGACTTAACAATAGTCTACGATTTTGGCAAAATTTTATAACAAAAAAAAAAAACAACGCTCTGCCAGGACAGTCGGCAGAAATGAACGAGAATAGTATACAATATACATTGTAGCCGTGTGGTGGTAAGAGAGGGGTATTAGGCGCAGCGCAGACGACAGACTATCCGTGAAAATAGAACCCATGCAATTATACCTATGCGTCTGTCTGTCGTCTGCGCTGCGCCTTAGGGTTTTACCTACTATCCTACGCCGCGCCCGCGCCAGTAGCTTATTCTTCCTCCTTAAGAGTTTTCAATCATGTAGCAAGTGCTAACGCGACTCTATAAATTTTAACCCATCCCAAAAAAGTGCACAACACCGCAAGAAAAGTTTTCTATTCTAACATTGACGAGCAATGTATGCGTCAACAAGTATAATGAATAATGAATGTGGCATGTGTAATCAACAGACACGAGCATAAAAACCTCGTCCAACGTCTAGTCTGACGAGCTTTCTGTTAAGCTCCGCCAATTTAGAACTTAATTAAGCTCCTGGCTCGCATCCAATAATCAAACTTTCTTTGAAGCTTCAGCCTTCAATTTATAATTTGCGGTGAACTTTCCAAGCTTCGATTTTATACTTTCCTGCTAGATACAACTATCTATGGAAAGCTATTAGCTTATAAAGCAATATTATGTAACTTGTAGAGTCTAAAGTTTGTCCGTTCACCAACTACTACATAAGGCCTACCACCGGTTTGGGAACTAACCTGGCGAGAAGAACCGGCGTAAGAAACTCGCACGGGTCCACCTTTTACCAAAAAGGTAGAAAATAACAATGATAGCTTAATTAGATCAATATCTAATAATCACTTTCAATAAAGTGATTCTGTTAAAGGCAAAATAACCTCAAAACTCACTGTAGGATTTTAGGTGCTACAAAGCGATTCCAATTTGAACTCACAAGAAATGCAAGCCTCATACCGGTTTTCACCAACCAAAGTGTCCCCTAGCGAAAATGATACTGAATACAGCTATCGTAAGAATTTAATAACGTGTACATAATATTATGTCTCTTATATCCATAGTGTCTGAGAAGTGAGAACTTATTTGACACACACTCTTTCATAATGTTCTTTCTTTAAATGTTCTCTCTCTTTTTAGCAAGCTCCGCTTCTCGATCCTCTCGCTCATGAGGCTGGTGGTGGTAGTGGCTGGTTTCCACCGGGTGCGGGTGATCGGCCGACACCACATTCCGGCTAGCCCACGTGATGCGCCAGTCGTGGTCATGGCTCCTCATTCGTCGTTCTTCGACGCCATAGCCATCGTCTGCCTTGGCGCACCCAGTGTCGTGGCCAAGGCTGACACCGCCAGGATTCCTCTTATTGGACGTGGGTGTGGTAGACCTAGTCCATGCTTGGCTGTTCTGGTGCATTAGGCACTAGTTTTAAGTTCTGTTTCATTGCTTGACATTTTTTCATTGTTTTGAGCTTTGTTTCATTGATTTTTCAGTTTTGTTCCATTGTTTTGATTTTTTTTCTTTGATGTTTTTAGCTTTGTGTCATGGATTTTGATTTTCGTTCATTGATTAATGATTTTTTTTTATTATTGTTTTGGATTTAATTGATTTTGAGTTGTGGTTTTTTCATTCCATTGTTCTGGATTTTGCACGAGCTCAAACGTTTTCGATTAGTTACAAAAGCTTGCTTTTAAAAGATTTTGTACTGCAACATTATTTTTTAGTTTTATTTCGTCAATTGACTAATTTATAATTTCTATTTTATTTATTAAGTTTTTCCAAATCAACCTTTATCGCTGTTTAGTTTCGGTTGTAACTTTAGTTCCGCTTCTTCATTGTCTCTTTGTTTTTAATTTTTTTACCAACTTTTTGTTTAATTATTTTTTAACAGCTTACCCTATTAGATTATTATGAGTGAGTTAAATATTTTTTTATGAATATATATGCGTTTAATATGTTACGCTTGGCGTTTTTTCCACATGAGACTCACTTATTAGTTGTAACGTAAGTGTAGTCATGTAGTTTCGTTCTAGAAGCATAATGTAAGCAATTATGTGATTTACATATTTATGAATTAATTTTGTGGGTGTTATAGTAATGGTATTACTTTTTCGCAAACACAAGTATAATATGACTATTACCATAGGAATGCCGGAGAACTTGCAACATTTCGATCATGTTACTATGGTAATAAGATATAATTGTAGTAAACTACATCTGCCTGCGATTTAACCGCCTGCATAATTTTTTTTTTCAACTATATTAAGCAGATTATTTCATTCATAAATCATAATATTATGCTTCCATGGTACATCTTAATAATGACGATAAAGTATAGATAGCGATATGTCAAATAACCAGTTTGGCACCTTTCACTATGTTGTATGACGTAGATGTAAAATTGTATGGTGTGTAACCGCAGAGTAGAACGTCATGAATAAAATTTTTTACTGTATGGACTAATATATATATAATGGCGAATGAAGATTGTCGCACCGCATGCGCCGTATTTAAAACTGTGTAAACTGTAAAAGCCTTTAGTAATGGATTTGAGTACATGTTGAAGTTTCACATCCACTGTGCTTCGACGTCTGAAATTGTGTCTGAAGCATAGTTCTACGGTTTCAAATGGAAGCACTCACAATATGTGAAAGCACTGCGTGAGCGTTTTGAAGTTACGCCGCTACAATTTTAGGTATAGCTACAGCCTACAGTATCTTTGATAGGAAGACGTTTGCTGGAAGATACCTTAGGTATAGACTATAGACCATAACCCAAACCACGAAACGAGGTCACCAGCTTTAATATGGAGATTTTTACATTTCATATTGTTATGAGTTTTGTAAATTGCCCCATAGTTTTACATTAAATGCTTGTAATGTTTCACTTGTTAGGCAAATAAGATTTAAATTTATTTATAACCAAAAATATAACAAATAAAAACCGCTAATATAAGGCTAAAATCCTACATTACGAGGGCTGCTATTTATGTATCCGGAATTAAAAAAAGAAACAAACATATATCATTTAATATGGTTTAATTGCTTTTCAAAATATTCACCGCGATGATCGACACACTTTTGCATACGCTGGAACCAATTTTCATAGCACTTTTTCCATTCTGATTGAGGTATCTCCAAAACGTGCATTTTGAACGCATCAACAGCCTCTTCGCGGATCGAAAAACGTTGACCACGTAATTTGTTCTTCGCGTATGGAAATAAAAAGAAATCGTTAGGTGCCAAATCAGGGCTGTACGGCGGATGACCAGTCAATCCGATCTTTTGACCCTCCAAAAACTGAGTTGTTTCAGCTGAGGTGTGACAGCTAGCATTGTCGTGATGTAATATGATTCTGCGTTGTCGGTTGTCCTTTCTTATTTCTTCAAAGACTTCTGGTAAACAAATGGTCGTATACCATTCAGAATTAACCGTTTTACGATTCTCTAATGGCACTGTAGCCACATGTCCATTAATTCCAAAAAAACAGGCGACCATTTGCTTCAAAGTACTTTTTGCACGAGTAACTTTTGTTGATTTCGGTTCATCTTGGAACACCCACACCGTTGACTGTTGTTTAGTTTCGGGTTCATATGCATAGATCCAAGATTCATCACCTGTGTAGATATTATAAACGGCTTTTGACGTACCACGGTTGTATTTTTTTATCATTTTTTTGCACCAATCGACACGAGCCCGTTTTTGATCGATTGTCAAGTTGTGCGGAATCCAACGCGAACATATTTTTTTTACAGCCAAATGTTCGTGTAATATCTTATGTATGCTCGTCATACTTATGCATAAGGACGCCTCTATCTCGCGATATGTAACATGACGATCACGCATTATTAGTTCCCGCACAGCATCTATATTTTGTGGGACATCAGCTGTTTTTGGGCGACCTTCTTTATTTTCATCCGTGAGCATAGACCGCCCACGATTAAACTCACTGTACCAGTGATAAACAGTGGTTTTTGATGGTGCTTCATCTCCAAAAGTTGCGGTGAGTTGAATAAAGCACTGTTGTTGATTTAGCCCACGCCGAAAATCGTAGTAAATCATTGCACGAAAATGTTCACGCGTTAAATCCATGGCAAATGAAGACACGCAATTTTCAAAATGACGCCACAATGGAAAAATAATTGACAGTCACATGAAACAAAATGTATTCTTCAACCAAAGAGTTCTATTTTCAAATGTTGTAATTACTTTTTAAATATTGTTCTTGTAAGTGGCCAGTTCAGCGGACCGATTCTGTATTGTACATTTGTGAGTTAATAACTGAGTTAGTAACGAAACCGAGGAGTGAGTAACGGAAAGTGCCACTTTTTGTATTCACTTGCATACAAAAATGAGACTTTCGGTTGCTCACTCCTCCGTTTCGTTACTAACTCAGTGATTAACTCACAAATGTACGATACAGAATCGGCCCGCCGGATACATAAATAGCAGCCCTCGTATAAGTTTTACTTCAGAGTAAGACATTGCAAAAGCGGGTTTCGCAAAACTTTGCGGTTTCTTACGAAATACGTCTACACTCTACGTCTACAATCTATAAGGAGATACATAAGACCTAAGTAATGGTTTTTGCTACGAATCCTTAACTATGACACAGCACCCTTCCGATAGGGCTCCATAAAAAAAAGTATTTTACATCTCGTTAAAAGTCAGGACTGTTTAAAGGAGCTTTTAAAATCCTAATCCAAAATTTTATCAACTCCATAGGTCGCTGAAGCCTCTTATCTGCTTTATCGGTAAGATGTCGTACCTGGCCGGGGGCATGGCCATCACCATCCGCGGTCGGCAGGCCAGCCGGAAGGAGGCTCCCATCCTGGTGGTGGCACCACATTCCTCCTTCCTGGACAGCTGCATAGTCTACGCCACGAGGATGTCTTCAGTCATCGTGAGGAAGGAGAGCATGGATAATTATGTTGGAAGTAGGTTTTTTGATGGTAGGTGGTGGGTTTGGGTGGTGGTGAATTTGGTTCGTAACATGAGGTGTTGGTATTGGGTTTGGTTGGTGTTCACTTGGTAGTCTGTAAGTTTGGTGGTGGTTTTTTTGGTGGTGATGGATAATGGTAAGATATATTTTTAGGATAACGGTGTGGTGTTTAATGCTTTTGGAATTAATTTTGGTATTGGGATTAGTAGAAAAAACTAGAAAAGGAAGGATATTAATATATTAAGTATTGAGGTTTGTTTATAATATAATACATAATAAAGTTTTGTTTTTTGATGATGGGTAAACATACTAATATAATTATGCTATAATTATATAAGTGAAGTTTTTTAAGTAAATGTGGATGCAATTTTTTTCTACATCGATTAACGAAATAATCGAAGTCTATCTAGAATCTAGATTCCTAATATATTATTCCTATGAATATAGTATAAAGGACTATAAAAAATAGCTTCTATCAGGCTGTGCGAATCTCGGCGCACTTGGGTCTATTTTCCTAGATAACCAATTACCATTTATAAACATTTTCACACTCAAGTGCCTATAACATCATAATGTGTAAACGCTTATTTTACTGTAGAATATATTTTTGTGATATTGCTTACTGGAAAATCTTTTTACGGTGTGTAAGTGTGTATAGTGTTTATAGTGTGTATTGTGTAAGTAACAATTGACTGAAAATTGTTGGGCATTGGCGTAAAATTTGAAATCTATGTAGTATGAAATTCTTTAAAACTAATATCTTGGGTCTTACAGCTAGTTTCGGTTTGATGTGTTCTTGTCTCGGACAGCCTTGGCTTCGAATCGAGATTCGAGTAACAAGAATTGGGTCCATAAGAATTGAGCTCTATCATAATTTTCTCTATTTCATATTATGAGGTTTTAGGTATTTCTTAACGGTACTAAATCATCTGTTTCAAATTCTATTCAGTTCTTTCTTTTCTTTTGAATGAATGGTGAGTGAATGATCGTGCGTGTCGTATGTGCACCGATTTGTCTTAGCTATGGTTCAGAGTTATTTTACTTCTGAAAACACCTCTATTCCAACGACATAATAGTCATAAAGAAAATCAAAAGTGAAACTGAACGGGCCTTTACGGCCAGCTTTGTTCTTTTATGTTCTTTTGTGCCTTTGTACTATTGGCACATTACGCTCTATGTTTGTCATGGTGAAACTTTTGTCTTTAATCTCTGTGACAAATCGTCTTTATGCTTTATTCTTCTAAAAGAGTTTTCAGACGATCATGTCTAATGAAGAAGTGGTCTCTGAATTCTTTGCATCGTATGAAAAATTGTTTAACTCTTTCAAATGGTCGTATGGTTGTATTGGCGGAGACTTATATATTTTTAAATTCTCTATACAATAGTTAATAATATCATTAGTAGAGATTTAAAAAAAATTCATAGTTTATATCTTTTTCTTAGCAAAAGTAGACAAAAAATTGTGTTTTTTTGTATGGGAGCCCCCCTTAAACATTTACTTTATTTTAATTTTATTATTAATTATTAAAGTACAAATATAATTAAAAAAAAAATCACGTTTCTTGTATAGGAGCCCCCCTTAAATATTATACTTTATTTTATTTTTAGTATTTATTGTTATAGCGGCAACAGATATACACAATTTGTGAAAATTTCAGAAGTCTAGCTATAGCGGTTTTTGAGATACTGTCTGTCCGTTTGTCTGTATGTCTCCAGGCTGTATCTCAAAAAACGCTATAGCTAGCTACTACTGAAATTTTCACAGATTGTGTATATCTGTAGCCGCTATAAAAACAAATACTATAAATAAAATAAAGTTATTATTGAAGGGGGGCTCCCATACAAGAAACGTGATTTTTTTGGCCTTTTTTGCTCGTAATCAATAATGGTAACAGTCAGGCACTTGAAAATTTCACAAAATCCTTAATTATATTTGTACTTTAATAATAAATAATAAAATTAAAATAAAGTAAATGTTTAATAATAAAATTAAAATAAAGTAAATGTTCCCATACAAAAAACACAATTTTTTGTCTACTTTTGCTAAGATAAAAAAAGATATAAACAATGATTTTTTTCTAATCTCTATTAACGATATTATTAACTATTGTATAGAGAATTTTAAAAAATATATAACTTAGACATTATTATTTTATTAATATATTTTTCATGGGTCAAAAGTACCCAAATTTGAGATTTTTCGAACCTTTAAAAATTCATATCTTTAAAAATATTAACTTTATCGTGAAAAGTCATAGGACCTTTTTTATTGGTATTTCAATAAAGAATATAAAAAAAATGTCCGGTTAAAAAATAACAATTCCTTGCAATCGTTTAAACAATGTTTGTTAAAACAATATGGCACCGGGTTGCACCATGGCAACATGCATTTATATCATCAGGAGGGCAATTTGAAGAGGATCGCATAAAAAAATTGAGGTGGAATAGTTTCCGGTACTCATGCGCCGACTCGTGCTGCACTAATACAAACTTTGACATCTTCAAAGCAAACAGTGTCAAACTCGCAGTTCGCAATCCGCATAGAGAAAGAATATTTGAACATCGAACTGACAGCCGAACACTGGAGCGAAACAAATGGGTTTTCCATTGGATCTTCTGGAGAAGGCCCAGCAGATGTATAATACAGGGTAGCAAAAAATTGTTAGTGCTTAAAAAGAGCGCTATCACTAAGACCTATACCGGGATTACCGGGAACTGAATGAATGAAATGTCATGACGTGAGTCATCACCAACAATGTTCAACACGTGTGCCAAACGAACGGCGTACAACTACTTGGCACGGGATCTGAAGGATTTGGAGATATGTGATGACTGATAACTGTTATCATATTGTGTAGCTTGACTACATGGTGATCAGTTTGTTGGTAAAGGGATTTGGCATGGGAAGTAGAATACTGTCATAAGATACGCAATTCGTTAAGTATTTTTAACTTTTTCGTTAAATGACTGTTGTTGTTGTAACACAAATATTATGTAGACGTATTACTGTGTGGTGCTGCTAAAAAAATCGCTAACTTACTTCAAATATTTTCTTTATTAGAATTTAGAACAAATAAAATCTGAACAAGTTTCCTGACATGTTAAAAATTTACATAATACTTCTTACTAAATCTTGTTAAACGAGTAGCCAGACCATGCCAGACTATTAAAACATAGTAAAAATGGTTAAAACCTACTCATATAAATGTAGTCAATAGTCATATTAAAATACACTAATATATACAGTAAAAACTCGATTAACTGGACTTACGTTAGGCACTTAACGTTTAGGCAATCTGATAAATTATATCATATGTATAATTATAAAGAAAAGCGGGTTCGATGCATAGGTTTATTAGTTATTATGTACGGTACATAATTTTATGTGCGTGTTAAAGATTACTATTTATTGAGAAAGTAGGTAACGCCCGCAAGTCGCAACTCCGTTGCGCTTTTCTCAACTGATATCCTATGTCCTTTCCCGGGACCGCGACCAAATTTCAGCAAATCAGCGGTTTGAGCGTGAAGAGGTAACAGATAGACAGACAGACAGACAGACACACTTCCGCGTTTATAATATTAAGTCTTAGTATGTATGTGTAAAGATACATTTTCCGACGGTAGTCCGAATAATCGCGAATCCGTATAACTGAGAGCCGGATAATCGAGTTTCTACTGTACTTAATGTGCCCTAAGGTGAAGTCAAACAAGCGTAATTTTGTGAGTCGTGAGTCGCAGAATTTCGGTCGCGTAAATATCTTTTCATACAAATCATTGATTCACAAAATTACGCTCGTGTGAATCAAACAGCCAACAGGACTGTAATTGATGTTGAAACTGAATGCAGCAGAATTTCTGCCAGCCGAAATTCTGCGACTCACAACTCACAAATTACGCTCATTTGGCTTCACCCTAAGTGGTGATAATAACCCTTCTTTCGCAGTCAGATAACAGCCACTCGAACGTGAAACCTTGACTACATTATAGCGTACGGCTTCCGCGTGAATATTGACTTTTCTGCCAAGGTGAAACCCGACTGTGCCGGAAAAGATGGGTTTTGGAACGAAGTTCCTTATCGCGCGTTCGGCGAACTAGACAGGCTAGACAGAACGATATTTGACCTCGACACATTTTTATTAGTACCTGCATGGTAGGGGCAGAGGGCGTTGATAGTATTCCTGTGCGTCAACTAGAAAGCGTTTTTTGAGAATAAACAGCGACGCGTTGCTGGTATTCCTGGGCGTCAAGATGGCGTTTTTTAAATAATTTTTTGAGAGTATATTATGTTTGTACAGGTTTTTGAACATAAGAAATAACTTCGTTCCATTCGGGTGTCCCTTGACACCTCCCAAGTTTTTTTTATGAAATAAGGGGGCAAACGAGCAAACGGCACCTGATGGAAAGCAACTACCGTCGCCCATGGACACTCGCAACATCAGAAGAGTTGCAGGTGCGTTGCCGGCCTTTTAAGGGTGCTGTTTTGTCGATGTTGGCAAATGACATTCACTAAAACTTGCCGCAACTACTTAAGGGCGTTCCTTTCGGAGATAACGTAATTTACCGTATTTTTAAGCCTTATAAACTCATAATTTGAAAGCTACAAAGTTATAATAAAAATACAGCAATAATCTTCAGTATATCAACATTCCTTTCCCCGTTTTAAATTTTCTATTTTTGTTTATTATACTCATGATATCAGCTTCCAAAGTAAAATGAAATGAAATTTTATTTTTCAAAACAGAATAACTGAACAGTAAAACCAATTTCAAGCATACATTCAGCATCTCCTTAGGATTTACAAATTGCTTTTATTTGAAACACACGCCAATAGATCGACAATATCATAAACTACATATTCCCCGTTTTAAATTTTTCTTAGGACAATTTTGAACTAAGATAAGTAAAAAAATAGGGTTTTGGTGCGATCTCGGCAACGCGGCAAATGTATGGCCAAGGTCGTTTGCTCGGGGGACGGCCTTAAATTATTAGGACACATGATTAGGAAAACCCTTTGACGTTTGCTTCAACCAGTAAAATGATCAGAGCGACCTTTTACGATCGATCGTTTCGATACATCGCAACTGAATTGGGTTTGTTCTAGGGTGTCTTGCCTTCTAAAATAAGCCCCTAAGAAGCTCTGTTCGTATTTACTGACAACAGACAAGTAATAATAATCGGCCAAGTGCGAGTCGGACGAAGGGTTCCGTACCGTTATAGAGCCAAAAGTTGGTTTTTAGTATTTGTTGTTATAGCGGCAACAAATAAGTATACACAATCTGTAAATATTTTAGAAATCTAGCTATAGCGGTTCTTGAGATACAGCCTGGAGACAGACAGACGGACAGACATCGAAGTCTCAGTAATAGAGTAGTAATAGGGTTTTTACCCTTTGGGTACGGAACCCTAAAAAAGAAATATGAAGTAAATAAATAAGAGCGTGTATTTTACTGGATTTTTTCCAATTTCACACTGCAAATCTATTTTAAAAACATATTTGTGGCATGAAATTGCTTTCGCGACACACTACAAAAATAAATTGCTATGTTCATTGCGGTCTAGATTATAAATCTACATTGTATCGTATTTAGGTTTAGACCACAAGTACATCTGTAAAACATTCGATGCAACTGTGATGCACTTGATGTTGGGAAATCGAGATTGTCTATTGCAGTGGTACTCTACATTTTATTACTCGGGCCACAAACACCTTTTTGTCTTGGGGTCGCGGGGTCGCGGGCTGCAACCAAAATTTTTAGGGTTACAAAATGACGTTCTTCAAAATACGCGATTTTAGGTAGAATAATTTTCACGACATTAACCTTGTCTTTGAACTATTATGCCAGTGGGTGTGAATATCAAAATGGTTTAACTTTACGCGGGCCACTGATAAAGTCCCAGCGCGGCGGGCCGCATGCGGTCCGTGGGCCGCGGGTTGGGGATAGCTGGTCTATTGTCTCTGAAATGCGAAAGATTAAGACATTCTTATAGAAATCTTTCTACGAGGCTTAAATAAAGCGCTTTCTGCATGTCTGTGCTTATAGACTCTGCATTAGGGATTGCAATCCCGCACCTTATTCAATCCCGCGGGATTCATTTGCGGGATTGGCCAATCCCGCGGGATCCCGCATGTTTGAATTTATGTTATAAAATTGAATAAATTTAAACTGTAGGTTTATGTTTTATTAAAAATCAACTTTACTCATAGAAAATGTCTAATATTATGCCACAAAAATATTTGTTTTGTAACAAAATAACAATGAAATTATATGATCACTTTTATCTAGTCTTATTAGATCGTAAAATTAAAATGATTTTAATGCCACAGCAATCTTAAAGTCAGGGACCTCTCAATATTATGGCTCCGCATTGATTGCGACGACCACCCTCGCGTTTTTGCGTGCCTAGGTCCCATAGTGGTGATCCCAAGACGGACTGACTCTTTGAATACCTGCAAGCAGCTTCAGGTTTAGTGCAGCAGCAGATCCCATCCGCAGAGATCATAATACTTGGCGACTTTAACGCGCACCATGCTGACTGGTTCAATTCCAGTAAATCTGATCATGCGGGAAGATCTGTCTGCGACTTTGCTCTTGCGAACGACTTAACACAACTGGTTGCTACGTCTTCGTGAATCCCAGATGTAGACGGTCAGAATCCTTAACTGTTGGACCTTCTGCTGGCTTCAAATCCTGATGGCTACCAAGCATCCATGACTGCACCACTTGGTTCATCGGATCATTGCCTTGCCACTTACGATGACATTGCGACAGCGTGCTGTTAAATACCGTCGTGTGTGGCTCTACAAGTTAGCGGACTGGGATGGGATGCGGTCATTTTTTGCATCCTATCCTTGTGCTTCTCGCCGAATGATCCCGACAACACTGCCAACTCCGTTGCCAATGTGGTGATGCAAGGGATGAAGCTTTTCATTCTGTCCTCTGTAGTGCCAACTTGCGGCAGATTTCGTCCCTGGTTTGGTTCATCCTACAAAAAAGCTTCCCGCCGGAAGCAGAAGGCTTACCAATCCTAGGCCAATGCAGTGTCTGCTCGGGATTTAAATACCAGCACATATAAAATGAAATACCATCCTTGTACTTACTGCATTCATGTGAATAAAGAATTATGAATTATGAAATACTCAAGAAAGGGATCACTCGGGCAAAGAAACATCACGTCAATAGAATTGGTGAGAGACTCGAGCGCCTCTCTAGAATCCGTGCATTCTGATCTCTGGCCAAAGCTAATGAAGTGAATTTCTGCAAGCCAACCCTACCCGTCGAAAATGGATCTTTGTCCCATGACGCAAAAGACAAAGCTGATATTCTGGGTAAGTTCTTTGCGTCAAGCTTGACCCGAGATGACGGGGAACAGAAACCGCCGACCATACCGCGATGCACGAGCGTCATGTCGGATATTTGGTTTCATCAGCGCTCAGTGCAAAATATAGCCCTCCGTTCCCTTGATATCCAATTAAAGTCGAGTGGGCCTGACGGAATTCCTCGTATTGAATTTTAAAAAAAGTGTGCTCCAGAGTTGGCTCTGATCTTAACGCGTCTTTTTCGGCTCTCCTGTTCTTCTGGCATTGTACCGGCTTCCTGGAAGACTTGGTGTACCCGATCCCCAAAAAGGTGACCGCTCAAATCCATCCAAATCGCTATAACCAATCTATACATATTATAAAACAAAGTCGTTTTTTTTCCTCGTGTCCCTTTGTTCCCTTTAATCTTTAAAACTACGCAACGGATTTTGATGATTCTTTCAGTGTTAGATAGCAAATTTATCGAGGAAGGCTATAGGCTGTATTTTATCACGTTAAGACTAATAGGAGCGAAGAAATAGAGGAAAATGTGGAAAAAATTGGGAAAATTATTTGAAAGGGCTAACTTGAACGCGCTAATCTCAGGAACTACTGGTCCGATTTGAAAAATTCTTTCAGTGTTAGATAGCCTATTTACTGAGGAAGGCTATAGGATATATTTTATCACGCTAAGACAAATAGGAGAATGTGGAAAAAACGGAGGAAATTATTTGAAATGGCTTATCTCGCGAACTACTGGAGCAATTTTTATGTTATTTGGCACTGATAAGAAGTAGACCACGTGAAGGATCATAGGCTATCGATTTAAATCATTTTTTCAGTGGCAATATATTTTATACCCGTGCGACGCCGGGGCGGGTCGCTAGTTTAAAATATATTGGAATCAATTATTATTATTGTCAATAGCCAGCTATTTCGATACTTGGATAAACAGTACGGGCAGGTACGGGTTCCGTAAGGGTGGCTCGGCTGGTGATCTCTTGGCGTACCTAACTCATCGTTGGGATCAGGCGATTGTGTCGAAGGGAGAGGCAATGCCCTTTATAGGGTTTATTATTATTATTACCATTTGATCGGGTTTGGCACAAAGCACTGTTATCAAAACTTCCATTCCGTCATATGGACTCACCGAGAATTAAATGCAAATAGGTCATGCGGATCCGCGTTTTGTAGTTGCGGGATCCAGCTGATTAAAAATTGGCGCGGGATTGCGGGATCCCGCTCTGCGGGATTGGAATCCCTACTCTGCATTTTATAGATCATAAAGATGCGAACACAGAACAATTTTTTTTATTTTATGTACCAATTCAATAAGCAAACAATTACAACGAAGTATTCGAACGAAACCTTCACGACTGTCACCGAAACTAGTGTCTAAGGCAGTGGTTCCCAACCTGAGGGTAATTACCCCCGCGGGGGTAAAATAGCTATTCTAAAGGGGTAACAGCTCTAAAAAGGTTGGGAACCACTGGTCTAAGGTCTAGAAACACACTAGGCCAAAGTTAACGCCCGCAAATCGCAATGTATTTCAAATTACCGACGACACACTATTCCGTCGCGTTCCGTCCGTATTTTGTATGCGTTTGACATTGCGGACGTAATCATGCAGAATTTACGCCGCGTAACTTCGGCCTAGTGATGTTTAGACACTTAGGATTACGATTTACGCCAGTATTATAGTACTCTGTGTTACGATTTTCCAAACTCTTTTTTGGCTTAGGAATCATTGGTCTACTCGTATTGTTAAAAAAACACTATTGAATAAAGTATACTTACGCATTTTAAAATGTCTTGTCTAGTATCTGGGCTATATTTTCTCTTATCATAACATAATGTACAGGCATATAGACACTAGACAGTGTCACAATCTTTATCATGCTCTTAAAACAGTGGCCATCTTGATAACACTATTAGGGTTGACACAAAGTAAATATTTTATAGGCTAATAACAAACATGAATTTAGGCTGATAAAGTAAGGATTATGTAACCTTTTCCCCTAGATAAGTGACATAAAAATTGAGATTTTAAGATCCAACAGAAGGGAAGATAAGCAATAAATATATTTGCATATTTCCTTTTGTGGCGACCCTAATTTGGGGCCAAATATCGTTTTCGTGGTAAAATACCACAGCCCAGTTATGTGTAATCAAACCTTATTGCGACATAATATTTGTTAGATTATCATAATACATGAAATCAGGTTATAATATTATGATGGCTTTAAGGCTGCTCTTTCGAAAAAAGCGTGCAGATGAAACAACTTTTCATCGACATTAACAGAGAAATTATATCTGAAAAAAATAATTAGTAATCTACATGATATGATACGTAATTCGGTTTTGCCATATTTTTTCTATCGGTATCACATAATAAAGAAATAAAAAACCAAATCACCTCCAAATCGTTGAATGAAACCACTTTACTCCTTCATTATCTATCAAAAGAATATATGAAAAATATTTACTGCTTTGCAATACATAAGTTAATAATTTGTTTTTTTTTTACTTTTTTGAAATATGTATTACATTAAGCCTTAAAAAGGTTTTTTCTCCTATTTCGCTCTATCATGGACGCGGCGAGCGTCGTAACCGCCACCGTACAAGGCGCGCTGTTATGAATGTTATTTTAATGTCTTTTACGTCGATATTCGCACTGACAGACAATCGACCTGCTAATTTAGGGAGGGCCCTTAAAATAGTGTACTGTTCATTACTAAATTTATACTGTGTTAGTAAACTAGTAACATATATTTTGATCCGATCTTAAACAGTACTATAACAACAAAATATATTCATTTAACTAATGTAGAAATTAAAGTATTCCATATTATGCTTGAATTGAATATTTAAACAAAAAGTGAACGTCACAAAAAAATTATTCATACTTATGTACATCACCGTAATTTGCTTAAAAGGAATATTTCGTTCTTCTTTCAGAATGAAGAAAGAAATTCGATTAATGGATTTCAAAACGAGAAACTGCGCAGTGGGAGGTGTAAATTCAATTTAAGATTTATTCTTTGCCGAAATTTCAATAATTCGACTCTGTAATTATTTGAACATCAATGTTGAATTATCATAAAACATAATTCGATTTTTGTTGCTTTTGTGCATACCTATTAATGAATTGCTGTAATCATTTTAATGTTTTTATTATTGAAATTACGCTTACCTATTGCTTTCCCGCCTTCGGTTCTTTTTGTAGAAATTTTTCTTTTGCTTTTGCCAATTTGTAGAATTTTAGCTTGTTAAGAGTTAATAACCTGAGTAATATTATGTATTACAGATAATTTCTAGGAATAGAAATCAGCGATTACTTTAGGGCCTTTCCACACGACGTATTTTTTGCGCTGATGCGCTCGTCTTCTGCGTGTTTTCATCGCGTTTTGGCAGATATAAGGTACAATTCCGTGCATCGCGATCGATCGCGGTCGTGCACGACCTACGACTGTCGTCGGACGCTCGCGACCATAGTCAACGTATGAAAATGTATGGCACCGCTTCCGAGGCCCGCGACTGACGCGCGCGGCCTACGACTGTCGTAAGCCGCGCGCGATCCAATGATGAATACCAATTCAATAAGCAAACAATTACAACGAAGTATTCGAACGAAACCTTCACGACTGTCACCGAAACTAGTGTCTAAGGCAGTGGTTCCCAACCTGAGGGTAATTACCCCCGCGGGGGTAAAATAGCTATTCTAAAGGGGTAACAGCTCTAAAAAGGTTGGGAACCACTGGTCTAAGGTCTAGAAACACACTAGGCCAAAGTTAACGCCCGCAAATCGCAATGTATTTCAAATTACCGACGACACACTATTCCGTCGCGTTCCGTCCGTATTTTGTATGCGTTTGACATTGCGGACGTAATCATGCAGAATTTACGCCGCGTAACTTCGGCCTAGTGATGTTTAGACACTTAGGATTACGATTTACGCCAGTATTATAGTACTCTGTGTTACGATTTTCCAAACTCTTTTTTGGCTTAGGAATCATTGGTCTACTCGTATTGTTAAAAAAACACTATTGAATAAAGTATACTTACGCATTTTAAAATGTCTTGTCTAGTATCTGGGCTATATTTTCTCTTATCATAACATAATGTACAGGCATATAGACACTAGACAGTGTCACAATCTTTATCATGCTCTTAAAACAGTGGCCATCTTGATAACACTATTAGGGTTGACACAAAGTAAATATTTTATAGGCTAATAACAAACATGAATTTAGGCTGATAAAGTAAGGATTATGTAACCTTTTCCCCTAGATAAGTGACATAAAAATTGAGATTTTAAGATCCAACAGAAGGGAAGATAAGCAATAAATATATTTGCATATTTCCTTTTGTGGCGACCCTAATTTGGGGCCAAATATCGTTTTCGTGGTAAAATACCACAGCCCAGTTATGTGTAATCAAACCTTATTGCGACATAATATTTGTTAGATTATCATAATACATGAAATCAGGTTATAATATTATGATGGCTTTAAGGCTGCTCTTTCGAAAAAAGCGTGCAGATGAAACAACTTTTCATCGACATTAACAGAGAAATTATATCTGAAAAAAATAATTAGTAATCTACATGATATGATACGTAATTCGGTTTTGCCATATTTTTTCTATCGGTATCACATAATAAAGAAATAAAAAACCAAATCACCTCCAAATCGTTGAATGAAACCACTTTACTCCTTCATTATCTATCAAAAGAATATATGAAAAATATTTACTGCTTTGCAATACATAAGTTAATAATTTGTTTTTTTTTTACTTTTTTGAAATATGTATTACATTAAGCCTTAAAAAGGTTTTTTCTCCTATTTCGCTCTATCATGGACGCGGCGAGCGTCGTAACCGCCACCGTACAAGGCGCGCTGTTATGAATGTTATTTTAATGTCTTTTACGTCGATATTCGCACTGACAGACAATCGACCTGCTAATTTAGGGAGGGCCCTTAAAATAGTGTACTGTTCATTACTAAATTTATACTGTGTTAGTAAACTAGTAACATATATTTTGATCCGATCTTAAACAGTACTATAACAACAAAATATATTCATTTAACTAATGTAGAAATTAAAGTATTCCATATTATGCTTGAATTGAATATTTAAACAAAAAGTGAACGTCACAAAAAAATTATTCATACTTATGTACATCACCGTAATTTGCTTAAAAGGAATATTTCGTTCTTCTTTCAGAATGAAGAAAGAAATTCGATTAATGGATTTCAAAACGAGAAACTGCGCAGTGGGAGGTGTAAATTCAATTTAAGATTTATTCTTTGCCGAAATTTCAATAATTCGACTCTGTAATTATTTGAACATCAATGTTGAATTATCATAAAACATAATTCGATTTTTGTTGCTTTTGTGCATACCTATTAATGAATTGCTGTAATCATTTTAATGTTTTTATTATTGAAATTACGCTTACCTATTGCTTTCCCGCCTTCGGTTCTTTTTGTAGAAATTTTTCTTTTGCTTTTGCCAATTTGTAGAATTTTAGCTTGTTAAGAGTTAATAACCTGAGTAATATTATGTATTACAGATAATTTCTAGGAATAGAAATCAGCGATTACTTTAGGGCCTTTCCACACGACGTATTTTTTGCGCTGATGCGCTCGTCTTCTGCGTGTTTTCATCGCGTTTTGGCAGATATAAGGTACAATTCCGTGCATCGCGATCGATCGCGGTCGTGCACGACCTACGACTGTCGTCGGACGCTCGCGACCATAGTCAACGTATGAAAATGTATGGCACCGCTTCCGAGGCCCGCGACTGACGCGCGCGGCCTACGACTGTCGTAAGCCGCGCGCGATCGTGTCTTGAAGTTATGACAGTCGCGCACGACCGACGACAGTCGTAGGCCCCGCGCGACCGTGTCAAAGTTATATGGCACGATCGCGCGCGGCTTACGACAGTCGTAGGCCGCGCGCGTTAGTCGCGGGCCTCGGAAGCGGTGCCATACATTTTCATACGTTGACTATGGTCGCGAGCGTCCGACGACAGTCTTAGGTCGTGCACGATCGCGATGCACGGAATTGTACCTATAAAGTTTAAGACGTGTCGGCTTCCTTCCGTTTGCTGAGCGTTCAACTTGCGTTTGTATCGATGCAAACGAGCGTAAAAAACGTCATGTGGAAGGGCCCTTTCGTCTGGCAGTTGGCACCATGGTGCCATACGCCATTAAAAAACACTCGCTGATCTACCGTTAATTAGAATTATCCTGACCTCTACATGACTCTACCCTAATTACCCTAATTTTTTGTTCGTAATTAAAAGTTGTATCACAATGTTCCAGAGCTGATAAACTACACGCAGCCGGTGTACGTGTGGCGGGATGACCCCAACTCCCGACAGAACACCATCAAGGAGATCATCGAGAGAGCCACCTCCAAGGAGAACTGGCCGCAGGTAACTGCTTGCAAGTTTCATAAAAGTTGCAGTTCGTAAAAAAGGCAAAAACGGTTGACTAATCCTGGATTGAAGGATACAATCAGTCAACGATGAAAAAATCCTTTGAGTTTCTTTTTAACTACGAGGAAGCCAAAACAAAGCAATGATTTTAACAGTTTTTGGAAATAAGCGTGGTGGCCGCAAAGGAAGATCTTCCGACCTTGCGAGGTGGTATGCTCGGTCAGACCGAAGCCCACGTAATTGATTTCAGCTATCGCATATACAATTGTACATTTAATATGTATATATCGATTATCGACGCACTCAGAAAACTTCGATAGCGCGATTCAGGAATGTGGCGCTAATTGTGGTACTGCACACTAGTTTTAGCGCGTGTTTGTTTGCTACACGGTACGTAATAATTCTCCGAGTTGGGTTACAGTTTTGTTTTGAATTCTGGGGAAATTTCCTTTTTTTGATTCTTTCATCTGTCGAATGTTGTTTAATCAAGCTTTTTTACGTTTTCAGATACTGATATTCCCCGAGGGTACCTGCACAAACCGCTCATGCCTCATCACCTTCAAGCCGGGCGGCTTCTACCCCGGCGTGCCGGTGCAGCCCGTCACCATCCGCTACCCCAACGCCCGCGACACCGTGACCTGGACCTGGGAGGGACCTGGCGCGTAAGTTATAGTACTAGCTGTAGTGGACACCTGTATAAAGTGCCTCATCACCTTCAAGCCGTCGGTTTCTACCCCGGCGTGCCGGTGCAGCTCGTCACTATCTGCTACCCCAACGCCCGCGACACCGTTACCTGGACCTGGGAGGGGCCTGGCGCGTAAGTATTATACTACCAGTTGTAGAAGACGCCTGTATAAACAGGTAGTGCCTCATCACTTAAAGTCCGGGCGGCTTCTACCAATCCGCTACCCCAACGCCCGCGACACCGTCACCTGGACCTGGGAGGGATCTGGTTGTAGGAGCCTGTGGCCTGGAGTGTAATACTACCAGCTGCAGAGGACGCCAGCACAAACCGGTAGTGCATTATCATCTTCAAGCCGGGCGGCTTCTACCAAGTCGCTACCCCAACGCCCGCGAGATCGTGGATCGTGGACCTGGCGCGAAAGCGTAAGGCCGTGTTTCCACTGAAGCGGAGCGGAGCTTAGTGGTGCCGAATTGACCAATCACCATGCTCGAAATCTTCGCTCCGCTTCGCTGTCATTCCGCTCGAATAGCACGATTGGTCAATTCGGGCACCGCTGAGCTCCGCTCCGGTTCAGTGGAAACGCACCCTAATTCTGGTTACAGAGGATGTCTGTATAAATCGCTAGTGCCTCATCAGTCACTGTCACATGGACCTAAATGGAACCGTGCGCATAAGTGCTAAAAAAAGTGGCGATCGACCTGCAAAGTTTGACCATAACAGAAATTTTAGGCTAGTCACGATAAGTCTGGCTCTGTGGCCAAACTTATTCTCACTAGCCTAAACTTTAATCCTTCGATCGCGGATTCTTGGAAATGCTGTTGTATTCTATTGTTGTCGCGATCACCGGTGCTCTTATGGGGCTTGAAGGATTAAATAGCCTAAAAATTAAAAAGGCCACTTGTTGAGCCATTGCACACCCTGGTTTCAGGCAAATAAAATACTCGTTGATTAAGCGTGCCCTTGAATTAACCGAACCTACCCGCAGTTATCCCTAAATGTAGATAACTTCATCACATTTCGTTTGTTCATACAACTGCAGCTTATCTCTTTCTCGAATCTACTGTTAACAATATTTCCGTCTCTTTCTCGAATCTACGATTAACAATTATATTTCTCTCTCTTTCCAGCTTGAAGCTCCTCTGGCTGACGCTGACGCAGGTGCACAGCTCGTGTGAGATCGAGTTCCTGCCGGTGTACTATCCCAGCGAGGAGGAAAGGAGGGATCCCAAGCTGTATGCGAGAAACGTGCGGGATGTTATGGCTAAGTATGTTTTTGTTAATATCATTTTCCTATTTCCATGGCACGGTAAAATTATGTCCATTTGTTATATATGTTACGCCCAAAGACCGAAAACGCTCAGTGAGCGAAAAAATGGCTCACAACGCGTTGTGGTCATAGTGAAACGGCCACGACGCGAATTTCGCATCGTGGCCCTAATGAAAACGGCCACGACGCGTTCTGGTAATCACAGAAATACCACATAGCGAAATTCGTGTCGTGGCTGACGTGCTATTCGACCACAACGCGTTGTGGTAATCGAGAAAAGCCATAACGCGTTCTGAGCATTTAAAAACAGCCACGACGCGAATCCGTGTTGTGGCCCTAATGAAAACAGCCACGACGCGTTCTGAAACCAGGTTAGTTACTCAGGAGTAACTTTATAGCGCCCAAGTGTGTGCGCAATACACAAGAGCACTCTGGTTTCAATGAAACCAGGCCAGTTACGCAGGAGTAATTTTATAGCGCCCAAGTGTGTGCGCAATACACAAGAGCACTCTGGTTTCAATAAAACTAGGCCAGTTACGCAGGAGTTATTTTTATAGTGCCCAAGTGTGTGCGCAATACACAAGAGCACATTACGCAGGAGTAATTTTAAAGTGCCTAAGTGTGTGCGCAATACACAAGAGCACTCTGGTTTCAATGAAGCCAGGCCAGTTGAGCAGAAGTCATTTCATAGTGCCCAAGTGTGTGTGCAATACACAAGAGCACTCTGGTTTCAATGAAACCAGGCCAGGTACGCATGAGCTATTTTTATAGTGCCCAAGTGTGTGCGCAATACACAAGAGCACTCTGGTTGTTACGCAGGAGTTATTTTATAGTGCCCAAGTGTGTGCGCAATATACAAGAGCACTCTGGTTTCAATAAAACCAGGCCAGTTAAGCAGGAGTAATTTTATAGTGCACAGGTGTGTGCGCGATACACAAGAGCACTCTGGTTTCAACGAAACCAGGCCAGTTACGCAGGAGTAATTTTATAGTGCCCCAGTGTGTGCGCAATACACAAGAGCACTCTGGTTCCAATGAAACCAGTCCAGTTACGCAGGAGTAATTTTATAGTGCCCAAGTGTGTGCGCGATACACAAGAGCACTATTCTTTACTCTCATAACCCAATGGAGCGGAAGACCGACATGACTGGCCGCTGGCGAGAGATCAGGTGCAGGACCGACTTTTACACGCGCACACACGTGGGCACTATAAAATTACTTCTGCGTAACTGGCCTGGTTTCATTGAAACCAGAGTGCTCTTGTGTATTGCGTACACACTTAGGCACTATAAAATTACTCCTGCGTAACTGGCCTGGTTTCATTGAAACCAGAGTGCTCTTGTGTATTGCGCACACACTTGTGCACTATAAAACTACTCCTGCGTAACTGGCCTGGTTTCATTGAAACCAGAGTGCTCTTGTGTATTGCGCACACACTTGGGCACTATAAAACTACTCCTGCGTAACGTGCTCTTGTGTATTGCGCACACACTTGGGCACTAAAAAAAAAATTACCCCTGCCTAAGTGGCCTAGTTTCATTGAAACCAGAGTGCTCTTGTGTATTGCGCATACACTTGGGCGCTATAAAATTACTCCTGCGTAACACGGCCTGGTTTCAGAACGCGTCGTGGCCGTTTTCATTAGGGCCACAACACGAATTCGCGTCGTGGCTGTTTTTAAATGCTCAGAACGCGTCATGGCTTTACTCGATTACCACAACGCGTTGTGGTCGAATAGACGCGAATTTCGCGTCGTGGGCGTTTCACTATTACCACAACGCGTTGTGAGCCATTTTTTCGCTCACTGAGCGTTTTCGGTCTTTGAGCGTAACATATACATAACTCTTATCTAAAATCTCGGTGTATTGGTAAAAGAGTCATACTCATAAAATATAAAAATAAATATTTTAAATGAACGCGTACACTACTAGCATATTGTGTTTTTTTAGAGTTTAACTTGGAAGATAAAGGAACATAAACACACCGGCAAAATTAGAGGAACATAACAAAATTTTATTTTTTTTGAAAATTATTCGTTGTTTTTATATATTTATTAATTTAATAATTGATGATTAAAAAATAAAACTTATATAAATTTAGGGCATAAAAACGTGTAAAATCTGCAAAAATCAAAAATTAAGAAAAATCGTTGAAATTTCAGTAGTAAGTTTTTAAGTTAAATTCTTCATTTTTACTTAAGAAATGCCATGTTAAAAGCATGTAATGCCTTCTATGGATCTGAAGAGAGTCTGGATACGCCATTCCATGCTTGCATTTTGATTGTCAATCATTTCCTGTGGGATATTCTTCTACTGCTCCAGTAGCGCCAACTCGAGCTCCTGAACACATTTGGAGCTGGAGTTTTAACTCGTACCGTTCACCCATTGATGTGCCACACGTCCTCAAACGGATCCACATCCGTAGACCGTGCTAACCTCTCCACCTGGGCTACGCCAGGATCATTTAGGTAATAATACCCGATTTTTTCACTCTATGGACGCGCATAAAATTGAAGTTACGGCCTAAAACTGTGTAAAAGGCACAACATGAAGTTCTAGGATGTCTGTGCTATAGTCCTGTACTGTCAAAGTACCATCATTAACAATCATCAGCTCTGTGCGGGCTCCAAATCATATGCCACCCCAAACCATTAAGAAGCCTGCATGAAGGCCACTGTATCCGTTAAGTTTGATGGTCTATAGCGTTCCTTATGATTTATCCACATTCTTTATCGTCTATCAACAAAATTTACACAGAATTTGCTCCCATCACTGTACCTGTACAGCACACGATTTCACTCACTTGTCAAATTTTGATGTTCACGCGCCAATCTTAGCCTGGCTCTTTGCTGTCCTGTCTCAAGTTTTGGTGCCCTTGCTGGCACCTTTGAGTTTAATTTAACTTCTTTGAGTCTACTTCTTACTGTACAATCACTTCTAGACGTACATCTCGGACCTGTTCTGACAGGTTTCGTCTCTGCAAAGCAGTTTGAAGTCGATTTCTTAAGGCTTGTACCCTTACAAAACGGTCATCCTGAACAATGTGCCACCCGATATCTGCCTTGTTCTCGTCTCTGAACGTAAGATCCAGTCTCTCTGTAGCGTTGAAAGTTACGATGGACCACGAAAGCCGACACGCCTATGGCCTGACTGACCGAACGGTAGGTGTGACTTTTCTCTATCGTGGTTACAGCTCTAGCTGTCGTAGATGCTGGAAAATCACTAATTTTGTATCTAAATAATGTGTTCTTCCAAAAACCAAACAATCAAATGAGCTGGCATACTTTGCACCCCGCTAAAAACGCCATTCTTATCAGAAACACTTACAACGTCAATCATCGAAAAACACTTATTAGGGCATAATTGCAATAAAAATCTGTCAACTTGCCAGTTTTGTTCAATATTTTATTTCTTAAATGAGCTTAGAAACTATAAAAACGGATTTCACACAGCCCGACCCACTTGAATTCAAGTTGTGGCCCTTTTTACCTATGTTCCGCTAATTTTGCCAGTGTGTGTATTATATATCTCCCAAAGCCCAAAGGTACCACTAATGGTAAAACCAAATTGGTGATGAACTGTTTTTAGTGATAAAAAATGTTGAAAGTATGTATTATAAACCAGTTTGTACCAGTTCAAATCTCTCCTTCAAAGTTTTCAAAAAGGTTAGAAACTTATTATTTTAACATTGACCTACATTCTACTTTTCTAACGTATTTTTTCTTTTATTCTAGGGCTCTCGGAGTACCAGTATTGGACTACACATACGACGACTGCCGCATGATCGCGCGAGCTAAGCAGCTGGGTATTCCTTCCGCGCCCGCTATACGTGAAGTCAGCGAACTGCGCGCGCAGCTCGGGTGAGTGAGATGACGTAGTTTGTCTCATCTATATTCTATATTAATATTATAAAGGTTCATCTATATTCTATATTAATATTATAAAGCTGAAGAGTTTGTTTGTTTCAATGCGCTAATCTCACGAACTACTGGTCCGATTTGATATTTTTTCAGTGTTTATCATTAAGAAACGGACCTAGCGGATTTTTAAAATGTTGTATATTTATCGAGTTATTGAGAAAAAACTTATTTGGCGATGAACCCGCGTCGTCCTTTTTCACCTGGCATATGAAAGACAGTGTGAGTGTGAAGAGAGAAGGACGATGTTTGATTTTTTGGGTTAGTCGCCCTCTTAATTTTTGGGACTTTCCGCGCCCGCTATACTTACGCAATACACAATTACCGCCGCATTTCTGCGCAGTGGAATGCGTAGTCTGTCTCTCCTTAATCCTTCGATCGGGGATTCTTGGAAATCTATTGTTATTCTATTGTTGTCGCGATCACCGTTGCTCTTATGGGGCTTGAAGGATTAAAGACTTAAATACCAAAATTCTTTATTTGTGTAGGTATATTCAAACTAAGACATTACAATAATAATTGACAATAGGAACTGCACAAATTGGCGGCCTTACTACTTACAGCAATTTCTTCCACTGAAACCACCGTCGTTGTACTAAAGCCAGGATTCTTGATGTAGGAGCCAAGTTTTGCTAGAAAGGTGCCTTAAAAAGCTACTTCGTATAGAATATAGATGGAATAAAAATCATGATTTCACAGTAATAATTTACACTTTTCATGCACTTATTCCACTTTTATTATATCGTGATTTTATGGAAACCGGTCGTGTGAGACATAATTGTAATTAAAAAAAAATAATAAAAGTGGAATAAGTGCATGAAAAGTGTATATTATTACTGTGAAACAACTTCCACCAAGAAGTTACAGTGCATTCAATATCATATTATATCATGATTTCATTTTAATCGACGATATTGAGTCTTATACGAGTAACATACTAGCGACCCGCCCCGGCGTCGCACGGGTATAAAATATATGGCCACTGAAAAAATGATTAAAATCGATAGCCTATCACGATCCTTCATGTGGTCTACTTCTTATCTGTCAAATAACATAAAAACACGGACGTAAAAGTGCATAAAAATTGCTTCAGTAGTTCGCGAGATAAACCCTTTCAAATAATTTCCCCCGTTTTTTTTACATTCTCCTATTAGTCTAAGCGTGATAAAATATAGCCTATAGCCTTTCTCAATAAATGGGCTATCTAAGACTGAAAAATTTTTTCAAATCGGACCAGTAGTTCCTGAGATTAGCGCGTTCAAGTTAGCCCTTTCAAATAATTTTCCCCGTTTTTTCTACATTTTCCTCTATTTCTTCGCTAAATAAAATATAGCCTATAACCTTCCTCGATAAATGGGCTATCTTACACTGAAAGAATCATCAAAATCCGTTGCGTAGTTTTGAAGATTAAAGGGAACAAAGGGACATGAGGGAAAAAAAGTGACTTTGTTTTATAATAAGTATAGACTATTCGACTATAGTTTGTGCGTTTTAAGATGATATGGGTGACAGTTCTCATATTCCCTGCTACGGATTTTTTTACAAGAAAACAAAAAGAAATCAAAATGTAATAAATTATATTCCATCTACAAAAACAAATGTTTCCTATAATTGTAAATGAATAAAAATGAAAAGTCGCTAAATGCTAACTTATCAATATATAAAATTATAAATGTGAAATAGGAGTATAAAATTATTGTTACGAAAACATTTGAAAAATGTCAGATGCAAGAAACGGAACTTAAGTTATGTCAATAGAGATTGCAACTGTTGAATCGAAATTAAATCGATCAAAAGGGTGGCCATCTTAAATCGCCGGCGCCACTCTGAAACAATAGTACGAAATCGATAATTTCGATTTAAATTATCGATTAATTTTTTTAGGTAACTTCCCTACTATTGTCAATTATTATGTGTCACGCATATCATCTTAAAACGCATAGGGTATAGTTCTCATAATAAGTTCAGCACCAAACTTCATTATCACAATATCTCGTTCCAGCTTAGAGCAGTCGAACCTCGAGATGCACCTAGTCGCGCAGGGCCTAGCGGGGAAGTCCCGGTGGCTGACGCGCGACGAGTTCGCTCAGCGGCTCGGCGTGCCGCCCAACGTGCACCTGCAACGCCTGTACGATATATTCCAGCAGGTTGGTAATATAGTTGACAAACTGCTGGTACTAACAATAGAGAAGACAGAACCAGTGCCGTAAATAGGGCAGTGCCACCGGTGCCCAGGCACAGGGCGTAGACTCTGAGGGGCGCAAGAATGACCAGACCAGGCAGGACTATTATTTTTTCTGTTTTCTCCCGCTGCGCTGGTAGCCCAATAATAACACCAAGTTTTGTTTTATCACCCAGAATGGTAGAAAGTAGGCCTAAACATAGCGTTGCTGTCGGTACCTATAATATCATAAAAAAACCAAGGGCGTTATTAAAGAAGCTCGCACAGGGCGCAGTTTTAGAAGCTCGAACAGGGCGCAAATAAGGCTATGTATTTACGGCACTGGACAGAACTAAGGAGTACTTCGACTTCAAACAAGCGGGTGAATTTACGCGAGTTGGGCGCCAGTACCACTTTCGGCATGTTTCACAATGCTGAGTAATGCAATAATACAGCGTGCGCCGGGCGCCGGCCGATATGACATACCATGTCAAACGTATTTTCGAGATCTCTTAGGGCCTTATCACACTGGCGATTAGCGAGCGATTTGAAAGCGACGCGACTGCGCAGCGCGCACGCCGCGGTTGCGCGACGTGCACGCCGCGACAGCGCAGCGTCGTCGCGGCGTTGCGTGGACGCCATTTTGTACACTCGTCTAGGGAGTATACAAAATACGAGTGTACAAAATGGCGTAAACGCCAAGCCGCGACGACGCTGCGCTGTCGCGGCGTGCATGTCGCGCAACCGCGGCGTGCGCGCTGCGCAGTCGCGTCGCTTTCAAATCGCTCGCTAATCGCCAGTGTGATAAGGCCCTTAGTGTAAGTACTCACATACGGTTTTGCTCGATCGAGCAATCACGTAGAGTAAAATACACGGCTCGGGCTTTCGTCCACACATTCAGCATTGCTCGATAGTTTTACTCCAGTTCGAAGGAAATTAGCTACGAATAATAAAAACCAGTGTCAAAAAATTTGTCAAGCCGGCTCGGTTCGAGCCTTCAAACTGGCTCGATGCGAGCCTTCGAGCTGTGAGTTTTGCGGTCCACACTGTGGTTTTTGCTCGATTTCGAGTAAAACTACTATCGAGCAAAACCGTATGTGAGTACTTAGCATTAGACCCCCCGCGCATTTGGCGGCCAGGTGCGCGGCCAGGTCGCTGCGGCCAACTAATTCTTCTATGATATATGTAGGTGCGCGCATTACGCGACCAGCGGCCAGCGGCCACGCTCTGGTCGCGCGGCCAACGAAAAACATCGCGCCACACACGCGGCCACTTGGCCGCCGCGGCCAACGAGATATGGGAATTTGTATGAAATTACTCAGTGTGCGCGCAGTGGTCGCCGCGGCCACACGTTTTTTGTATACAGAAAACAAAATAATATTCAAAGTTTACTCACCAAATCACTACTCATACGAGTGTGGTCGCAGACGTGGCCGCAAAGTGCGCGGGGTGGTCGCAGCGACCTGGCCGCACGACCTGGCCGCCTAATGCGCGGGGGCCCTTATGAGTCGGCCTACTCGTTAGTTCTATTTACTCTGCTAACAAGACGAGCTCACCAAAGTTTAGGCTAGAAGGCAGCGGAGAGAAGTAATGCATTGTCTTATGTTTCTTCGGGTTGTTTGAAAAGAAATGAAAAATGTTTTTATTTCCAAATTGGTTAGTAACTAACACTTCCGACAACTCCGACCCTAAGGCCCTTTTCACGTGCAAACGGTTGTCGTCTAAACGGCCCGGCGCCGTGCCGTGCTAAGCCATTCACATGTACACGGTTTTCGCACGGTCACCCAGCAACGCGGCGGATGGCGGTGGCAGTATTCATTCACATCCTAGAAAAGGGCCTAATTCTAACTTGGTAGGCACTACCATTTATGTTTGAATTTAGAATTATATGGTGGCAGCGGTGGGATCCTAAAGTGAACCTACTGCACTGATGCCACTAAATTAGAAATTTCGCTTCGTTATTCGTCATAGTGAGTTTGTACCACACTATATTTGCGCTATTTTATTCTTATTTCCAGAGTTCGAACGGTCTGGTGTACTTCCCGGACTACCTGCTAGCCGCGGCCTTCCTCTCGCTGCAGCATGTGCCCGCTACACAGCTGCTCGCTAAAGCGTTCAAGGTACAAACTATCCGTATATTTTGTCAAATCTGTCAGCATGTCCATTCTCTTCCGTTTCTAATGTTGTTATGCTGAACCTGTAGATATAATATTGTATCCATATAGACAAAATAAAAAGCTAAAGTTATAATAGGAAAAAATATCTTGCGCCTATCTTAAAGTTGTTAAAGCGATTGGCTGTTTTTTTTCGATAAACGATTGTAGTGGACCATACAGCGCCTAATCCTGCATTGAGCTATCGGATATTCTAGGAGCGTCGGTATATAAACGACAGCTGCAATAAATTACGTCATGGACTTCGGCCTGACCGAGCATACCACCCCGCTCGGTCAAAAAATCCAAACATGCCAAAAAACCGGCCAAGTGCGAGTTGGACTCACCCATGAAGGGTTCCGCAGCAGCAATGAGGTTTATTTCTATGAAATTAAAAGGTTTTTGATTTTATTTATATATTTCAGTTGATTTAATGAAAGTTAAATTAAGGTTTACTAAATATGACGTATAAAAAAAACTATTTGCTAGATCTCGTTCAAACCAATTTTCGTTGGTAGTTTTTATAGTAATGTATATCATATATTTTATTTAGAATTAAAATGCCCCTACTTTAGAAGTTAGAGGGGGGGGGGGGGACACACATTTTACCACTTTGGAAGAGTCTCTCTCGCAAACTATTTAGGTTAGAAAAAAATTATATTAGAAACCTCAATATGATTTTTAAAGACCTATCCATAGATACCCCACACGCATAAGCTTGATAAAAATTTTTTTTGTTTCAGTTGTACCTATGGGAACCCCTAAATTTTTTAATAATTTTTCCGTTTTTGTATCAAAATCTTAATGCGGTTTACAGATTACATCTACTTACCAAGTTTCAATAGTATAGCTCTAATAGTTTCGGAGAAAAGTGGCTGTGACATACGGACGGACAGACAGACAGACAGACAGACAGACATGACGAATCTATAAGGGTTCCGTTTTTTGCCATTTCGCTACGGAACCCTAAAAAGGGACTTTATAAATGCAAAAAAATGAGGTTATCAATTCGACCCGTATGTGTGTAATATTTCCAGACCTGCCTAATTTTCATAAACTTATGTTAGTCTTTACTCTGATATCTTAGTCTGAACAAATGTATCTTTCAAAAGTGTATGTATGTATTTATGTTTTTATGTTTGTGTTCGCATATCTCCGGAACTACAAGTCCAATTTCAGTGACTCTTGTTATACTATAGGTATTGTTCCACTTAGGGAATACTGCAAATTACATCGAAATAGGTTCAGTAGTTATTGAGATACGGAATTTTAATTCTCAATTACTTACAATTTTTTTTATGAAATAAGGGGGCAAACGAGCAAACGGGTCACCTGATGGAAAGCAACTTCCGTCGCCCATGGACACTCGCAGCATCAGAAGAGCTGCAGGTGCGTTGCCGGCCTTTTAAGAGGGAATAGGGTAATAGGGGAGGGTAGGGATCGGAAGGGAAGGGAAGGGACGGTTTTATCTTTTTAAAATACTATTATTCTGTCCACAGTATCTAACGTCTGATTTGTATATTTCCAGCTGTACGACTCGTCGGGCACCGGTCGTGTCAACTTGGCGAACTTCGAGGAGCTGGCGTCGCGCTGCCTCGGCCTGCCGCAGGAGGAGGCATACCACTTGTTCCGAGAGTGCGATCTCGTTGACAAGCGATATGTCACTTATGGTACGCCGCCAAGTTAGATTTTGAATAGCATAGAAAGGTAGATGGACAGATTTATCTGGATGACAAGCGATATGTCACTTACGGTACGTCATAATACATTTTGACTAGCATAGATATCTATCTATGCTAGTCAAAATGTATCTTGACGTACAGATATATCTGTCCATCTATCTAGATAGACAGATATATCTGAATAGTTAAGATATATTTTGACTTGCATAGATAGATATTATATGGACTGGACTGGACGGAGATTTATCAGCAGGTGTAGCATGGTCTCCATAGAAACGGTTTCTTTCTACGGAAGAATAGACAAAGTGACAGTTAGACAAGACAAAGTGACATTTAGACAATGGGAATCCGCCATTTTGTCGATAAAATCAGTCAGTATGTCGATTCTTTCCCATGTCTACTTTTGTTATGCTAGCCCTACTGGATGACAAGCGATATGTCACTTATGGTAGGCCGCCAAGTTAGATTTTGCACTTATGGTTATCTAAAGAAATAATTAATAATTCTTCTAAAAATAATTCTTTTCGTTTTCTTTTAATTTTAATTCTATTAAAATTATTTCTATTCTTTTTTCTTACTAGTAATATTCTCATACCGGTTGCTTTGGAAGTGAAATCTTTTTTTTTTTTTTTTTTTTTTCGCAGGAGAAACCCATCATGGGTGCCCCGGGGTGGGTACCCCGGGGGTATGTGAGACTCCTACTCACTAAAACCACCTGCGGTTCGCCTTAAGCAGTATAGAGGAGGGATATCCCGGATCTAACAAACACAGGACTCCCTCCACGACTGGCCGGTCTACCTCGGACCGGACTTCCACCAAAGTAAGGGAACGCTTAGGCATACTAAAGCGTTCCCCTCGACGCCGGGACTAACAAAGCCGGGCAGGTTCCCATCCTGACCCGGAGCCCCGTTAGACGAGAGTTAGGAGGTTCGCGTAGCGACGCCTCCGCACTCCCGTCCTACGCCGGCGGAGCGGCAGAGAGGTGGGATTGTCCTCTCTGTCTCGCTCCGAGGCCTCTTTCTGCGACATAACAATTTCGCAGAAAGAGACCGCCGCCTGCCAGGCCTCATCGCTCTCGAGCATGCAGCGCACCATGCTCGGGAGTGAGAGGTCTCCACCTAGCACCGCCACGAGATCGTGGCGCTGCACGGCCCAACGATCGCACACCTCAAGGGTATGCTGGGCCGTGTCCTCCGCAGCGCCACATTCATGGCAGGCTGGCGTTGGCTCTCTCCTGGCAACCCTACACAGGTACTCACCGAAGCACCCGTGCCCGGTGAGTACCTGCGTAAGGCGGAAGGTGAGGGGTTTCTTCTTGCGGCGCATCCACGCCACAAGAACTGGACGCAGTGCCTCAGCGGTACGTTTACCGTACCGGGTCTGCGCCAGATCCTCTTCCACCTCCTCAGCAGCCACTGCTCTCCGAGTCTCCGGAACCGCCTGAGCTCTTCCCACGAAGGAGCTTCACCATTCGACCTCCCCTCAGTGATGAGGAGATTCAACTCGGCGAGCACCCTCGCCGTGAGCTCCCATGGCAGTTCCCCCGCCAGAGCAGTCGCTGCCGCCCAAGAGACTGTACGGTAGCCCCTGATGACTCTCACCGCAATGACCCGCTGCATTTTGTGCAACAGGGTCCTATTACGTACGGTGAGAGCATCCACCCATATTGGGGCACCGTACAGAGCCATACTCCGGCACACCCCGGAGTACAGCTGCCGACACGCTTGACTGGGCCCTCCTACATTCGGCAGGAGCCAAAAAGAAGTTGGAAGTGAAATCTAAATTATTACTCTATGCTAAAACCTAAACTATTCAGTGACAGAACAAATTTTTGTGCGATCTCGGTAACACGTCAAATGGTTGGTCACAGGTCAAGGTCGTTTGCTCGGGGTATGGCCTTAAAGGTTTTTTTTATTAACACGAAAGGCGATAAACAAAAGACTGACGGCGCATTGGCTCATGACAGCCCGCACCTACTACACTCTTCAGCCTCCCCCGCGATTCCCATTGGTCGGCCGGATTACAGCGATCACAGAACAAGCGGGAGTCCGGATTACCGAGGCCCTACTGTATAGTTTTAATAAAAATAATAAGAAAAAACTTTTTATTCAAACCATTAACGAAACAAATCAGTTGACAAGGTTACAAAGAAAGAGAGAAAAAAAAACAGTTTGAAATGACGGCCTTACTGCTGGAAGCAGTTTAATGTCTACGAAGTAAAATGTTTACGCAGAAGATGTGTAATTTATATTAATTTATTAATTCCTTATTTACAAATTGTTTTGTTATTTTTGTTGTCTTAATATTGTGTGTTTCTATGTATAAAATAATTCTCATTTATTTAAAAAAATATAATTTCAGACGAGTTCATAGACTTCTTGGAAAAGAAAACGGAGTTTAATTTCCTGTTCGCGAGCGACAGTCATCACAAGCCGAAGACGCAGTGAGACGTGCCCGCCGTCTGCAGTCAAGTGCCGCTGCTGCCGTAGCCGTCAGTCAGTCAGTCAGTCAGTCAGTCCGTCTGACGGTCAGTTGATAAGTGTGACAGACAATTTGTGTAATGGTATTTGTGAAATAGCAGTCTGACTATCAGGAAATCAATATGATAATCTGTTAAATACGCTGCTGCCGTAGCCGTCAGTCAGTCAGTCAGTCCGTCTGACGGTCAGTTGATAAGTATGACAGACAATTTCTGTTATGGTATTTGTAAACTAGCTGTCTGACTATCAGGAAATCAGTATGACAGTTAATTAGACTGATTTAATTTGTCTGACGATCAGATAATCAGGTCAGATAATTAGTGTGACGGTCAGTCAATTTGTCTGACGGTCAGTCAATCAGTCTGACGGTCAGTCAATCGTTCTGATAGACAGTCGAACAGTCAATTAGTTTGTCAGTTTGTGGGTCTGTGAAATAGGACTATTTTTAACGCCAGACAATGTGATAGTTTTCGAAATGGTAATATGTTGTCAATCAATGAATTTGTTAGTCAGATAATAATCTGACAAGTCAATATAATGTAGGTGATCGCATATTTATCAGCACGCACGCGCCGAACGCGCCGCATTTTAGTATTCGTTGTATGAAATGATGTGAAACCTCGTGCATTTGTCCGCGCCGCATTTCGTGTACTATGCGGTGCGTGTGCGGTGACAAATGTGCGATCAGCTTTAAGAGAGTTTTCGCTTTTACACTCGATTTGATGCATGTGTGCTTAGGACAACATGAACAGAACAGTTACAAAATAATTTTCGAATAAAACTTCTGGAGACAATTGATGCAATCGCAATAATTAAAAAGATTAGCAAAAACATTTAATAAATAAATTAAAAATGGCAGAAGTGGCGCTACCTGTACAATAAGAAAGTAGAAGACTTTTATAACTTTTAAGGTTTGATAAAACCTTAAACGGATCCTACAGTGTTTTAATCTTAAATGCATGACACATTAAAGCTTAAAAATCGCAATACACTTTATCGTCATTTCCGTGTAATATCCGTTTATTATTAAGTAGAGGAAAAGTAAATAAATTGATGTGTTTCGTTGTACGATTAGGAAACCAATTATTAAATAGATGGCGGACTTACGTAATGTGGTCGAGTTACGTTAAGCCATTTACGACTAACATTGTTTTGAAATAACCTGACCAAATAACGAAACACGATTAACATTGACTTGACATAACTTGGCGAAATAAGGAAGGTTCGTCACCTTAAATCGATTGCCCAGATCGTACAATAAATAGAAGTAAAGCATTTTTGTGACTGACATGACAATGGTTTTGATGTGATACGGCTAATAGATTTTTAGTTATACTATAGCTAAAACGACTAAGTGGCTTTTAGTGACTGCAGAAAAGGCTTGATAGTATAATATAATGCTGTAAATATTGTAAGTATTATAAAAACACGCTCATATTATGATGATAACTTTGGTCGCCGGCTTTAATGTTTCATGCTCAGAAATAACTACAGTCTGTTCGCGTTAGGAAAGTAAAACAAAACTAATCCAAAACTTACTGAAACCTTACTCAGACTGAAATATTTACATAGTGCATATTTATCACACTTTGCACATCGCAAAGCGCATAACTATTTAAGACCGTGTATTTACACGGTCTTAAATAGTCATGCGCTTTGCGAATATCTTTAGTAGTAAAAGGGTGATAATAATTAATATACTACTGCAAGGTTTTGACGCTACAGGCAGCACTAGCATAAACAGTAAACAAAAAGTTCGTTCGACGTTTGACAACGTTTCTGTCAATTTGAGAGTATTTCCACAGATTAAGTGGGCGACTAACCCTAAATTTTCAATTTTATAATTCATTTTTATACTTGAAAAAACGCCCTGAATTGTTTCATTTTCTAAAATTAGATACTACATTATATTTCCAAGAATTCAACCTGAGCAAAAACACGATATCTAAAAATTTTCTCGATAGAAAAAAATCACAAAGATGCATCTAATTTTCACGAATTTTTCGTGTATTGTCATAACCGTGCATTGAACTAAGTTAATATTTTAACACATTGTATAAAATTCTATCATTGAGAATCCGACCTAGCGGATTTTTAAAATGTTGTATATTTATCGAGTTATTGAGAAGAAACTAATTTGGCGATGAATCCGCGTCGTCCTTTTTCACCTGGCATATGAAAGACGGGCTGAGTGTGAAGAGAGAAGGACGATATTTGATTTTTGGGGTTAGTCGCCCTCTTAATAATAATTATTATTATTATTGTAATATTTCCGCATGCATTTATGCCGTAATCTGATATTTAGAAAACATCTTGAATCGTTTTATATTAATTGTTTGTCTTATAGTACTTCAAATATTTGCTTATGATACTGGCAATTATGAAAAAAACGTAAGTTTCCAATGTTGCCAATAAGTAATTAAATATGACGTTGTAAATGTTTTGACTTGTGATCGGGTTACTGTATGTGCTAGTAGCGCCCTCTCCTCCGATCTTTGCGTAATATTCCCTATCGTTTAATCTTAGCACTATTTTGTCATTTCATTGTCTTCGTAAAGGTACGCTTATACGGGCAACTAAAATTGCTCCACTCCAGTCAATTCTCGTCAACTTTGACGTCACGACTACATCAAGCAATTTTCGGCAACAAGCAGCAATATTGCGCAATACATCGCAATACAATTGAGCGATATGGCGCAACTTCATCAACTAGTTACTAGGCAATGTTGTCATACACGAGCCCATCGGATATTCGTCAATTCGTATCGGCGATATTGAGCGATATGAAATATCTGGAGCAATATCGCCGAACTAATTGCCGCAATTTCTTGAAATTGCTCCATATTACTCCACTAATTGCTCCAGATCGGTCCATTCGTGTCGCCGGGCAATTATTGCCGCAATTGTTGCCCGTGTAAGCGCTTCTTAACGCGAGTAGTCTGTAGTGTGGTTGCAACAATTCCAAACTTTTTTAAAGACGGCGACTAAAAGTGTATAACAGATGTACTTATTATACAATCCTAAAATAGTTTAGTAATTTATTGTAACGTAAGATTTTATCTATAGACACTAGATTGCCTAGGAAATTGTTTATTTTAGTGCTTACTAGGAAAGCAGAATAAGCAAAAATAAAACTTTATCAAAAATTACAAAAATGGTGATTTAAATAAGTGACTGACAGCAATATAATTTAAATAAGTGACCAAAATGAATAAATGGAATTTGACTCTGACTAATAAATATTTATGCAGCATATAATTATTCAAGGTCTATCATGTGACACTTCCAATGTGCTAGACAAAGACGAGAAGATCTAATGTAGTTATTTTCTGTGTAAATATTTTTATTAGCCAGGGCTTAAAATTTCGAAGTATGGCTCTACACTCTAATAAGAGTAGGTATGTCAACAAAGTATTAAACCTTTTGCCTTTATACTGTCTAGAAGGCCATTTTGATTGTGATAATTTTAAGATTAGATTTAAAAGTAAAAGACGCTATTATTACAATTTAAGTATAAAAAGTAGAGGCTCCAAATAAAACTCCGATAGAACCTACCAAACGATAGACCAAGCTTGCCTGCGTAGGAAGTAAGGTACCAATTTCTAGATATTATAGCAATATGCTTTTAAAAAGTGTAAGGGCTAAGTAACATGCAACTTATCATGCAAAGTATCATTTAAAATACAGATTTCAAAAAATTACCCCCGAGGTAAATAAAATGTCTGAGAAAAGGTAACAAAAAATAAATAAAACAAAAAGTTTACATCTTTCTCCTTTAAAATATCGAATTTCTACATACTTTAAGTCTTATATAAAGAAGTAATTTTTTAATATGTAGGAAATACAGTTAGACGAAATAGTTTAAATGTACTTACCTAGTGCTTACCTACCTTTATTTTATATATTTTTCATATCAACCAGTGTTCTAGCTAAAATAAAAAAAAACTTATTGCTTTGTAAATATGTGGAATTTTAATTATAAAATGTACTAAGGTACAGCTTGGCAAAAAAAAGTTTGGCGTGGTGGCAACTCGAACTTCAGGTATTTTATTTATGGCAACATTACAGTGCTTGTCATACTTTAGTATACAGTATTGTGTCAAAAATGCCTTAAAGCGCGTAGCGTAGGGTTGCCTACAAAACGCTCTATTTTTTGCCAAGCTGTAATTTGTATTCTTAGATTTGTACAATAGTAAAATAGCCGTTCAAAGTATTAAGCTATCTATTTTTTAGTATTTATTTTTAGGGAGTGCCTCCGCTGCCGGCGCCGGTTGCCGAAACCGCTGCCGGCGCCGATTGACAGAATCTGAGTAGACAGAATTATAGAGTATGCCGACTTAGAACTGATGTTGAAATTTTTAAATTTGACGTATTATGACGAAAATCGTCGCTAGGGTTGTTGACTTGTTAAGATGATATCAGACGGGTCATTTTTTGTTCATTTTCGTCTTTCATTTTGCATCTTACACTCCGAGTGACACACCTAAACACAAAATGAAACATTAGTGCCGAATGAATTCATTAGTGAACCGATCCAACTGTGTTGGATATTGTCATTCTGCATCTTTCACTCCCACTCCGAATGAACGAGAAATGAATGGTCTGAACACTGAGAGAACGATCATTCGGGTTCGGCCACTTTGTCTCTAGTCCCGTAGTCGACGGACGTCACGTGTTGACTCTAAACTTCCAAAACTATTACCTGCACGGTGTACCCAGGTTACAGGTATCTTAGTACAATTTGAAGTTTTATTCAGTTAGGTATGCTGTATCTCGTTAAAGTATTTCCTTGGTTACTAACAGCGCAACAAGAAGTAAAAGTTCTATAAATCAGGATCTTCAACGGCTAGTTCTCTCAACAATATTGTATTTGAAGCTCCTAATAAATTTCTTCTTTCAATCCATGGTCACACCCACCACCGTCGACGTTTTCTTTGCTTCTTTTTTGTAAACTCTTTGATTAAAATATGATCATAAAAAATTCGGTAATTCCGAAACTCACGACTTCATTCGAGGACATATTTAAAGAAAAGAACAGTGAATGTTCTTTTCTGCACCATTCCCTCTAAGCCGTGTGAACATAGAATGAAAGGAAAATGAAGCATTCACTCGAGTGAATAATCATCCGAGTGAACCGTCTTATATCACCTTTACCTACGAATTTAAAACTATGACATATTCGCTGGACGTGTTCCTCTTTGGTCGTATTGTTGTTTGTGTATTGGCACATGCGATTAAAATTGACAGAATCTAATTTTGAAATCTTTATTTTAAATATTTAAAAATAAATTATATCAGCCAGCGCGAGGCACATTCCGTTCATAATCCCAGTGAAACCCGACGAATTTGACAAATATTGAAACCTGTCGGTTTCTTTGCAGTCGAACTACTGGTAGTTATGTCTATTGTGCCTATACGGTAAACATCGCTTGTCAAATGACAGAATGATCAAAAACATCCAATGAGGTTCTAAAATACTTAGTAACATAGAATATCATTGAAAACATCAGTCTTGAGCTAAAGGACTATGAAAAGTACCAATAATACAGTCATAATGTGAGGATGCATGTTTTAATGGTAGTGATGATGATGATGTTTAATGTGATCTGCATAGTAGACGTAGTATTAGGCATATAAGTTGGTACTTATGTTTCCTTAAACAAAGCTGAAACTCAACATATTGTATGAGGAGTCCGAAGTTCTGTTTAGCACCTTCGGAACCGTGGTATAAATAAACTGTGTTGCAAAATCTTACTTTTTGGTAGCATTTGATCAAAATGCATCACAAAAAACTAAAATATCCACAGGCAAACATATAACTTTCACCTTTGGAAATGAGAAATCGGTTAAAAAGTCGAATATTTGAGGTTATAGGTATTTCTTATTAAAATTTGGTAACCGGCACTGAAACCTAGCGTTTTACGTATTTTGACCGGCTCCCGTTTTGAGTGCCGGCGCCGGCAGCCGTTGTTTTGTATCTCGGATGCTGGCAGTATACTTACCGCCGGTTTCCATCACTAATATTTTTGGGAGCCGGCGCCGGCAGCGGAGGCACTCCCTTATTTTTATTGTTTTTCTGTTTTAATTATACGTTATTGAAATTTTTAATTAAAAACTAAGAGATTCTTTTGCAAAACTGTAAGTTTAATACTTTTATTCGATAATATATCTAGTACAACAATCGAGATTAGATACATAGAGCTTGTCTAACTTAAAATGACGCGCCCCTCCCTCGTATTCACAGTACAAAAATGTTTCATTTATATCAACTTTGAAGTGGTGGGGCGCGTCATTTCAAATTAGACAAGCTCTACTAAACTAAATGCTTGTTTTAGAGTTTATTTTAATTTTATTGTATGTTTTTTGTATATGTTACGCTCAAAGACCGAAAACGGTCAGTGAGCGAAAAAATGGCTCACAACGCGTTGTGGTCATAGCCATAGTGGCCGTTATCATTAGGGCCACAACACGAATTCGCGTCGTGGCTGTTTTTAAATGCTCAGTAATGGCTTTTCTCGATTACCAGAACGCGTCGTGGCCGTTTTCATTATAGACCAGGACCAATAATTTTGAAAACAAAAAAAAAATCACAGTAGGATGAAACCAATTACAAAAGGAGGAGAATATTATAAAAATTAAGGGAAAAATAATTTACGGGCGATCTGAGTTAGGGAAAAGTGTGGGGGGAGGTTTTAAGGGGGAAAATCGGTTTATCTCGATTTCTGGCAAAACTAATATTCCTATGAAGAAAAGTCAAATGGCAAAGTTGTAGGTAAGAAAAAGATCTAAAACTTTTGTATTTACACTTTTTTTCCATAACCTCAAAATTATGTGAAAATTAAAAAAAAAAACATGTTTTTGGTTTTTTATTTATATCTTTTACAAAAATTATTTTTTTTTCGCAAAATTTGGTGATAACTTACATTTTCAAGTCCCAAATACGCTGTCATTTATTTGATTAGAAATATTTATTTTTTAATCGAAAAAAACTCAAATCCGAAAATCCTTTATTATTCATTATGAATAATCTATACTTATAAAATTACATGTCCTGACTGACTGACTGACTGACTGACTGACTGATTCATCATCGCTGAGCAAAAACTGTTAAAGTTACAGCCACGAAATTTGGTGAGTAGGGTTGTTTTATTGAGTAGACACCCACTAAGGAAGGAATTTCGAAAATTTTACCCCGAAGGGGGTGAAATAGGGGTTGAAAGTTTGAATGAAAGTCCGTTATTTCTTAAGATAGAAACTTGAAATTTTATGTTTGGGCAACTGATTAAAAATGATTGGATATGTGTTTAAGCGTTTTTGGAAATTCTACCCCCTAGGGGGTGAAATAGGGGTTGAAAGTTTAAATGAAAGTCTGTCATTTCATAAGTTAGGAACACGAAAGTTTATTTTTGGACTGCTGGCTAAAAAATGAATGGATAGGTATTTAAGCGTCTTTGGAAATTCTACCCCCAAGGGGGTAAAATTGGGGTTGAAAGTTTGAATGAAATTCCGCCATTTCTTGAGTTAGAAACATGAAACTTTATTTTTGTGCTACGGATTAAAAATGAATGGATACGTATTTAAGCGTTTCTGGTAATTCTACCCCAAAGGGGGTGAAATTGGGGTAGAAAGTTTCAATGAAAGTCCGTCATTTCTTGAGTTAGAAACATGAAAGTTTTTTGACGTTTGCGTTTGACGTTTGCTTAAATAGGGTCCCGTTTTGTGTAAGGAACCACAAAAAAAGGAAAACTAGCCATCTTTGTTATTATACTATGTTAACGCGGACGAAGTCGCGGGCAACAGCTAGTTTTATATAAAAATGTGATTGCTGCAATTAGTTTTAATTTAAAAGTTGATTTATTTCATTATAATTACATTTCTGTCATAGAAAATATCATTATATATAAATATAAATGTAAATCTACATTCATAAAATAACATGTCCATGTCCTGACTGACTTATCATCGCTGAGTAAAAACTGTTTCGATTTTTTGCATTTTCTGAGAAGATTTACTAGTGTAATATTTTTTTTTTTCATCATCGGAAAGTGGAGATTTCAACGAATAGAGAGCATTACAATTTTTTTAAAAAGCTGATATTTTGACGGTCGAATTTTCGATTGAAAATTAGGGTATTTTTTCTATTTAAATTCAAAATAAGGTGAAAAAATAAATATTTCTAATCAAATAAATGATAGCGTATTTGGGACTTGAAAATGTAAGCTATCACCAATTTTTGCGAAAAAAATAATAATTGTAAAAGATATAAATAAAAAACCAAAAACATGTTTTTTTGAAATTTTCACATAAATTTTGAGGTTATGGAAAAAAAGTGTAATTACAAAAGTTTTAGATCTTTTTCTTACCTACAACTTTGCCATTTGACTTTTCTTCATAGGAATATTAGTTTTGCCAGAAATCGAGATAAACCGATTTCCCCCCTTAAAACCTCCCCACACACTTTTCCCTAACTCAGATCGCCCGTAAATTATTTTTCCCTTAATTTTTATAATATTCTCCTCCTTTTGTAAATGGTTTCATTCTACTGTGATTTTTTTTCACTTTCCATTATTTTTTAAGGTATTGGTCCTGGTCTATTAGGGCCACGACGCGAATTTCGCGTCGTGGCCGTTTCACTATGACCACAACGCGTTGTGAGCCATTTTTTCGCTCACTGAGCGTTTTCGGTCTTTGAGCGTAACAACATGAACGTAGAAAAAAAGGCGGACGGAGTCTTGTCATATACAAAACTGTGTCTTCACTTTTATTCTGAGTCGGCCACGCACACGTTCTGACGCCTGTCAAATGGTATGGACTAGCGCAAGAATGTGTGCGTGCGGACCGTGTACATACAGCCAGCTGGCCGACTCTGAACGACACAGTTTTTTGTATGGTGGGACTCCGTCCGCCTTTTTTTATACGTCCATGCGTAACAAATACAAAGAATGTAAGAGCGGGCGAGGCTTAGTATTTCCACAGATTATTAATAATAATTATTATTCTTGTAGTATTTCCGCATGCATTTATGCTGTAATCTGATATTTAGGACACATCCTAAATCGTTTAATATTTGTTTTTCTTATAGTACTTTAAATACTTGCATAAGGTACTGGCAATTATAAAAAAACGTAAGCTTCCAATGTTGCCAATTAAAAATGTTTGTAAAATATGATATTGTGATATCGAAAGTGTAAGCAATTACGTCCATAAGTGTGGAATTAACCGGACATTATTATTGTTAAAATAATTGATTATTAAAAAATACAAATAACAATTTGTGTAAGGAATGAAATACAATGCGCTTAATTTTTATATATTTATTATTAATAGAGTGATTTGTAGCATTCCTGTGTAGTTTGTTTTTAATATTATTGTATTAGTTTAATAAAGATGAATAATTTTTTGTTTCAATGACATTTTTTGCTGAGTACCCTATATTAACTTATAATTATCTTTGATAATTATGCAGTTGAAAAGTTGCGATACTATGTTTACTATTAGGATATTTGATGCTACTGCTGCAGAATATAGCATTAGATAAATTGATTGATAAAGTATTGGATAATAAGAGTACTAATAAGGTATACGTAGAAAAGTAGGATCCTTAAAAAAATAGGGAACAAATATAATGACCACCAAAAAATGCACTGATACCCTAAACTTGTTTACCAAAAAAAGATATCGAACACCAAAAAAATTAAAATCTAAAATTGCAATACTAAAGCTATTTTAGTCATGACAACACTTCAAATTGTAATCGAACACCAAATATAGTAAATGATCACCAAATATAGTAAATTACCACCAAATATAGTAAATGATCACCAAATATAGTAAATTATCGCCTAATCCTTGTGAGCAAATCAATGCAATATTTCTATCCAAATAAATTACTACGATTGACAAAAAATGTAAGCATATTATTAACAAAATAATCGGCCAAGTGTGAGTCGTCCGTACCGATTATAGAGCAAAATTAGACCTAAAATTGTGTTTTTGTATGGGTTGGGACTTGGGAGCCCCCTTTATTTGTTTTATATTATTAATAATTATTGAAGTAAACATATAATCAAGGCCTTTGCGAAAATATCAACGCGCCTACTGGTTGCCATTATTGATATCGAGCAGAAAAGGCCAAAAAAATCACGTTTGTTGAATGGGAGCCCCCTTAAATAATAATTTTATCTTGTTTTTAGTACTTGTTGTTATAGCGGCAACAGATATACACAATCTGTTAAATTTTCAGAAGTCTAGCTGGAGTGGTTCTTGATATACAGCCTAGAGAAAGACAGACGGACGGACAGACGGACAGACATCGAAGTCTCAGTAATAGAGTCCCGTTTTTAGGGTTCCGTACCCAAAGTGCACAAACGGGACTCTTTTACTAAGACTTGCTATTGCTATAAAATGCTAACGTATAATGTTGGTGATCATTTACTAATTTTGGTGATCGTTTACTACTTTTGGTTTAACAATGATTTATTTGGAGTCATTTTGCATAAATAGGATAGCGAGATAATAAATCTTTGGTGATCATTTTACATTAAAATGCTAGTATAATGTTTGTGATCATTTACTTATTTTGGTGATCATTTTACATTAAAATGCTAGTATAATGTTGGTGATCATTTACTAATTTTGGTGATCACTTACTTATTTTGGTGATCATTTACTATTTTTGGTTTTAAGATGTTAAATCTTTGGTTATCATTGTACATTAAAATGGTGGTCTGTATTTTGGTGATCGTTTACTATTTTTGTCTGTGAAATGTTACTATTTCTGGTGATCAGTTAGGTAATTATAAGCCAAAAAAAATAAGTAATTGAACTTTATTATTCACGTCGCAAATGCACTTGTCTGTAATAATCTTGTATCTCAAACATCTGGTTCACAAACGTCTCCACGTCAACGCTAGCGACCACCATGCGTTCATACAGGATCAGAACATGTATAAAATTACCGTCCGACTTCATATTCCTCATTGTGGCGAATATATTATCCATTTTCGTCCGCAAAGCTAGTAAAGTCGCGTAGATCATGGCTGCTCTATACGCTGGATCGTCGGCAAATATCTGCCTAAATTTTCTTGTTTCTTGAAGCCTATCACGTGTCGCATATACGGATTGCTGGATGAGACCCATAGATATATTAGCGAAGTACATGTACCTTACGTCAGCCGCTTCGTGCTTGTCCACGTTTAGGTACCGTAAGGTGTTGTTCAGTTTTGCCTCGTACAAGCTTCTTTTGAGCTCAGCGTTTTCCAAATGCTGCTTGAAGTTGTCTATTTCGTATAAAGCTGCATCGTCTTCGTCTTTGATTATTGCGTCGTAAGTTTCGGATATATTCGTGGGGACGGTTCCATTTTGTGCAGTAGTTTCCATAGCAAGGTTTTGCATTAGAATGAGAATGTGCCAGGAAGAAATCAATTTTATAATTAGCGGCATCTTACTTGTTTTGTTTGCTGGATTTTTATGATAATTAAGCTCTCTTGGATTTCATAATTTATGTTAGAAGAACAAAGAAAAATCTAAACAAAATCACAACAAGTATCAAAATAAATGTTTTATTACGTAGGTAATGTAATTCTATTCAGTAATTTCATTTTTATTGAATATTTAACGCAACCATAACATCTTAACAATTACGAGATAAGCATAATGAATGCAAACTAGGTACTACGAGTATGCAGGCTCCTTATCGCTTGGTTATAAAACGGCGTGATTTGCCCGAGCTCAGCCTATCTGTACCCGATCATTTGCATAAGACTACGCAGTTTTCAGCCCTTGGGCTGTGTACAGTTTTGAAGATTTAACCAAAATGTAGTTGAAACTGTAGTAGTTTAGACTGTATACCTATTTTGCACTACAATACTACTTTCTAGTTCCTACTACCATACAACCCACAGAACAATAAAAACAGTATTGTTCTGTGATACAACTGGATACAACCCAATTACCTATTCATTAAATAAATTCGATTGCAAGTTGCAACGCATATTCCAGTTTAGGGCTCCCTGCACACCTATCTGCGAATTCGTGCAAATTCGTGCGAATTCGCATCGCAATGTCATTTTTATTATGAGTTTTGTCGCAGATATTTGCGATGCGATGCGAACTCGCAGTTTTGTTTGGGAATCCCTAACTCGACCAAGACGAATCTAACATTAATACCTTAAAATCCGCCAAGTCATACAGACCCTAGATCACGCCAAAGAAATACAGTCGAGAAACAGAACCTCCTTCTCAAACAGTCTAGTAAACTAAAACTGGAGTTGGAGATTCTAGTCCTACTCCGGGAAAATTAAACATTCGACCTCGGTATAATTCGCATAGAGCTAAAAATTGCTAGAGACGTTAAATACACCATTACAAATAAAACCTCAAAAGTCCCCGGCGATCCTCCTTGTGCAAAAAATTTTATTCAAGGTCAAAGGTATGAAAATGAGGTTTTTCCTGTTTATTTTACAAACTGTAAATTTTATCACAAAAATAGGTAGGGCAAGAGTGCAGATAATAGAATTCTCTACAAAAAATATTCAGACACTTTTTTCATACGACTTACCATCCCTTATACATGGCGGGCTTAAAGTTTGGGAAAATCATATATATGCTTATATTATAAAGCTAAAGAATTTGTGGAACTACTGCTTTGAATTGAAGAATTCGTTTTTTGTTGGATAGTCTTATTTATCGAGGAAGACTTGAGCTATATAACATCACGTTGCCACCAATAGGAGCAAAGAAACAGAGGAAAATGGGGAAGAACGGGGAAAATTATTTGAAGGAGCTCATCTCACAAACGGCTGAAGCAATTTTTATGTTATTTGGCACAGATATAGAATAGGCCACGTGGAGGGATATAGGCTATTTTGTTTTTCAGGAAAATTTACGGCTTGCGTGAAATTTATAATTAACGCGGCCGGGCGGAGCCACGCTTAACATCTAGTACTACATACTAGGGTTGTTTGAAAAAATTGAAATGTTCTCGGCCTGACATACTTGTGAGTGACTTGCAAGCGTACTGTTGCTCTTCGCGACTCGAAAAGTTTAGATTTGGTAACGGTAATAAGTCACACAGAAGTATGTTTGGCTGTGAACAGCCCTCGTTTGCTGTAGTACAAGAAGTTCCGCTCCGCCCTGTTAATTATGTATTTCACGGAAACCGTACATTTTCCCGAGAAACAAAATAGCCTATGTCCTTCCTCGTGGTCTACTTTATATCTGTGCCAAATAACATAAAAAATGCTTCAGCCGTTTGTGAGTGAAGTTCTTTCAAATAATTTTCCCCGTTTTCCCCCATTTTCCTCTGTTTCTTTGCTCTTATTGGTGCCAACGTGATGTTATATAGCTCAAGTCTTCCTCGATAAATAAGACTATCCAACAAAAAACGAATTTTTCAATTCAAAGCAGTAGCTCCACAAATTCTTAAGCTTTATAATATAAGTATTAAGTAGATACGATTTTCCCAAACTTTAAGCCCACCATATATATAAGGAATGTTAAGTCGTATGAAAAAAGTGTCTGAATATTTTTTGTAGAGAATTCTATGATCTACACTCTTGCCCTACCTATTTTTGTGATAAAATGCACAGTTTGGATAAAAAAACAGGAAAACCTCATTTTCATACCTTTGATCTTTTGCACAAGGAGGATCGCCGGGGACTTTTGAGGTTTTATTTAATGGTGTATTTAACGTCTCTACCAATTTTTAGCTCTATGCGAATTATTCCGAGGTTACGATTTTTTTGCGTCTAATTAGACCGGGCTATCCTGCTTAGTAGTAGCCTTAGTTGTGGGTGGCCTGGTGTTGGGAATCATGTGTCTTGTCTGGTGTATCTCGTGCATCTGTATCATGACCCACCATATGTACAGGTAGTCGTTGTGTAGCTTCTTTTGTTTGCTCAGCAATATTAGGTACGTTCCCGCATTACGGAATTTTCCTTCCCTTTTTTGGCTGGAATAAATAAATAAATTGGAAATGTTAGGGCAACTATTGAAACGGGTAGGCACTAGCTAGCCCATTGCAAATAATGCTATCTTGGGATCCGGAACCAAGTTACCTAATCGGAGGAAGGTAGTACATAGGCTGCTATTTATGTATCCGGAACTGGCCACTTACAAGAACAATATTTAAAAAGTAATTACAACATTTGAAAATAGAACTCTTTGGTTGAAGAATACATTTTGTTTCATGTGACTGTCAATTATTTTTCCATTGTGGCGTCATTTTGAAAATTGCGTGTCTTCATTTGCCATGGATTTAACGCGTGAACATTTTCGTGCAATGATTTACTACGATTTTCGGCGTGGGCTAAATCAACAACAGTGCTTTATTCAACTCACCGCAACTTTTGAAGATGAAGCACCATCAAAAACCACTGTTTATCACTGGTACAGTGAGTTTAATCATGGGCGGTCTATGCTCACGGATGAAAATAAAGAAGGTCGCCCAAAAACAGCTGTTGTCCCACAAAATATAGATGCTGTGCGGGAACTAATAATGCGTGATCGTCATGTTACATATCGCGAGATAGAGGCGTCCTTAGGCATAAGTATGACGAGCATAAATAAGATATTACACGAACATTTGGCTGTAAAAAAAATATGTTCGCGTTGGATTCCGCACAACTTGACAATCGATCAAAAACGGGCTCGTGTCGATTGGTGCAAAAAAATGATAAAAAAATACAACCGTGGTACGTCAAAAGCCGTTTATAATATCTACACAGGTGATGAATCTTGGATCTATGCATATGACCCCGAAACTAAACAACAGTCAACGGTGTGGGTGTTCCAAGATGAGCCGAAACCAATAAAAGTTACTCGTGCAAAAAGTACTTTGAAGCAAATGGTCGCCCGTTTTTTTGGAATTAATGGACATGTGGCTACAGTGCCATTAGAGAATCGTAAAACGGTTAATTCTGAATGGTATACGACCATTTGTTTACCAGAAGTCTTTGAAGAAATAAGAAAGGACAACCGACAACGCAGAATCATATTACATCACGACAATGCTAGCTGTCACACCTCAGCTGAAACAACTCAGTTTTTGGAGGGTCAAAAGATCGAATTGACTGGTCATCCGCCGTACAGCCCTGATTTGGCACCTAACGATTTCTTTTTATTTCCATACGCGAAGAACAAATTACGTGGTCAACGTTTTTCGAGCCGCGAAGAGGCTGTTGATGCGTTCAAAATGCACGTTTTGGAGATACCTCAATCAGAATGGAAAAAGTGCTATGAAAATTGGTTCCAGCGTATGCAAAAGTGTGTCGATCATCTCGGCGAATATATTGAAAAGCAATAAAACCATATTAAATGATATATGTTTGTTTCTTTTTTTAATTCCGGATACATAAATAGCAGCCCTCGTAGAAGGAAAAATCCCGACAGGTCAACCTTAGGCCTACGTCCTACAAGTCACTTGCCATTTTCACGGGATACGCCCACGGTGAAGCGAAGAAGGATAATAATTATTATTTGTTAGATCGTAAAATCCAAGAACTTGTAAATGGGGATTTAGAAGTGAATAGAATTGTAAGGGACCTATTGTTGATTTCACTGGAACTTCGACTAATCAACAAAAGCATCTTATCTAACAGCCTTGGTAACATAAAGGTTTATGTTGAGCAATTGTTTTAATTGAGGTTCTAAACTACTCACAATCTCTTTTCCACCAGGGAATAGATATCCAGCATTTTCTTCCGGATCCGTCTCAACTTTCTGTACAAGTATCCGATGCGGTAGGACGTATCTTGCGGGTTGAAGTACGGGTCATTCTCAATCATCTTTATCCTGTACCTCGCCATGTATATCACCTGCAGCATCAGATCCAAGATCTTCAGCCGAACCATCGTCTCATCATCCAAACTGTAGTCGTAATACCTCCTACCCATCCCTTCCATTGTCCGTCTAGTATTATTAAGTTCTGTCTCATCAAAGTCTCCCGTAAGTTTTTTAGCGAAATAATCCATTTTCTCCTTGATTTTATTAATGTCTAGTTTGTCGATGTTGATACTTATGTTTTTAATGATGGCGTCTTTTGGTGGAGGTTTAATTTTGGTGTTAAAATCGTCGTGTAGTGTGAGGAACATGTCGTTGATATCTGCAGGTATGTTGTCATCACCATTGGTAAGATCTGAAACTTATAAAAATAGTCTTACCTACTTTAGGGAAAGGAGATTGTTGTTTTTTTGTTTTTATTCCGTAAGGGGCTTAAATGGTGTACTTTATTTACTTTGACCTTGAACTTAATTAAGGGATAGTACCTACAAGTAAAAATGTTTTGTACCGTAGTATAACTGTTGTAAAGTTGTTTTTAGGGTTCCGTACCCAAAGGGAAAAATGGGACCTTAGATATAACTAAGACTTCGCTGTCTGTCCGGTTGTCTGTATCCAGGCTATAATTATATAACAACTAGCTAAAAGCCGAGCTTTGTGAGGGCTCGCATCGTCACACCTTGACTGACTGATAATAACACATCTACATATCTATACATATAATAAAACTGTAGAAATGAAGATTTTGTACATTCAAGATATTCAAAAAATAATAAGCGGAGGTGTCACTACATCGCTATAGAAGCAAAAAATGTGGTCAGCTTTTTTGTCTGTCTGTCTGTCTGTCTGTCTGTCTGTATGTTTGTTCCACTATCACACGAAAACTACTGATCCGATTTGAATGCGGTTTTCGCAGATATATTTGTCTTCTTCCAACTTAACATCTGGTGTATAAAAAAAATTCCTCCCACCCCTCTAAAGGGACGAAAGAGGGGGTCAGATTTTGTATAAGACTTTTGCTTTAACTCGAAAACTTCTGATCCGATTTGAATGCGGTCTTCGCAGATATATTTGTCTTTTTCCAACTTAACATGTGGTGTATAAAAAAATTTCCCCCCACCCCTCTAAAGGGACGAAAGAGGGGGACAGATTTTGTATTTAAAGACTTGCTTTAACACGAAAACTACTGATCCGATTTGCATACGGTTGTCGCAGATATATTTGCCTTCTTCCAACTCAACATCTGGTGTATAAAAATTACCCCCCCCCCACCAAAGAGGGGGTCAGATTTTGAATCAAACTTTTTTCTTTAATGGACTTACTTCATATTATTATTAACTGTTTTTCTCACTTAACATCTGGTGTATAAAATTTTTCCCCCCACCCCTCTTAGGGGACAAAAGAGAGGGTAAGATTTTGTATCAACTAATGAAGTAGAAATACTTTAAATGGCAAAACAACGTTTGCCGGGACAGCTAGTATTTAAGTAAATTGGCTAAATGACTAAGTACAATAATTTTAAGGAAGTAGAGTGTTCATTTTAATTTAATTGTATTATTTGATTGGTTAAAATGATTAAATCTAAACTATAAATTTTGGTAGTAAGTCCTAAATATGTAGTAAATTATATTATTTTCTTTTTAAGATTATGTTACCAGTACCACCGCCACCACCACCACCACCACCACCACCACCACCACCACCTCCTCCTCAATAAATGTGCTATCTAACACTGAAAAATTTTTTCAAATCGGACCAGTAGTTCCTGAGATTAGCGCGTTTAAGTTAGCCCTTTCAAATAATTTTCCCCGTTTTTTCCACATTTTCCTCTATTTCTTCGCTCCTATTAGTCTTAGCGTGATAAAATATAGCCTATAGCCTTCCTCGATAAATGGGCTATCTAACACTGAAAGAATCATCAAAATCCGTTGCGTAGTTTTAAAGATTAGAGGGAACAAAGGGACATGAGGGAAAAAAAAGCGACTTTGTTTTATAATAAGTAAGTATAGATATAGATGTAGTGATAATCCGCTTGCTAGTTATAAATAATAACAAAACCGGCCAAGTGCGTGTCGGGCCACACGCAATATAGGGTTCCGTAGTACCGCTAGTTTATGAAAATGTTTGTATAGTCAATGTACATTTATAACATGTTTTACACTACTAACAACATCATCTCTGTTACTTACAGAGGAATTTGAACGAAAAGTTCCTTTATAGTTTATACTTCGCCGAATACATTTTTTAGTTGATCGAATATTAGGTACTCAAAAACTTATGAAGTCTTCTTAGCCGTGATAGTTTTCCTTTTAAATTCAGCATATATCCTACTCCCGTGAATTTTTTCACATTTCCAGAAACAACTGATTAGCTGATAGAAGGGGACCGGACACTGGACTCTTAACGATTTTTTCCACTTTAAAACTTAATATTTCACAAATGGATCCCTAAATCGGAAAATGATCTATAAATACTCATAATATTTTTAAAAAACCTACCCAACGACACCCCACACGATGGGGTGGGCGCGAAAAAAAAAAATTCAACCCGGCTTGATGTGTAGGGGGAGGTACCATTAAAAAATATTTTTTAAGATTTTATGTACCATTTTGTCGGCATCATTAATATGTGTATTCATGCCAAATTACAGCTTATAGGACCTACCTATAGTCTCTGAGCAAAACCGCGGACAGACAGACAGCTGACAGACGGACGGACGGAAAGGCGTGATGGTTTTTACGTGTACCACAAAATGTTAAATTACGAATCATTTACTAATGTACCTACTTTAAAAATTATAAAGGTAATGTACAAGTATAATGTCATAAACTTAAATTTAATTTCGGATATTTGGCAGAAAATAGTTTGGTTTGGTATAAAACTTGTACTAAATCATATGATCACAATTTTATGATGCTGGCAACCCCAATATTGTTTACGACTTTTTTAATAATTCAAATCTACCTGCACTTTATTTAAGAATTTATCGAAACCGGTCGTGAAAAACTTTTAAGTTCTAGGAAATATAAAAGTGAAATAAGTGCAGGACGCAAGTGTATAATTACTATAAAATTAAAACACACAAGGTAAAATCGACACCAACAATTTATACTACGCTAACTCGATTTTTTGGGAAAACCGTTTTTTTACACCAAGTGGCTTAAAATCTGGTGTTTTACTATAATAAAAAAAATGTGAATAAATACCTAAAAATAAAAAAGTTACGAATGTTAAAAAACGCTAAGTATAGGTACTTTTTGTAATCACTCGATCTAAACTGCGCTAACTAATATTGGCGGCGTGTAAGCGGGGAGAGAAAGCACCGCCTTGTTTATTTACATTAGCCTAACACACACTTGTCGCTCTGTAAGATGTAATTTTATTAAAAATCTTTAGTGTAGGGTGTATAAATATGTTTTATAGCAGTAATCTCCGTTTTTGTTTTTTATTTTAACCATTTTTCTCGAATTCCGTGCAACACTACGCTCACATTATAGTTAGCGTAGTATATCCTTATGTTGGCGATATTAAGGTTGTAAAATAATGATATAAATACATATATTAATGCTACCTTGTCTCTTATATATAATATTATGTTTTTATTTTATAAAAAATACTTTAATAATCACATTACTTGAACATAAATTACTATACATAGTGTTATAGAAACGTCACCGTTACCTGCCGAAATTGATAATCCTGAATTCGTGCCTCTGTATATTTACGTCATGTTTGATGAACCTTTTTCAAGACATAAATATAAACGACTTGGGAGCTCCACATGATATTTCTTCACCTATAGCATTGACTTCTATTCAAACACGTCCTCCATTAACATTAACTTTACCAAGTATCGCACCTTTATTTTCGACTAGAAGATGCTCGCAACTCCGTTGCGCCTAAAATCGTTTATTGCGCGTACATTTTATGAGATGAAAAGCATGGTTGGCATGGTGAGTCCCCGGAAAGTACGCAGACTTTCCGGGGACTCACCATGCCAAATTTCAGCAAAATAAGAAGTAACAGACATACAGACAGAAAGATAGACAGACAGACAGACAGACAGACAGAAAGTCACCTGCTATATTATAGGCTATAGCAGGCTCGTCTTGGGGGAAGGTTTATTCACCTTCCAGGCTCAACACATGATCCTTCGCCTCGGCCTGTTTCGGGGATTGAGCCACTCCCGCTCTCTTAGACGCTCAACGTCCTCTTTAGCAGATACCACCTGTTGTTCGAAAGTCTCCACCGCTTGCCACTTATTTTCACTCTCCAACAAGGCGCAAAGTCTCCCATGCGGGACATGTCATACTCGTAATCATGTGCTACGCCGTGTCACACACTTTATTGCGGTGGTGACAAGGCGTTGTTTCCTCTCGTCTTACTTTCTCACATAGGTGCCGACCGAAGCACCCAAGGGCGGTCGGTAGCTGCGTGAGACGAAAAGACAGTGCACCGGTCTTACAGTTGACCCATTCTTTTAGACCAGGTCGAATGGATATGAGTAGGTTGAACTCACTTGCGGCTACTCTAGTGTCTCAACCCAAAGTACAAGCGCTCGTAATTTGGTCCTATTCTGCCATCGCCGGATAATGTCAGGTGAAGGGTTCGGACTCCAATCTCGCGTTTCGTTCGTTCTGACATTGCCAGAGCACTTCTTCCTCCAAATCCCAGGGCACAACTCATTGCTTACTTGGAATAATAGGCTGATGCCGTTTGTACCTCCAAGCATGTAGAGGGTCCGCCTTCCTTTGAGTTTTTCCAAATCATTTGTAGGTATATTTTGACCTCCAATCTGTTCTATGACTCGGATAAAAACGTTAATGGGATCGATTACTTACTGCTTTTATTTAATAAAATAAGTTTTATTACATATTGAATGTATAGGAATCGATACTCTAAATTTGAAATAATACGCTAACTTGTTGCACAGTACGATGTAAAGGACGCCATTTTCAACTTGACTGTTTTTAATACGTTATCCGCCAGTCTCGCACGCACCAGTTAAATTAAGCTAACTTTAAAAACGCGCTATTTACGTTAATAATTTACCTTACTACATCTTGTGGATATACATAGTAACCCAAGATTAAAAATTATGCATCATTTGTTTTAAAAATAGTAATGAAAACCAATAAAATAACACGTATTTCATATAATGATTTCCCGTAATACACTACGCTATCATTAGTTAGACGGGTGTATCATGTGAAGTCTTATTGAGGAATTACGTTTATATACGGCTAACTTGCGCTAAATCCTAAAATATTAATAATTAAAAATAAATAAGGTTAGTATATTACAGTATATAGATTAATTATTAATGGTGCCAAATTTCATTAATGTATACTGATTATGAAAAAAGTTATTGCTCTTTTCCCTTAAAACGCGTCTCCTGTAAAGTTCACTTTTATGAGTTAGCGTAGTATAAATTGTTGGTGTCGAAATATTAAGAACATCTTTAATTAAACTAGATATTTTTTTTTATTTTTGGTAAATATTCTGCAAACTGGTACGGCTTTAGTTTTTCCTTGTTAATAGCTTGTATCCACTTGATTGTGTCTCTTATGTCCACGTCGTATCTTACAACCTTCTCGTACTTTCTGAGCAAAACGCCTATGTTTCTGTTCTTGCCATCAAGTTCCTCCTGCTTGGCTACGGTAACAATTTTCAACTGCTCGTACTGCAGCCTTCTCAATCTATTAAAAAGGTATCCTAGTCTATATCTCTTATCATTTCTAACAGGTTCCTTCATAGTCAGTGCTCTTTTGATATAATACCTCGCGTGTACCATGAATTGGACCAGTAAGTTCTTTAGCTTACCTTTCTTCACATTTTCCAATTGAAAAGTATTGTCATCTGGATCGTAGTATTGCCATCTTCTGGTGAAATTGCTTGTTATATTTAGCAGTTCATTAAACTCTTTAGCATCTAAGCCGTTGGAATTTATTGGTTCTTCTTCTATCATGTTACCGTCAAAAGATATATCTATGTCTGTATCAGGTTCCTCTGGTTCAGTAATATTCAGTTCAAGTTCTGACAGCGGCATAAGCATATCATCGAATGTGTATATGTTTCCGAATAAAAGTCGATCGTTGTCGATTACATTATCACTGACAAAGATTTGGGGACTCTTGTTTGCACTGCCTAAAAATAATACCGTTTAGTCAAGGCAGATGTTTTTTTTCTTTTTTTTCTGTTTTGAGTACGATAAGGTTAGTCAGTAATTATTACCCACCCCACTAACTATCAAGTATATTATTTACTTTAACATGATTCCTATTAATATTATTATATAAATGTATTAATGTTTATTTTACTACATTGCTACTCATACTCTTCCAGGGGGACAGACATAAGAAGTCACGAGAAGAAACCAAGATATTGGGTAAGTACTAAGTAATTTAATAAAATTTCGTTTAGCTACTTACAAAAGCAAAACACATTCAGTACTATAAACACATACATTTCAACTGTAACCTAAAGTTTAATTTTAAAATTAATTAATCATTTATGGCCTGCTTAATTATATTTTTATCGCCTTAGCGGGCGCCTAGACGAGCAATTTTTTTCCGCAATATCACGTATTGCGTAATATTATTGACCGTCGCTATGGTTGATATTGAACATCGCGCGCCTTCAATCTAATTTTCAAATAAACTGTTCAATAAAATTGAAGCGTGATATTGCACAATTGATCGTCTAGGGGTCGGCTAAGAAAAAACAATAATGCTTGCTAATGCTACTTAATTTTTAACGATGGAGAGATAGAAATCGAATTCTTCCGGGAGTAAGGCGCCCTAATGGTTCTTGTAAGCCTTACTCAGAGTTGGCTGGTACCTGGTTAGTTACAAATTAAGCCACCAACCAATCATGTGCTAATGCCGGGAGTACCAAAAACTACGATCGAGTTGATTCGATGTCATCTTATAGCAGTATTACTTTAATATTACTTTCAGATTCCGCACAAACAAAAAACATAGCTATGTTTAATGGAATCAGGCGTTACTTTGCGGAAATCCATAGCTTAAAATTTAGTTTGTTATTATTTTTAGCAATATTCCGCGAAATAAACTTCCACCTTTAAGTAAATGAGTGAGTGTACGCATAGGCATGCGTTCACTTCTGCCGGCACTCCCGGAGTGCAACTGTAACAATTTTTTTTTTATTACTATCAAGCTAATTTTTTGTGAGTAGCTTCATTTTGATAAGACAAACAACATTTTTATCTGCGAAAAATCTTGAAAGTGGTAGAAAGAGAGATGGAAAGGATTTCATATTTTGATTTGATGGTCCTAAAATATGGATTGTTCTATTAATTGTAGGACAATGTTACTCTTAAATTATACCTACCTATTATATACAAAAAATCTGAAATTATATACAATCTTAAATTATATACAAAAAATCTGCTGGTTAGGGTTCCGTTTTTTAGGGTACCGTAGTCAACCATATCGTCTGCTTACTGGTCAAACATGATAAGTGCACATTTTGTCAAAAATGAGTTATAAATGCAGATATACGTAATTTTTGACGCTCTATCTACTGGTAAAATCAAATAAGTGCTAGGACTGTTATAACGCATAGAATCTGAAATTAAAAATACGCTAAATGGCAATATAATCTAAAATAATTCTATTCAACAAAAGTAAATAAACTTATTACTGAATTCGAGCTGAACAGATACAAGTGAGAAAATATACGTAATCTTATTTTTTATTTGAAGTTGGGTATTTATTTAAGTATGAAGTTTGTGGTAAGGTCAAATACTACGAGTATAAACTCATTTATTTCATATTCTTCGGTAAAAGTTACAAGTAAAGAGATATAAATGTACTTAACATATTATTTTAAAACTCCATTATAGAAAAAAGTATTTATTATTTACTGGTAAAATATGATATTATAATGCACATATCATTCTTTCTCAGCACTTCAAAACACGCATTTCCTGCAAATAGACGTATTGCTAAGTGTAATAAATGCATTTAAAACTTTTGACCTGTAGGAACTTGACTTAGCTTCCGTGTTTATTATGGTAATCTGTAGTGACACGTGCGTACGCGCTTGCGGGAATTAAAAACTTTATAGTTAATTATAGTGATTTCGACTTTATTTGAATCCGAAAACATGAATTTAGAGGCAAAAGATTAGTATCAAGGGAGATCGCACACGTCACACTTTTTGTGTGATCGAGTCTACGGCGCACAAAAGGCGCACAAATGTCGTTCGCGGATTTTTCACAGACTTAACGCACACGACGCACATCTTCGATCATTCTGTCCGCTGAACTGTAGGGACGTAGACGCTATGGAAATCGTGCAAAGATCGCGAAGTATTATTTTGTACTTGAAGTACAGAAAAAGAAGAAAAAATAGAAAATTTTGGGTACATCCTATAATTTCAGACAGATTATTGAAGGGACAGTTCCATATTAAACATTCAATTCTGCATTATTCTGCCTTAGAGGACAGAGGTATCATAAATTACTGGTCTGTTTTGTATTTCATGAGTTAACATCGTTACATCGATATCTGGCGCCATGTTAATTAAATAGATCGCGTACGTTACGTCACTACAAATGCAGATTGTAGACTAAAAGTATGCGCCGTCTGCGTTAGCGCGTGTTGAAGCAAACGTTATATTTTTTTCGCACACTTTTTGTGCGGCGCGGCGCGAAGCGACGCGATGCGGTCTGCCAGAATTATACGAATTTTTTGTGCGTCGGACTTATTGCGCGTCATGTGCGTTACTGCATATAATTGCATAGGTTCTATTTCCACAGAATAAAAAGTGCGTCACGGATAGTCTGTCGTCTACGATCTCCCCAATGGTTACTAAAGCTCCGGTAACTCAAGGTAAGTAATATTCCACTGAATTATTCAACTTTAAGGTTATTTTTTGCTAATGCGCATAAAATACGGTAGGTAATATTCAAATATTTTTTTAAAATTAAAAGAGAATAAACACCTATTTATTCGGAATATATGATCGGAATACTAAATACTTGTGGCTTATTAGCCGATTTCTTCTCCAGGCAAATGTTGTGAATGAATTAAGTAGGTAGTAGTACTTATTTAATTAAGAAAATTTACGAATGATGTATTTAAATAGATGTTTTTAACTTAAAGAAAGTCTATGCTTGTAGGTTTTCTTATGGAAGTATAACAAAGGCCTAAAACTCAAGTTTTAGGCCTATGTTATACTTCCATAAGCAAGGTAGCTACTAGCTAGTACCTCAAGGTACTAGCTAGTACTTGAACTTTTTTGTTTTAGATTTCGACGACGTTGATATGTCTTGTTCATCTATTTCCACTTTTGTTTTGAGTGAGGATGATGTTGATTTGAGAAAAGAGATGGAACGAATGTTCGATAGCGACGATTCTGATAAAGATCCTCACTATGGTCCAGACACAGATCTAATCAAACTGAATGATTTAATGGGTGGACTAGCCGCCAGTGCCAGTACTGTCCAAGACAACAGCTTTTTGAGGTTGCTGAGTTATTGGAATGAAGACGATGAAGACGATGACGTAATACAAAGAGACGTGGGTTTAGATTCACGGGCTATTGCTCTTAGTATTTTGGACTGCCAAAAAGAACGTAGAAATTTTCTGCATGCCTGATTTCATTTCCATTTTTAAACGCGCTCGAGCTACTAAGACAGTTAATGTTGATGGCGTTAAGTATACAAAATTACCGTATCAAAGGAAAGAGTTAAAATACAACGATTTTTATGACCTCAAAAAATTAGCTGAAGATACGATGAACAATAAGTCGAAAGACTGTAACAGACAACAGGTCAAGTGGCTAAAAATAAAGAAGATGAAGATACCTGAAGGCAGAACCTTCAAAAGTATTTTTTTCTTATGACATGTCAGACGAATTTCTTTTTATAGATGTTTCAGGCAATGCACAGGTTGCAAACAAGCCAAGTAACAGACCAAAAAAGCGTAAAAACAATGAACAATCGCATGAATTCCCACCCCAAGTACAGCTTAAAAAGCTTTATTCTAAGACCTTGCCCATAACTAAACAGAAGAAAAGCGACCTCATGACGTTGTGTCAAAAAGGTGTTATCCCTGAAGAATACCATGGTTGGTTTTCATCTCTATCTGATATTGATAGGCCTGAGAGACTGCCAGAACCCGCACCCCGCAACCCCAGAGCCGCAGTTGATGAAGAGTCTGCAGAAGAATAAAAAAGTCATAATGTTGTACTTACTTACCATTATTAACTTACCTTTTTAGTTTTGATATCGACACGGTAATAAATGTTGTCTATTCAGATACTTGGAAGTTGTTTTTTTATTTCACAAACACTTTAAAGGATTTCAACTTAACTGTATGAATAATTTTATAATAAGTACATAGTTTCTTTTAAATTTTACAGGTAAAATCAAGTAAATACAGAGCTTTCTTCGATTATTCCCTAAATTCATTCTATATGCACATTATTTTAATAGTTAATATTCGAATATTACCAATAACTTCACATTTTCATTAAAATTACTTTAATTTAGTGGCAAATAAAGGTTTTATTTCTATTTTTTTCAATTACAGGTAAAATCAGTTAAGTGCATACTCTTGGTCATTTAATACTAAGTTTTAACAAAGAAAGTTGAATATTTTATCTATTAATTGACATTTATTATATATATATATATATATATATATATATATATATATATATATATATATATATATATATATATATATATATATATATATATATATATATATATATATATATATATATATATATATATATATATATAGTTACGTATACGGACACACAGAGCCTCTTATATTTAAATTAAATTATATTAAAAAATCAATCTGAACTTTCAAACCTCAATATCTCATTTTGGCAAAGTGTGCACTTATCATGTTTGACCAGTAAGCAGACGATATCAAGTTTTGTTGATTACAGAACCCTAAAATGGAACCTTAACCAGTTGATTTTTTGTATATTGGTAGGTTAATAGTTATATAATATAAGAGTAACATTGTCCTACGAGTACAAATAGAACAATCCATGTTTTAGGACCTTCAAATCAAAGTATGAAATCCTTTCTATCTCTGTTAGCTACCACCTTCAAGATTTTTCGCAAATAAAAATGTTGTTTGTCTTATTATCAAAATGAAACTACTCACAAAAATATGTTTGTGCTCGAAGTCCTCCAAAAGGGCTCAACCGATTTTAATGCCTAAATAGGTTTTTATCTACTTTTTATAGATAAACCTACCTACTAGAAATAATTTATATGGCAAAACAACGTTTGCCTGGTTAACTACTTATGATAATATAATGGATACTGTTATGGTATTTCCGTACCATGCCATAGTGTTTCTGGTAAGATGGTGTAAAAAATAAGGGTACAAACTACAAGTTCAGTCCTTATTAAAAGATATGTAATGACCTGTGGTAATGACCAAATCCTTACTTCCTTACTAATGTGTCTGTGTATCTGTCTGTCTGTGTGTCTGCCTGTTACCTCGTCGCGCTTGAACCACTGAACTGATTTTGCTATAATTTGGCATGACTTTGAGTCCCGGGAAAGGAAATAGAATACTTTTGGTCCCGGAAAAATGTACGGTTCCTTCGCGAGAAACGAATTTTAACGCAACGAAGTTGCGGGTGTCATCTAGATTTTCATAATTAAAAAACCAACGAGATTGAAACATAATTTTAATTTTATTATATTAAATTTAATCGACAAACTTCCATTCCTTCTTCCTATTAGTCATGACTTGGTGCAGCATTCTCCTGCAGTTCTCATCATTGATAGTCACCAAGTGTACCAGCAGATCTATATCCATCCACAGATTCAGCAATCGCTCCTCTAATTCCAGCATATCCTGGAAGTACACTCCATCTGTGGCACTCTGTCTCATCTGCGAGCATAGCCTGAAGGCTTTGTACGCTATGTTCGAAAACTTCTTACAAGCCCGATCTGTTTTCGCCATTAAAAAGCCCATTTTGTACACCGATACTTTTCTGTATTTCTCTCTTAATTCCTGCATCACGATCATTTTGTTTCGCGTCTGGTAGATCGCCTGCTTCATCAATTCAATGTATCTCCTTCGCAAATGGAATATATCCGGTACAATTCCTCGATCATAATTTAGCGGTGGCTTCCACCGTCTTCCGTCTTTCTGGATCAGGATTTTGGGGTTCCCATCCTGAACTTTCAGTTGCAGGAGCACATCTGTTTGGTCTATCGATTTTAGTATTTCTTCGAATTCATCTTTCACGGTTGTATTTCGTCCGTTTTGTTTGTTCCTTACTTCTATTCTTTCCCAGACTTTGTTTGGATTGAAATTCTGTATGTATTCTACGAAGCTATAGTTTGTCGCGTTCAACGTAGCCACTGATTGTGGTTGAATTATTGAAAATAGTCCCAGTAAATAGAATGCTAAAATGATAACTTCTATATATTTGCATAATATTATTACAAAGTGGTAATTTGGAAGTATTAAATTTTTGGACGTAAATACTGTTAGTAAGTACATGTTATTTGGTATAATAATAATGTTATTAAGTAAGTCCTGAACCTTATAAATATACCTCGTAAAATATTACCTGATGGAAGTTTGGGCAGCTCGGTATTTATCATTTTGACTTATTGGCATTTGAGATTTTTCCATAAATATTATAACTTCAATTTTACTTAATTAATTTCGTCCACTTTTCCTCAGAGCGAGTGACACATTAATTAATTACTTTCATTTCTAACGACAGTTAAGTCGACGAAAGAATTAAGTCTACTTAATATAACGAAATAGCAATTAAAATTGATTCATGTTTACAAAAATAAAAAATAATATAACCTCGTTCTGAAAAACCCAGCGTTGCCAGAAAAATAGAAACATAATTTTCCATTTTCGCTTAATGGTACGGTTAGAAGGTTCGAATCGTAATTTTCGTATCGTAAATCCTAATCAGTTGATTACGACCATTTAATGCAAGGAGGAGTAATGTAATTTACAGTGTAATTTGATTGTAATGTACACTCTCAATAAAGTTTGTAATGTCAAGAGAGTGGTGTGTGTTACGACGGTTCCTTATAGCTGTTTTACATTATTCCTATCCGGTGATTGAATCCAGCACTACCACAGCTATCAAATTTTCATTCCAGTGCATTCCAATATTCCAGTAGCAACCAGCGCTGGATTACTATAATTGAAATACTTAATGTAAATGGGCACTGGAATGCGTCGGAATGCAACTTCGGCAATAGAAAAACGCTGGATTCGATTACTGGATAGGAATAATATTGTGAATCAGCCATTACGAATGAATTAAGAAAGGGGGCGTCCACAAATTGCGTGAGGTGTTTAGGGGGGGGGGGGTGAGGTGTTTAATCTCACCTAATCTCACGTTGGGGAGAGGGGGGGTCTCAGCAAATCTCACGTAATTTTGTTCCCAACAAAATAATACTATTATGGTCAATATTTTCATCCAGATCCTCCACACGCATCCAGAGGCCTCCACACGCTACAACGATTCACTTTACGACCAAAAGACTAACTTAAAACGGCGTTTGTGGCAGGTGGCTGTCTCGTGTGGCCCGTGTGCGGCGACACTAAGATCATTCACAAATTCGTTCGAAAGAAAATGTAGTACTGACTGCCAAACCAAACGTTTACGTAAGAAACCCACATTTTGAAAAATCTCACGTGAGATTTGAGGAGGGGAGGGGGGTTGAATAAAATCTCACGAAATCTCACCAAGGGGGGAGGGGGGGTCAAAATATTCAAAAAACACCTCACGCAATTTGTGGACGCCCCCAAAGTTGTTGTTTAGGATATTATATTTTACTAGATGTCGCCCGCAGCTCCAAAATTGCACTAAAATTCGACTATCGATTCGAGATATAAAAAGATTCTATATCATTTCCCGGGACTCAAAGTATCCCCATACCCAGCAAAATTAATTGAGCGGTTAGGGCGTGATGAAGTATCGGACAGACAGGTGGACACACTTTCGCATCTATACATATAATAAAACTGTAGAAATGACGATTCTGTACATTAAAGATATTCAAAAAATAATAAGCGGAGGGTGTCACTACATCGCTATAGAAGCCAAAAATGTGGTTAGATTTTTGTCTGTCTGTCTGTCTGTCTGTCTGTCTGTCTGTCTGTCTGTATGTTTGTTCCAGCATCACAAAAAAACTACTGATCCGATTTGAATGCGGTTTTCGCAGATATATTTGTCTTCTTCCAACTTAACATCTGGTGTATAAATTTTTTCCCCCCCACCCCTCTAAGGGTACAAAAGAGGGGGTCAGATTTTGTATCAAACTTTTTTCTTTAACATGAAAACTACTGATCCGATTTGCAAACGGTTTTCGCAGATATATTTGTCTTCTTCGAACTCAACATCTGATACAAAAAAAATCCCCCCACCCCTCTGAGGGGGGTCCGATTTTGTATCAAACTTTTTTCTTTAATGGACTTACTTCATATTATTTACTGTGTTTTTCAACTTAACATTTGGTGTATAACATTTTTCCCCCCACCCCTCTCAGGGGACAAAAGAGAGGGTAAGATTTTGTATCAACTGATGAAGTAGAAATACTTTATATGGCAAAACAACGTTTGCCGGGACAGCTAGTTTATAATATTAGTATAGATATTAGTTAAGTAAGTAAAGTGTGAAATATAATATTTATTTCTTAAAAATGTTAATGACAATATTTTCTACTATACGCGACTATACTCGGCGAAACATGGCGGTAGCGGTCATTGACTCCCTGTCAAAAACTTGTCATTTTCAATACAAAGACGCGATTGACATCATCTGACACTTCATTGTCAATCGCGGTTTATATAGAAAATGACAAGTTTTTGACAGGGAGTCAATGACCGCTATCGCCATGTTTCGCCGAGTACAGTATAGCTTGACTCTAAAAACGCTGTAACATTTTGGAACAGTTATATAGGTTGTTGTTATCACTGATGTACTACTTTTACGTTATATTTGTTGCTAGTAATTAGCATCTATATTTTTTCATCCTTGTTCATTCGCATTCTCAATCATTCCTTAAAAATAGCTAAAATTTAGAATTCCGAACAGTGAAAAAACAGATCGATTTCGTTTAAAACATGATTAAATCGAGGCCTATAAAACTGAACGGTTATGGTTGTGACGCTTAATGTATAATATGTAGTAGGTGCGCCGCGTGGGAGAACACGTGTAGTTTTCAAATGAAAAAAAGTAAATTAGACTTCTGACATGTAGCTTTACCCATACAAAGTTATAGGCATGAGAGTTGGGGAAAACTTTAAGAGAAAAAAAAAGATATTGGTGTGTTGTCAAAATAAACCTGCTGTAAAGTATAATCTAAACATAAACTTTAACCTTACTACCCTTACGGCGGGTTGCACCAACTTACTTTAACTATAACTGTAACTTTGACCATAACTTTAACTTTTTCTAAAGTACAAAATGGTTAAGGATCAAATCTTTGGTTAAGGATTTAACCGCTTTTACGTCTTATATCGACATTTTTCATGAAAATTTACTATGTGTCACATTGTTGTTATAAGTTTATAACAAATATTTTTCTTGTTGATTTTTATGAATAATTCAATTTTTTACGCTCCCAATCCCATTAACTAAACTTTAATAAAAAAATAAACGCTTAACGGACATCTGTCAAATTCTGTGGTCAAAATTAAGGTTAAAGTTAAGTTAGCCTTAACTATAACCATAACTTTAACTTTAACCAGGCCTCTGGTGCAACCCACCCTTATTTATTAGTAACATAATCCATACTAATATTATAAATGCCAAAATGTGTTTGTCTATCTGTTACCTCTTCACGCCCAAACCGCTGAACCGATTTTGCTAATTGCTGAAATTTGGTATGGAGATACTTTGAGTCCCGCCCGGGAAAGGACATAGGATACTTTTTGTGTCGGAATACGGTTTCCGTGCGATAATTGAGTTTTAGCGCAACGGAGTTGCGGGCATCATCTAGTATTATAATTTACTAGCTATATGACCGAGCTTCGCTCGGTATTCAAAAAATTCAAAAAACACACATAAAATGACATTTTATGAAAATGATTCCTAGTTAGATCGATTTATCGCCCCCGAAACCCCCTATATACTAAATTTCATGAAAATCGTTGGAGCCGATTCCGAGATTCCAATTATATATATATACATATATATACAAGAATTGCTCGTTTAAAGATATAAGATATAAAACCCTTTGGGTTGGACCGTGATGGATGACCATGATTGTGAAGCTGTCTGCAGCATGCACAATCAACTTCGATCATGAACAATTATATGCTACACGTTCATAATCGCTTATTGTATTGGTCCATAATCAGGGACCGACGTGAAAGGTCCCTCTATCAAATTGATACCTTAGGGTGGGTTGCACTGACTTACTTTAACTATAACTTTAACTTTAACTATAACTACAGTGCAAAATGTCAAATCTTTAGTTACCGTTAAATATGGCGTCCGACGCCGTATTTAACCGTAACCGCTCATACTTATATCTAAATTTTTTCGTGAAAATTTACTATGTTTCACAGTGCTATAATTTTCCTGTCGATTTTTACGGATAATTCAATTTTTTAAACTCTCAATCCAATTACCTGTAGCTTTAATAAATAATCGGCCAAGTGCGAGTCGGACTCGCGCACGAAGGGTTCCGTACCGTTATAGAGCAAAAATAGGCCAAAAATTGTGTTTTTTGTATGGAAGCCCCCCTGATTTTTTATTTTAATTAAATATTATTAATCATTATTAAAGTAAAATTATATTTAAGGCCTTCGTGAAAGTTTAAAGTGCCTATCTTTTATCATTATTGATTACGAGCAAAAAAGGCCAAAAAAAATCACGTTTGTTGTATGGGAGCCCCACTTAAATATTAATTTTATTTTTATTTTAGTATTTGTTGTTATAGCGGCACCGGAAATACACAATCTGTGAAAATTTAGAACTCTAGCTGTAGCGGTTCTTGAGATACAGCCTGGAGACAGACAGACGGACAGACAGACATCGAAGTCTCATGAATAGGGTCCCGTTTTTACCCTTTGGGTACGGAACCCTAAAAAATAAACGCAACAGACATCTGTCAATTTCTGTGGTCAAAGTAAGAGCCTGTCCGAGGCGTTGTACGCGCGTAGTCCATACGCGCGTTTCAATTTCGAGACTGCCCAGATGAGGCGTTTTGCGCGTTGGGAGGGATTCAGCAGCCAGTTACAAACATGGACTCGGAAAGAGCATTTGTGTTGTGGCTTTACACACAAATTTTTACTACCTAATGTTTTTTCTTTTCTTCGGAATCACCTGCTTCACAAAAAATATTGATGATTTCTTCCCAGTTCCTGTGTTTTATGACTTTATTGGAATAATCTGAAGATTCCATATGGCCTCTCTTTTTACAATTTTGTCAATAAAAAGTTCCGTATCGAAATTATCACGCTCCATCATTTTCATCAAATACGTCCACTCGCAACTGACTCGCGCGTAGTTCTGGACGCTGCAATGGCACCCAAGTATCTCGACTCGCGCGTCGCGCGCGCGTTTTACGGGCGAGTCGAGAGTCTCGCTCATTGCAAGCGTTTTACGCGCGATTTTAAAAACGCGCGTAGGCATCTGGACGCGATATATGTAACTCTAGTATCTCGGGAACGCGCGTAAAACGCGCGATCGTTCGCGCGCGCGTAAAACGCCTCATCTGGACAGGCTCTAAAGGTTAAAGTTAAGGTTAAAGCTAAGTTAGCCTTAACTGTAACCATAACTTTAATTTTAACCACGACTCTGGTGCAACCCACCCTTAAACAATAAAATTAAATCATCGTTATGCAATATGCATATAAAACGCATGCATCGTTAATGGAACCTATTTTTAAGCTTAACATTTAGTTATAACTTAATTTCACATAAGTTACTACTCTTTTCATTTTTAACCAAGTAAATCCAACAGCACTAATAAGATTCTTACAAAGAGAAACATTGCAAATAAAAAGAGATTTATGGCGGTAAAAATTTATTCCATCGTAATGGGTTGTTATCAATCGCCAAACCTGAATAATTCTTTATTCCAGAGGCTGCCTACTCCGTGCTCATATTTTATTTGAGTGGAGCGAAAACTTGGTCAAATACGCTGTGTTTCAGCACAGTAAGTGCTTGCTCTTCCCACTCGAGCTGTTTGGTTTTGCTGTCCCGCTCGCACCTCCTGTCAAAACCGGCCAAAGAGTATGTAGTGATGATTTAAATGTTTTGTGCCTATTTTCATTGAGAGACGTTTTTTCCCTTTTATGACATTGTTTAAAATAGTATTTCGTCGTCATGTCTTATAATCTTTATAAAAGGTAATAATTATTTTTTATTAAATAAAACCTCTTAAAATGGTGTTTCTTTTAAACATTTATTACTTATTGTTATTCAGAAAAACGACAAATTGATGAGAAACCATTTAACAAACAATTCATTTAACGACACATATTAAGGTGCTTATTTAAGGATTAGGTAATTTACGTTTAACGTATTTATTATTCCTTAAATGGACCTTGTTTAGTTATGGCATAAGATACATCAATACATACGTTATTCATACCAATTTAAGTGTCAAAATCGCACCAAAAAGAATAAAGCCTGATGATGATTTTGTCGAAACCAGTCGTGTAAAATAATAACTTTGTAATAAATCTAATATAATAAAGTAGAATAATAATATAATAATAATAATATCTATGGACGCTTCACACCACGTCAGTCTGGCCCCGTGCTAAGTACCTGAAGGACTTGTGTTACAGGTACCAGACAACGGAAATTTATTTAATGCTTTTATACTATACATATATTTAAGATTTTTATTATATGACACACATATTTAATACACGTCCATGACCCAGGAACTTTTGAAAACTTTTTTGTTCCGTCGGCGGGATTCGAACCCGCGACCCCGGCTTGAGCTATCAACACGCTTACCCACTGAGCCACAGAGGTCGTCAATAAGTGCAAGGAAAGTATATAATTATTTAGTTGAAGACTAAAGCCTCCAGAGTCTCCAAAATTGCACCCTCTGCGTCATACTCTTTGTCACGTAGTATCGAAACGTAGCGAGCCCCTCAGTTTGCTGGGCAGCCCTCCGCGTTTGCACGTGACGGTCGTGACGGGTGAGTGTGACGTGACGGGCTAGTGTCACGCGAAACCTCAACAACATGAAAGCTTTACGGACACTAGTGCCATGACCTGTGAGTTTGCCGTGCTTTGTGTTAATTACAGGTGAGCTTCTCGGTTAAGCTTTATTCGTCTTAAAGTTGGCTTAGTAGTTTCCAGGTACGAAGTTAAAGTGATTACATGTTAAAGGTATATCTGGGTTAAAATGTTTTATAAATTATTTCTCCTACAAAAGTTTTACTTTATTCAGTTTATTTTATTCACGTTGGGAATTATTCTATTGTTATTATGGTTAAGGCGTTTTACATACAAAATTTTAAACCTGTGTTCTTATTGTATGGTATACACAAAAATAATACCCGTCTATCTCATTTTTAAACAGAAACTTTATTTCTGCTATAAGTTTTTATCACATTACGCACAAAAATGCGGACACTTTTTTTCTCTATTTAATTTAATACATTACTTTAATGTTGCTTCATAAAATAAAGGTAGCTAAAAAGAAGGTAGCCTAGATTTGTCGTAGCAAGTGCTACGACCGTAGCAACTATATGAGTTTCGTAGAGCTTCGTAGCAGTGCGTAGACCCGCGTAGAGTCTCGTAGACATTTTAGAGATATAGACTAGATGACACCCGCAACTCCGTTGCGCCAGAATTCGTTTGTCGCGCGGGAACCGTACATTTTTCTGGGATAAAATTATTCTATATTCTTTGCCGGAACTAAAACTATCTCCATAGTAAATTTCAGCAAGTTCGGTTCATCGGTTTGGACGTGAAGAGGTAACAGACAGACAGACACACTTTTGCATTTATAATATTACTAGATGACGCCCGCAACTCCGTTGCACCAAAATTCGTTTATCCGAGTACCGTAAATATTCCGGGATAAAAAGTATCCTACGTCCTCTCCCAGGTCTCAAACTATCTCCATACTTTTCAGCAAATTCGGTTGATCGGTTTGTACGTGAAGAGGTAACAGACAGACAGACACACTTTTGCATTTATAATATTACTAGATGACGCCCGCAACTCCGTTACACCAGAATTCGTTTGTCGCGCGGGAACCGTACATTTTTCTGGGAAAAAAGTATCCTATGTCCTTTTCCGGGACTCAAAGTATCTCCATACTTTCAGCAAATTCGGTTCATCGGTTTGGACGTGAAGAGGTAACAGACAGACAGACACACTTTTGCATTTATAATATTAGTATGGATGTATGGATGTGGTTATGGGGTAGAATATAAATGATGTAGGCAGTAGAATATAAATCTGTTCATTTGAGGCGGATAAGGGTCATTAGAATTAGATTATACTTCCGGGACAGAAGCATTAGCGATTCAGCAGACTTAGGGGTAGAAAACATTAAAAAGTATTTTAGGATTCGCAAACATTATATAGAAATAGATATAGAAAAAGTAGAAAAAAAAATCTTTGGTAGCAAATAGCAATACATTTACGAAGTGCAAAGCAAAAACTCAGTTTCTTTTTACGTTTGTAAATTTTCGTTTTACTGCATACCATATAATATATTAATTTAGTATTTTTTTAAAGCGCGGGTCACGTTTCTGATCATATTTTAGTAATAACAAATTGATTAAAATAGCAGTTTTTTAATATTATATTATGTATCTTTTTTGGTTTTGATATTAATTGATCTTAAACAGCTAGTTGAATATAAGTTTATTGTAATTCTAAAGTTAATTCTAAAAAAATCAAAGGTATTTTTATAATATTTTTCTTTGATTAAGTGAGATTAACATTGGGTTTGATACCCAACGTTCTCACTACTACCAAAAGTAGATTTTTAACCAACTTCAAAAAAAGGAGGTTATCAATTCGACGCGTACGTATTTAATATTTCCAGAACTAATCTATGACAGCTTCTGAACAAATGTGCCAAACAAAAGTGTATGTATGTATGTATGTATGTATATATGTATGTATGTATGTATGTATGTTTTTATGTTTGTGCACGCATATCTTCGGAACCACAAGTCCGATTTTAGTGATTCTTTTTTTATTGTACTATGTATTATTCAACTTAGGGAATACTGCAAGTTTCATCAAAATCGGTTCAGTAGTTTTTGAGATAGGGAATTTTAATTCTTAACCGACTTCAAATTTATTACGTACATAAATTTGAAGTCGGTTTTATCTTTTTAAAATACTATTATTTTGTTTTTTAGTGAATAGTTTTGGAAATTTCTGAAATATTAAGTAATTTATGGTAGTACATTATATTTTTTATTTACTGGCTTTTGTATACGTATTATATTATACAACTTTAACACCTCTAGTGCTAAAAAAAGAGGATTTGTAGATGTAATCTTACCATAATCGTATTACAATTTCTCGAATATACTCCACAAAATGCTTATATCTCCTGAACAATATACTTATGGGATTAAAGTTATATTTAACTCCTGACAAAGTGCGATAAAAAAACTTTTTTATTAAAGTATAAGTCCTCTTACTAGACAAAAATGTGTAGGAAATAATAATTTTGTCAACGTTTTGTCTGTATGTTGTATACAAGTATTAAATACTTATAACAAAATGAAATACGTTTGTAATTATATATTAGTACTTACTAGCTGTGGTTTGTGATCAACTGATCACACATTCATAAAATTAAATCCAATAGACAGAGTGGATTTTCTCGCCCAAACCTCACCTTTGCTAAATTTCATTAAAATCGGTTCAGTTGTCTCATTTTTTTCTCATTTAACGGCTGAGACCTCGTCAAAGGAATCCGCCCTTTCCATTCTCCGCCCGCTAACCTTTAGCTCCCTACAAGATGACGCCTGCAACTCTGTTGCACTAAGATTCGTTTATTTCGCGGGAACCGTACATTTTTCCGTGATAAAAAGTAGCCTTTGTCCTTTCCCGGAACTCAAAGTATCTCCATGCCAAATTACAGCAAAATCGGTTTAGCGGTTTGGGCGTTAAAAAGTAACAGACAGACAGACAGACAGATAGACACACTTTCGCATTTACCTATATAATATTAGTATAAATGGCTTCTATGGTTTTTCCTTGATTACGCAAACGTAGTGAAAATCATTACTTTACCTTTTCGCTTCGTAGTTGGTTAAAATGATTATCATCTATAGATAGTATCTCTAGTAGGTATAGTTAATGGTGATATAGTTCCTAAGTGTATTTTGATCGTTATTTGACAAGGATCGAGGTAATAACTCAAAAAGTTTGACTAATCGACAAACTTAACTACGAGTTAAATATCGATTAGGCTCTGGTTTAAGAGTACACCAACCCACTCACTAATGAAAAGGTTAACATTAACATTATTTATTTATTATTTACTAGATGACGCCCGCAACTCCGTTGCGCCAGAATTCGTTTATCGCGCGGGAGCCGGACATTTTTCCGGGATAAAAAGTATCCTATGTCCTTTCTTGGGACTCAAAATAATTATCTCCATGCCAAACAGCAAAATCGGTTCAGCGCTTTGATCGTGAAGAGGTAACAGACAGACAGACAGACAGACAGACAGACAGACAGACAGACAGACCGACTCAGGGCTGGGACACAAAAACACGGCACGACGTCGTACGACGTCGTACGGCGCCCTGTCGTGGTTTTTTACGACGCGCGTCGTGGATTTCCACGACACGGCGCCGTCGTGCCGTGTTTTTGTGTCCCGGCCCTCACATAATATTATGTGAGAGTGTAGAAATTCAAGATGAGTTTCTACGGCGCGACGTCGTACGGCGCCCTACGGCGCCGTGTCGTGGTTTTTTACGACGCGCGTCGTGGATTTCCACGACACGGCGCCGTACGACGTCGTACGACGTCATGCCGTGTTTTTGTGTCCCGGCCCTCACATATTATGTAAAATTTTGAAAAACCAGCTTAAGTAGACTACACATTGGTTAAGTACAGGTGTGCTTATTGCCTACAACAAGATTAGACATTTAGAAATTTATTTTTAATAATTTTTAAGTTTTTTTAGGAATATAAAGTTTTGTCCTTGTCCATTAAGCCACTAACTTGTCAGATAAGGAAAAAAATGTGTTACACTAAGTAGTACAGTATTTTTTTTAGTATCATGTTTCTACTGACTACTTCACGTAAATTATAATATCAGTTCAACCTCGTAATAAATTTCGTATCATAAAAGCTAGACGTGCCATTTATCAAAAATGTGACATATTTTCTAAGGTGCCAGATAATTTAATCTATACATATAATAAAATCGTAGAAAAGTCAATTCTGTACATTGACTATTTTTGAAAAATAATACTTGGGACGTGATCTACGATCGACATGGAAGCCAAAAATATAGTTTTTAGAATTTTTGTCTGTTTGTCTGTATGTATGTCCGAGATAAACTCAGAAAGTACTGAACGGATTTACTTCAAATTTTGCACGAATATTACGGTCAACAGCTATAAATTATAACGATATCACCCAGGGTGGGGAGAAGGGGCTCAAGTTTCAATATTTTTAGTTTTTTGCTCATATCGCTCAAACGGTTAGTTGTAGAGAAAAAAAAATACTATACAAAAAGAAAGCTTATAAAATTTCCTACAAATTCGTGCTTTACACTATGTATCTATCTCCACTCCTTGCCTTGCTATCAGCTTTTATGTATCTTATCTATACAGATTTCGAGTGTCGCCACATCCGGCCGCGATAACAATGAAAAAGCTATTGTGTCTCGTTTTGCCACGACTGATGGGTTGGGATTTACATAAACCGTCAAAATTATGAAGACACTTGTATATTCGACCAAATTACGTAGATACTTGTACATTCGACCAAGTTACGTAGATATGTACTTGTATATTCGACCAAATTACGTAGATACTTGTACATTCGACCAAGTTACGCAGATATGTACTTGTATATTCGACCAAATTACGTAGATACTTGTGTATTCAACCAAATTACGTAGATACATGTATATTCTTTATTCAAAATTGGAACACCGATACAATCTACGAAATGGTGTCGGAACACATCGCGAAAAGATGCGATACGCTGACGCGACGATATATCATTTACATTATTTTTAACAAAAAATTAAAACCGACTTCCAAGGTAAAAACAATAATAACATCCTTATAATATGAACTAAAAAGTATTAAATCATTTTTCCTCTCTAAATGTGCCTTTTTCCGAATTCGGCTACACCTCAACTATTTCTGTACTCAATCTTCATCATTTTGAAGTCGGCACCAGATATAGCTGAATCTTTATTTCTTTGACAGAAAATTTGAAACTTTTGGAACTGGCACCGACTTCAAAATTATGAAGATTGAGTACAGAAATAGTTGAGGTGTAGCCGAATTCGGAAAAAGGCACATTTAGAGAGGAAAAATTATTTAATACTTTTTAGTTCATATTATAAGGATGTTATTATTGTTTTTACCTTGGAAGTCGGTTTTAATTTTTTGTTAAAAATAATAATTTCACTCTTTTTAGTTACCTAGTAGATAAACTGTAGTTAGGGCCAATTTAAATTGTATAAAAAAATAGTTTCATATTATCTTCACTAGATGTCACTGAGGCGCTCCTGTGTCGCGCTATCGCTTGTCCGAACTCCGAATGTTTCATACTTCATATAGTTTTAGTTACACGATGTATTCAATAGATAAAGATTTTTGTTGTGTGAATTATTAATGTGTGAGTTTGGTGTGAGCACTGAGCATTAAAATTTGAATTGACAACATTTGGAGTGGTTATTATTGATCTCGTATTGTTATTAAAAATATTAATTAACCCTCCAAGATGACCTCCGTCATAGTCCGCGAGTTTATAAGTGGTCGTCGGTGGTAGTGACCATACCACCCTACGCGTCGAATTACTGCGTTTATTCTACGTATCTTATTACAATTTGTTAAGACTTAAGAGTCATACCCCAAGGCCCAAATATCAGGTAGATAAATTTAAACAATACATTTAAAAGAATCTAAGTGAACGCAACCCTATGCGTGCTAGGTAATTTAACAATTTACGCTTCAACTCCCAAGCGGCCACATATCGACACTGGAAATATCACTTAACGTAAGGGACATTTTGGCGAAAATGAGTTATATATATCATTGGATTCAGAATTTCGAGCTCTATCGTTTGGCATACTTAAAATTCTTCTATCGTTAAAAAAATGTCCCTTACAGTACACATTTTTTAAAGTCAAGACAGATTTTTTCCTAAAAAAATTGATTTAACGGACGTAAATATTTTTACGTGTTTAAAAAAATAACGTAAATGCTTTCAAAATAAAATTCAGTCCCTTACGTTAACCTTTAGCTTAGTACAATTCTCATAACATGTCCTTTACGTTATGAATTGATACATAATAACTGTCATAGCTTCACTAAAATTTGTCCCTTACCTTAATCTTAAATATCATTTTTCAAGTAAGAAGATAATTTTTTTGGCATCTACTCAAAAAGTATTATCCGTAAAAGTTTAAGGTTTTCTATAAAGTTTAGTGTTTTAGCTAAACCTTTAGCCTTTAGGTATACACATGTAATGCGGTCAATTGTATATAGCTAGCATTAAGGATGACAATACTCTCCTGGCTGCAAATGAAATCGAGATGCAAGAACTGTTTTAGAGAATGAAGCCAATGATCAATAACTTGGGCCTCTGAATTAATAAAGGGAAAACCAAAAACATGGTCATAGACAGAAGCAACCCTTTGACTGGCGCGCTAAAATTGGAAGTGGTTAGCAAATTTGTCTTTGATCTTTACGAACAACGGCTCCTGTTAACCAAATATACGTAGAAGAATTGGGATGACTAAGAGCACCATGTCTTAAATGCATAAAACCTGGCTTGACAGGAAGATTTCGTTAAAAACCAGGAGGAAACTTGTGCACATGCTCATATTCTTCGTCTGTCTTTAAGGATCCAAGACATGGACTCTGAAGTCTGCAGACCGCAGACGTATCGACGCCGTCAAGGGTGCTGGAGGAAAATGCTCTGAATTCCATAAACTGCTTTCAGAACCAACTCATCCATGCTGGCTAAATTAAACATAAAAACAACTCTACCGTCTGTCTAATAGCGCATCTTAGAATATTTCAGACACATTACCAGAAAAAAGGAGGAAACCTTGAAACCATGGTATGGAAAACTCATGATAATTGGCAAGATTGAGGGGAAAACACCGCGGAGCCGCTGTCTCATGCGTTGGTCTGATCAAATCCGTAACACACATGAGTCGACTGTTTGCGACACTCTTCGAGTGGCCGACAATAGAAATAGCTGGCGTAACACCATAAAAAGGAAGGTCATAGAAGGGGAAGGTCATTACTGGGCACTGGCGAAGCAGCTCTGACAGGTGCGATAAAAGAGAGCAGTAGCTCCTGATAAGGTGACATGAGAAGCTTAATGCCAGGTCAAGAACGAACATTTAGATTTGTGGTGTGCGATGGCTAGTTCAGGTTCACAGAAAGGAACAGGGAGGAAGATCCATCTTCCATTCGGCTCAGGATACAGATTTCGGTAAGATAAAAGAGCAGAGACGTGGTTTTGCAAAGTTCCACCTTGTCTAAAGGGGCTCTGGGTGTAGATGGGAACAGTCCCGGTGCCAAGGGAAATGTTTCAGTCTGCCGAAGTTCCCTTATTTTGCTGGAAATCCTATCCCTTATGTGGTAGTCCAGCCAATCGTGGTGGGCTTATTGTGTTAGATTTTAATATATTACATCAAACTTCCTCCAAATCATAGTTTTTTATGTCCTTTACAGTAGATTTGTGTCGCAGTTTCATATTAAACTTGGTGCTTACTTTAATATGGCATAGTTGACATTGAAAAATTCAGTGCTGTAAGGGACAAAAAAGCAATTTTTTTTAATGTAAGGGACATGCTATTTTCTAAACGCGTAAATTTACGAAAATATTTTTTTTATAATTATATAGCCGATTTCTAAGAAACTTTGCCATAAACACCTTTAAGATCGGACTAAATGATAAAAAGTTACAGACAAATTTGTACAAAAAAAGTTGTTTTTTCGCTCTCCTGAAAAGTCGTGTTTTGTTCCTTACATTAAGTGACATTTCCGGTGTCGATATGTGGCCACCAGAATAATGGATTTCCAAGAATCCGCGATCGAAGGATGAGCCCAATCACACCCAGCGGCGCGGCGAGCATATTTTCGGTGTCATAATAATATTATGATATTAATCTTTATCTTCATTATTGTAATACATAGTAGTACTATCGCTATTCGCTTGAGAAACTTGGAAAGTCTCAAGGCTGCCTGCGCCTTTCTCAAGCGATATTATTTTTTATTACATTAATGAAGATAAAGTTTAAAATCATATGACACTCAAAATGCTCGCAGCGCGGCATGCCCTGACATTCCGGTTAGAACTTGTTGATGTTTACGCAACGCCGACGACGCCGCGCCGTTGCCTCTGCGGCGCCGACCGCCGTGTATAAACAGCCTATAATAATAATTGATGTTGTTATGTACATAATTATTATTATTGTATCCATACCTATGCCTTGTACTATATTATCTATTTTGTGCCATGAGACATTGGTGACCTTAACACGACGTGGTAATGATGATGATGACGATGATGATGATGATGAATTTGAGTTGCATGGTAGCATATGCTTTCTGTTCTTAAAACAGCGCCGAAACTCCCAAATGTGTATCTATAAGGAGTCAGGAGTTCTCTTAGCATCTTCGAAACCATGGTATACCTTGACCCAATATTTGACTTTTTGGTAGCATATTCTTAGTACACTTCATATAAAACCAAAATCACCATATGTTTCCATATAAATTTTGAGGAGTTCCCTCGATTACTCCTGGATCCCATCATCAGGTCACCACTTTTGTGAACATGGTACCAAATTGGAGTGAAACCTAATACAACAAAACAAAAATTTCGAAAATCGGTTCACAAACGGCGGAGTAATCGTTGAACATACAAAAAAAAAAAAAAAAAGAAAAATATCCACAGCCGAACATATAACCTCCTCGTTTTTTGGAAGTCGGTTAAAAAGTGCTTTCATCGCGACCATTTGTGTTCCGATGCTGACATTTACGTCAGTTTCTGTCGTTCGATCGATCAACACTCGATCGACATTCAATCGAGATGGAACTTAAAGGTACAAGTTGGAAGCCGGTAACATGAAGTTGGAGCAGACGACGTGTCGTCGCGACACTACTGGTTTCTATGTATTTCTGTGATTAAGTCTGCGGTTGCTTCATGTCGCCCGCTGCCAACCGGCACCTTTAGTTAATAACCCCAAGAATTACTTTGATGCCTCAATAGATTGTAGGTAGTTCGACTTCTAAATGGTTATTCTGAAGTTTTGAACTATATAACAAAGTAGTTGACTAAGACTACTTACAGACGAACGCCAATTGCCAACAGCAGATACAACTAGAACTGACGGCTGCTAGCCGTTGGCAAGTGCCTTTCGTCTGTAAGAAGCCTTATTACACAGTTTTTGAGGTTTCTTGACCGAAGTTCATCTCACCAGCGACTTTGATTGGCTAAAGGTATCTCTTCTCATTGAGCTTAAAGATGATCATGATTGTCACCATAACAATTGTGCAGCTAAAGTATGCACAAACGACATCGATAATGGCAAATTAAGACAAATTTGGCCCTTTATACATCTCCTGTGTTTGTCTATAATATTGGAAAGATAGACAATTATCAAGAACGTTAGAAATCTGGTATTGTAGTATATCCATTTTCCTGTTCTTGAAATGACAGTAAGTATTAAATTTTAGTATAGTATAAACTACGCATTACAAAAATAGTCCTGTCGGAAAAATCCAACATGGATTAAAATTGACGAATTTGCATATAACCTTAACTCCATTTTATGCATTGGTTTATTTTAAAATAACTTCTGCCACGTGGCGTCGAAATCAATATGTATGCAAAAGTGTTGAACCCCTCAAAATATTTTTATCCTTTCATCCCTTACGTAACGCAATGAGTTATGTTTTTGGATTTCTGCCAGGAGGGGACTGCGAGACTTACATTTGCTATAATAAGAGCCTATTGACCTATTTAGATATACATTATACTGTTACGTAATGGAAAAGATTTCTAATTGTGTAATTCTGTAAGCGGAACGTTGAACGTGAAATAAATAAGCGATTGTATCGTATTCGGTGTCGGACGTCTAACGTGTCTATTAGTATCTATTCTCTGTTGTTTTGCTCTCATTATTATTCAGTGAGACAAATAAACTTTTTTTTAATAAAATAAGGGGGCAAACGGGTCACCTGATGGAAAGCAACTTCCATCGCCCTAAACACTCGCAACATCAGAAGAGCTGCAGGTGCGTTGCCGGCCTTTTAACCCGGCGAGAATGTGGCAGGGTATTTTACACCCTGCCCATCACTTAAGCGCGCGTAGTTTTTTTTATTTCGCGCTAAGTGACAACGGGACTTTCAGTAGCTGCAGACAAGGGAGTGCGGAGGGTATTAGTGGCGTTATCCTAGTGCTGCGCGTACCTGCTCGGGAGTTATAGGCTTCCTAACCTACTTCGGGTAAATTTTATCCTGCCACATAGCTGGTGTATGTATTTTTAATTTTATTTTGTGTAATTTATATGGCTTTTAAGTATTAATTTCACATTGTTTTTTCAAAATAAGTGACGAACGTATTGAATTTATGACAAAATAAGTTTTAAACGATTTTTTCGACGAGTCTGACTCTAAAGTTGGTTCTGAATCCTCAACTTCAGCATCAAGAAATATTCCTGGAAGAACTGTCAGACGTCGTGACTGTCCCTATAAGATATATTGGAAGACTAAATATGGTTGTAAGCACTGTAAAAAAGCCATATTGTATGAAACACTCAATATTTTTGGCTATATAGTAGCACAATGTTCAAGACTAAATAAAATTTAATTATGACTAATTATTATATAGTTGATTTAATTTTTTTTTTATAAGAATACCTCATCACTTATACGTGAAAAGTGATATTATCTAAAAAATAAGAAGTTACTTTATGTTTTCTTTTAGTTTTCGAAGTCAATGCTTTTTGTTGATTGTTAAATCTATATTTTTTGTTTTCGGTAAAATTAATAAGTATACAATATATAAATATACAATATTTTTTTATTTAATATCATAAAAGCTATACTAAAAGTGAATAAAATAGTAAATATTATATAATACAGCTATAATTTACATCGCAGTATGGATTTTTACATAAGGGTATAATTTACCCTGCCACATTCTTCGCGTAACTTTTTTTCACCACATTCTCGCCGGGTTAAGAGGGAATAGGGTAATAGGGTAGGGGATTGGACCTCCGGAAAACTCACTCCGCGAAACACACCGCAAGCGCTGTTTCACGCCGGTTTTCTGTGAGCCCGTGGTATTTCTCCGGTCGAGCCGGCCCATTCGTGCCGAAGCATGCTTATCCCACAGATAAAAAAAAACTGACACAATTAGCGGGAAAAATAGTGCAGGTTAGGATTTTTAAGCCCACTCAATACATAACTGGCTAGGCATTTAAAAAGTTAAAAACAACATTAGTCGTTCCAACTCAGAAATCAAATACACGTCAGGCAAGAGCCATGGACGACCCTGGTTTTGGACGCCTTCTTTATTTTAACAATAATAATGTTTAGGGAAAAGCGCCCTAAACATTAATATTGTTTAGGGCGCTTTTTCTGTCATGCGTGGTCATTGCCGCGCGCGGATGTAATCCGCGTGAAAGTTGCACGTTAAGGCTGCGTTTCCACTGAAGCGGAGCGGAGCTTAGCGGTGCCCGAATTGACCAATCGTACTATTCCAGCGGAATGACAGCGAAGTGGAGCGAAGATTTCGAGCATGGTGATTGGTCAATTCAGCACCGCCAAGCTCCGCTCCGCTTAAGTGGAAACACAGCCTAACAGCGGACAGCAGCGGTACTTACGCCGATTCATCACCTTGTTTGAAGTCGGCTTACGGTTCGGTACGTTCGCTAAGTATGAACTGGCACGTCGGCAGTGCAGCTCGTTAGAGCGACCGCAGGCGGTCACTGACAATCATTGACCGCACGCGCCAATGCACTGTCGAAGTACAATGATTGAGGCTGAAAGGTTAAATGTAGTGTCAATTGCCAAAGCTTTTATGCCCACTTCTGTTAGTTTAGGGTTAAAGTTTAGATAGGACTAGATGATGCCCGCAACTCCGTAGCGCCAAAACTTGTTTATCGCGCGGGAACCGTACATTTTTTCGGAACAAAAAGTATCCTATGTCCTTTCCCGGGACTCAAAGTATCTCCATGCCAAACAGCAAAATCGGTTCAGCGGTTTGGGCGTGAAGAGGTTACAGACAGACAGACAGACTTTCGCATATTTTATAATATTAAGTATGGATATAATAGTACTAAATGCTGCTTTTGTAGTGCTAAAATTAGTTTATTGCGTACGAACTGTATTTTGTACTGTATTTTTCCTATACAGGGTGTAACAAAACTAAGTGATAATACTTTAGGGTGTGTATATGTACCCTTATAAAGCTCTTTCAGCGCTGCTACTTCCACAGTGAACTCAACATATTATAAACTAGCGACCCGCCCCGGCGGCGTCCTACGGGTATAAAATATATAGCGACTGAAAAAATGATTAAAAACGATAGCCTATGATCCTTCACGTGGTCTACTTCTTATCTGTGCCAAATAACATAAAAATTGCTCCAGTAGTTCGCGGGATACGCCCTTTCAAAAATTTCCCCCGTTTTTTCCACATTCTCCTATTAGTCTTAGCATGATAAAATATTATTCCTTCCTCAATAAATGGGCTATCTAACACTGAAAGAATTTTTCAAATCGGACCAGTAGTTCCTGAGATTAGCGCGTTCAAGTTAGCCCTTTCAAATAATTTTCCCCGTTTTTTCCACATTTTCCTCTATTTCTTCGCTCCAAATAGTCTTTCCGTGGTAAAATATAGCCTACGGCTTTCCTCGATAAATGGGCTATCTAACACTGAAAGAATCATCAAAATCCGTTGCGTAGTTTTAAAGATTAAAGGGAACAAAGGGACATGAGGGAAAAAAAGCGACTTTGTTTTATAATATGTATAGATAACACATACCCGTACTTACTAAAGTATTATCACTTAGTTTTGTTACACCCAGTATATGCTGTTTTGTTGTTCGCATTTATAAACGAGAAGGCGTTAACACAAATATTAACTTTAATTCAGGTTAGCGCAAGTGGAAAGTTTTAGTTTGCATATAAGTATTTCAACTAGCGTTATAATTTATGCAAATCAAAATTAGTTTTGTGTATTAAGGTGAGTCGCCATAATTATTTTCATCTTATATTTTCACATTACTTAAAGTTCCGTGGGCGTGTCCTCTGGGACTATAAGTGACGTTACCTTTTTTTTTTATTTAAAACTCATATTACTTTGTATAATTTAATTTCATATTGAATATAAATAGGTTATACTTATTTTAAATAATGATGGAGTATAGAGTTTTGATCAAAACCAAGCCTTCCATTTCTTTTTGTATTTTCGATTTAGCATACCATGCCCATGTTTAATAGGGTTGCATCGCGTTTTATACTGACTACAACAAAATATAACAGTTTTAGTCAGTGTGAGCTGATGCTAAGAGCTGTAATCTATCCTTTGCACTGGAAATAGCCGGTTATTTGCAGATATTACTGGATCTAGCCAGTTTAAAGTGATTAAATCCACTTGGCACTCACCGCAAGCTCCTTTGCGAAATTGGTGAGAGATCTGCTAAATATAAAATCGGACTGTCAAAGGAAAAGGTCAAATTTTATTCTTAATTTGTCCAAAGCTTTGTACCTTTTATCTCCAAATTTTCTGAATCAAGCTATGTAAATATTATGTGTTACCTGAAACGCCTAATGAAAAAGATAGGCATTGATTAAACCCTATTTTGCACCTAGCGAGGCTTGCAGGTAGATCCTGTAATATTAAAGTACCATCGAGGAAATTGATTCGTTGATGGACCTACGCCATGTGGTCAATTCAATTTAGCTGTGATCTGTCTGATGGGTTTATATGGTTCTTATGGGTTAGTACATAATATAATGGGTCATAATTTGAAAATGGCACAAGAATAAATGCATCTCAACGCATACTCACCTTGCTTTGCGAACTGACCATTATGCTCTGGCTAAGCCCAAAAGATAGTCCACCTAATCATGCAATGCCAAGAATCACGTGCCTTTACCTCTTAATGTTATACTGTATACAAAATGAAATCCCTACGATGGTTTTAGGTAAAAATATGTTTTTAAATAAAATATGAAGTTACATCGCCCGGGCTTATATGTAGGTCAGAGGTACTCGGTAACCCTCGACCAACAAAAACATTTTTATTCTAACGTGCACAAAATTGTTTTGCGTGTTTGTTCATTTCAATCCTATGAACTAGATTTCGCTTTACGTAGAGTTCGTTGAAATTTTTATGATTTCCAATATACCTATTATCTAGGTTGAAAAATGATTAAATATCTAGGTTAAGTATGAGGTTTGGAACTCCAAACTAGTTAACTAACTTCAAGGACATGACATGTCGGGGCAAAGGCGTGGTGAAATTAATGGACCCAGCTCGGAGTTGTTGGGACCATTTTGATATTTAAGGTATTGATGTAGATGGCGTAATTTTTTCATTTATGAAGAATTTTGCAGTTAAATATGTTGTGATTTTAAAAACGACAAAATATATGAGTCGTTAATTTACTTGTAACAAGTGAAATATTAATAATTAAACTTTTTCACGTCTTGATCATTGCTGGGTTATCGATCCTCTACAACAGAAAATTGATAACGTTCTTTCTTGACATTGAAACTTACCAGACCATCCTATTTATGGCTACATTAAATTTTATTCTCTGCAACACTAGAAATAATTAATAAGCTGAATAATTTAAACAGGCAACCCACGGTTAATTCGAAAATGGAATTCGGGTACGGAAGAACACAAAGGGGCCACAAAAAGTTAATGGCTATGGCCTGCCGCGTCATCTATGCGCGTAAAGCGCTTTAAGTGCTGCCAGCTAAAAGGTTTTTGATAAGCGAAAACGTGAAGCGATGACTGCGCTTTATTTACTGATGACAAAGTTGATGTAGATTGTAGTGGTTCGGGGTTCCATACACGTCATAATGTAATGCTTTCAGTACTTAAGACGTCCCTATAGCGTTTTCAGCATTGACCCTGGTGTAAGAGCCAGCTCAGCAATAATTCAACAAGAAAAAAGAAAAAAGTTAAATAGTTGTTGCGTTAAAATTAATAGGGATAGTATAGATATAGGGTAATAAAGGTAATTAGTAGGGGTTGTAAAGGGAAACAGTAGGGGAAATAAAGGTTTATAGTTCTCTTTAGTGTCAAATAGAGTAGACGAAACTTTCGCTTTCATAAAACATACCCATTTCTTCCTAGAAAGGCTATTTGACCAATAAAAGTAGATCCTTTGTCTGTCTGTTAATCCTCTGTGATGGTGATTTATTACAGTTATACTACGTGTGTCACTCTCGCCTCGTTCCTTTTCAGCGGCGCTATAAATTATATGCCCCGATAAGGGTACTTTCAGACAATGGGTTTTAGCTTATCTCATGGTGCGTTTTTTCTACTTTAAAATGCTGAATAAATCGCTCATGACTATTGAGAATGTCGGACGTGAAAAACAACAACTTTACAGGGAGCGATGCAAAGTCTAAGTAATTGTACATAGCTATATTAGTAATATGAGACATTTTTAACGTAGCTATTTCATAAACTATGCATAGTAGAGATTTTTTCTTTTCAGCTCATGATAGCCTTGGTTATTATTATTAAGACATGTTTTATGTAATAAATAAAAAAAGTCGATTTTGCACATCCGACATTGTAAACAGTCACTGATGAAAAACACCTAATACACCTAAGGAGGCCAAATCACAAAACGACTCGTGGTAAAAACTCACATCTGCAGAGAAAACATGACTTTATTATTTAACAAAATTAGTGTCCTTGCAACGTAAAATTTTATAATTTTTTCAACCTTAATTCAAACAAGTTCTGAAAGTGACGTAATGCATAAAGTAAGTTTAAAATAAACTTAACGTGTTTCAGTGTATTTTAATGTTTCAAACATACATTTTGCGTTAAAATGAGTATGAAGAAAGTTCGTTTCTATCTAAACAATGTAAGGTTTTATTTGAATAATTATTTCATTTTTTATTATTATATTGGAGAGTTATTTTATACGAACTTTAATAAATTTTACTACCAAAAATTTATATTCCTCTATAAAAAAAGGGTGAAAAAACAAAAATCTTTTTTTTTTAAATGAATTATTCTCTATTTTTATGGGGAGCGTAACTGAAACGCTACGTGTGTATCAGCCTTATCGCATTATTTATGATCGGCGCGTAAGAGAACAATGCATAAGGCTGGAGCACACGCGCGTGATGTGGGCACAATGGTACATTTACCCCGGTTCTTCAAATATTTTCAAAAGCTTTTTCGGCTTATTATACAACTAGCTGACCCGGCAAATGTTGTTTTGCCATATTATTTCTGGTATCGATAAAAAAGTAGATAAAAATCTATTCTCAGGCCTGGCGAATGTACATAAATACAAAATTTCATTAAAAGCGGTTGAGACGTTTTAGAGGAGTTCGCGCACAAACACTGTGACACGATAATTTTATTTAATTAGATATAACCTTTATTTTTTACGTGTTTGTTTCAATTTTTTTGTATAAAATAAGGGGGCAAACGAGCAAACGATGATGATGGAAAGCGACTAACGTCTCCCATGGACACTCGTAACATCAGAAGAGCTACCTGCTACAATCTACATGTTCCGGAAAACAAACAAACATCGTACTTTGAATTCGATGAAAGGCCATAGGATACATTTTATCCCGGAAAAATGTACGGTACCTGTGCGATAAACGAATTTTGGCGCAGTGGAGTTGCGGGCGTCATCTACATAGTTAACAATATTTGTGGATATAGTCCTTGAAGCTGTGTCAACACAGCTACGCGAAGTTTAAATATTAATTAAAATTTGATTAATATTAGCGATTGGTAATTAAACCTGAACATAAAATACTGTCATGTTTGAAAAACCTTTTGGGAGTATTGAGTTCCTATTTCCGAAAAAAAACAAACATTTGATATATGATTGAACAATGGTAACTTTTTGTTTTTAACACGCTTTAAGCTAATAAGCTTCACTTGTAACTATGTAAGAAAATCTTGGAATCTTAATTTGACTCACTTCCCGGTCTTCGATTAACGCTCTGAGTTCTGATAACAATACATGACTAGCTAAGAAACGTTATTAAATATCCGATATGGCGGCCTCTCCAAGATGGCGGACAGGCTATTTGAAATGGGGTGCATGTTAAGGGTATCAAATGAAAGGGTTTGCTATCAGGAATACCAAAAAATAGTCACGTGACTGAAATCCAACATGGCGGACATCCAAGATGGCGGATTGGCTAAAAGCGGGTTTTTTAATTTTTAAACTATTAATTATTTACTAGGCATAAAATAATATTTAATTTAAATTAGAACCATGCATAAAATCAATTTTAGTGATTTACTTGAATGATTAATTTGAGGCAAAAATTGTTATTTAACGCATCAATATTACAAAGACGAAAGTTTGTGAGTTTGTTACTTATTCACACAAAATTAATGAAATATAGACGTTAGCCGATTCTCAGACCAACACACAAAGTAAAAATGGCTCAGCCATTTTGATGATGTTTGGTAACAAACATCACGACACGTGAATTCCATATACAGGGCTTAACAAAACTAAGTGTAAATAATAATACTTAAGAGTGTGTATGTGTCCCTAATATAGAGTTCACTGTGAAAGTAGCAGCACTGACAGAACCATTTTTTTTGAAAATTTGTATAGGCGCGCGAGCAGGCTTCATGATTTTTCCCAAACAAAAGTAAAAAAAAGTTCAGCGCTGCTACTTTCACAGCCAACTCTATACAGGGGACTCATACACACCCTAAACTCTAAAGTATTATCACTTAGTTTTGTTACGTCCTGTATAAGATTTCACCCCAGGGGATAGAAATGATCTCACGGCTGTTACAGCCGATGCGATTACAACTGTTTTAATATTTGCTTAGAGAATCGCTCTACAGCTTGGGCCTTAGGGTCAATTCAGACCGCAACGCGACGAGGCGAGGCGCGGCGTGGCATAAATTTGTATGGATTTGACAGATTTCAATTGCGTGAGACGTCTTGCGAATCTGTCAAATCCATATAAATTTAGAAATGCATCTACGCGTCGCCTTGCGGTCTGAATCAACCCTTATGCGTTAACCTGGCAAAGGGGGTTTCAGCTCAAAGGCGTGTCAACGGATGACAGTCATCATGGCGCATTCGAGTGGCGTCACATCCGTCACAGCAAAGGCCGAGCTATTATGCGGCTTAGGTGGGAGAGGGACAGATATAGTAGCATATAAAAGTGGTTTCTAGGTGTGAGAGGGACAGATTTAGCGGCATAGATTGGTAAAGAAGATGGAGCTAAAGAGTTAATTGTTGATTTCACTACTACAAGCATCTGTATGTGCGACGTATTCTTGTAGTAATGCAACCAAATTGATAACTTGGTATGTAGATAATTATTGCTATATTATAATCTTTATTGATGATAACAATATAGGCAAAGGTACATTGTTTACATTGTTGACAGTAATTATTGTTACAGTAATATAGTTGAGTTTTTTGTTATATGGTTTAGGATGGGTTTAAGTGTAAGAAGGACATACGAAGGGTATAAAAGTATCAAGTTCTAAAGCCCATTATTGCTAGACTTCAGATAGCCCAGTAGGGTTAGATTTTTTTTAAAATTAATTAAAGTCAGAATTTTTTTTGCACAAGGTGTTTAGAGGAGATCACAAGTAGCTTAAATTCAAAAACTCGACCAGCCACGACGTGTGCGTTAGCCGCCATATTGGTTTGAAGTTTCAATTTTTTTTAGCTATAATTCCTTAATTTTTTATTTTTTTAAGCTAATGATAAGGATCTTTGTCGAAAATTTGATTTTCTACAACTTTTGTCCTTATACTTTTTATTGTAAAATAAATATTTAAGGAAATAACTGCAAAAAACACGTCAAAAGTATAATTTCGACCTGTTCGACCTATATCGCGATTATTGTCAAATACAGAAAAAAAAACAGAAATAAACTTGTAGCTCTTTACATTAACCACAATTAAAATTAAGACTTCGCTGTCAGTCCGTCTGTCTGTCTCCAGGCTTCAAGAATGGTGATAGGTAGAGACTTGAAATTTTCAGATATTATGTATTTTGTTACCTTCTATAACAACAAATACTAAAAAACATATTATTATATTTAATATTTGATGGGGCTCCCATATAACAAACAGAATTTTAGTGGCCTTTTTTGTTCTTTATCAAAAATAGCAGCACTTAGACAGTTAAAATATGCATAAAATATTTAATTGTATTTGTACTTTAATAATTAATAATAAAATTAAAATAAAATAAACATTTAGGGGGGGCTCCCATACAAAAAGCACAAATTTTTGTCTATCTTTGCCTTATAATGGTACGGAACCCTCATGAGCGAGTCCGACTCGCACTTGGCCATTTTTTAATAATTATTCAGGTGTAGGTTGTGCCGTAATTGTTAAAAGGTCTAATTCATGATCAGAAATATTCAGTTTTATCCAGTCGCTTGGGTCCCGGTACATTTACCATAGTTGTAGGAGCTTAAATATTGATTTCTAAAAAAATTCATAAGGATCAAATTTGTAGGAAATTTAATGATCTATCACCAACAACTTTGTTTCTACAATTATTTTCGCTAAATTTGATAATAATTGTCATACAAGCGAAATTATACTTTGACTTGTTTTTTGCATTTATCTCCGTAAATATTGATTTTACAATGAAAATTATAAGAACTCAAAATGTAGAAAATTCAATTTACAACAAATTTAGTTCTTATCATTTTCGTAAAAAAATATAAAATAAAGGAGATATGTCTAAAAAAATATTTGATCTTCAAACCAATATGGCGGCTAACGCACACGTCGTGGCTGGTCGAGTTTTTTAATTTAAGCTATTCATGACCCCCCCTATACACAGGTGCAAAAAAAATTCTGACTATAATTAATTTCAGATTCCCATACAAGGCTAAACTAACCCTACTGGGCTAAGAGAATGATGAAAAAATACAAAACAAAAATAATATAAACTTCGCTGGACAAATATGACACAATAAGTAACATTATTATAATAAATAACATAATATTTTGATGAATATAAAAAATGAAATACGCATCTACAATATTCCTAGCAATGAAATAAAATCCGAATTTGAATATTAATGTCTTTGGCAAGGAAAAATTCATAATAAAAGTATAAGCGACACATAACAATTCTACGAGTTTAGTTTAAGGCTGATGTTGACATTAAATGAATTAATAACACGGGAAAATAAGCTTTATTTAACTTCCAAAGTAAAGCACATTTACGTTGTGAATACTCTATTCAAGATTTGTAATTAGGACGTTATTTATATACAACATTATGGGCAGCTTGTTTATAGACTTTATAAACATAAATGTTTTATAAGAATGTTTGACCACTCTAGTTCAAGCTTATTCGCTATATTATTATTATATCTAAGTAATAAAATATATATTTATCTTTCGTATCACTTTCCTCATAATATAAATCTTCCCTGTACTTCCAAGAACATTCCAAGAACATTCCAAGACTAAAATAATTAGTCAAATCGATTCCACTCTCGAGTTTTAGTGAGACAAACAAAATTTAAAATTCATTTTTATTTATATATGCAACATAAAGAGAAGATCTAAGACTAGATGACCCGGTCTGACTGGGAAGTCATACTATGTTTACCGGACTTATTTTAGGAGGGATCCTAAAATAAACCTTCCATGGATTATCATGAACATTTCAAGACTTAAATTAGCCAAATATAACATATTACCACCGGTTGTAATAGTGTGAGTAAAATTGCAGTAGCATAAGTAAAATTATACAAAACTGGGCAAAGCATAAGTGGCTTGTTATTGCATTGTTGTTAAATATTTTATCAAGAATTCGAACATCTTATCCATGGCACCAACAGCGAGTAATTAATAAATTCATAAAAAAACGCAAGTTTAGCACTTCTTCCCCGAACCGCTTAGCGTTGGATTTTTTAATTAAAACTCGAACTCGGCCGACAATTAGCCCACCTTGTTTTTCAGTAATTAAAATATACAAAAGGTTGAATTCTCGCTCATAGCTTCCAACAAAAGACCTATCATCTTACGTCCGTATTTTATTCTGCACTTGTAAGTCTAAATTACAATTTGTAAGAGAAATATATAATTATATACGTGGGAGAGCCATGCTTCGGCACGAATGGGCCGGCTCGACCGGAGAAATACCACGTTCTCACAGAAAAAGTTTCGCCGAGTGAGTGAGTTTACCGGAGGCCCAATACCCTATTCCCATCCCTACCCTCCCCTATTACACTATTCCCACTTAAAAGGCTGGCAACGTACCTGCAGCTGGGCGATTCCATTAGCGAGGTGCAACAGTTTGACACACTTAAAGCTTCCAACAGGCAAAATGAAGCATATTTATTAATAAAATATCCCTTGAAGGGATACATTTTGACTAGTTTAACAATGATATATATATACATCACTTATATATATATATATATATATAATAATATGTATGGACGCTTCACACCACGTCAGTCTGGCCCCGTGCTAAGTACCTAAAGGACTTGTGTTACAGGTACCAGACAACGGAAATATATTTAATACTTTTATACTATACATATATTTAAGATTTTTATTATATAATACACATATTATTTAATACACATCCAGACCCGGGAACATTGAAAACTTTTTTGTTCCGTCGGCGGGATTCGAACCCGCAACCCCCGGCTTGAGCGTCCAACGCGCTTACCACTGAGCCACAGAGGTCGTCAATATATATATATATATATATATATATATATATATATATATATATATATATATATATATATATATATATATATATATATATATATATATAATACAATAAATGAAAACCTTCATCAAATGTATGAAGGGCCACAAAACAGGCCGAAGTGCCATCGCGGGTGCAACCAATTTGACCCTCCATTAAGAACTGTGATGAGTTCATATGTGAATACTGGCTATTGCGAAACTTTTACAAAATAACTTGCCTATATTTAAAAATAGCATAAAACAAAGAAACTATGTAACTAGATAAAAGTAAATATAGTAATAAGTACTAGAAATTATTAACCATTTCTACGATCGCGGGCGTTCATAAATATTTTTATGCGCCTTATTATTGTCTGTTTTATGATTATAAAAAATAATAAGACTTATCAATAAATCAAAACACTTTTGTATATAGTATAGTAGATTTTTCATTCAGGTAGTAATATTTCTTCAGTTTTCTGGATTCTGCTTGATTGTCATGGTAGAAGGTATTTTTATAATAAATATGAGTTTTTTTTTTGCATTTGTTTAAGGGTAAAAAGTCCAAATAACATTTTGAACCCATTTTTACAATATTAAGATTTAAATTAAGTCATTATTTCCCAATTTTAAGAACCGGGTGTTTTTACACCCGTTGTAGTCATAATAGTACACGAAATCATTGTAGCCTTTAAGGGCTTACACACTTTTCGTTACAACCCTTAAATCCACCCAAACCCTTTTATTTTGGTTACGACGGACGTTAATCTCTAAAAACTTTGCTAAAAACCTTATAGTTGTATTTAGCTTAGCAAAGCAAACTTTCTTTTTTAAAAATTGTGTATTTAGTTAATTTTCAACGTAAACAATCGGATAAGAGTCATTAAATAACAGAAACAAGATTTTTTTTTTCTGGACCGGTTTTATATGGTGAAATATTAATTTTTAATTAAGTAACTAAAAAATTAAAAGCACAAAAAATTTTTGATAAACTTTGCAAGTTATAGTGTAAAAAAGAAAATGACACCTCAAAAACAAAAATCCATTTACTATTACAATTTTCGGAGGTTAGAACCTCTGGCGACTGCACTATATTTATGTTGTAGTAACCTTGTATTGTAATAAAATATGTAAGAACTAAGAATGTTTGATGACTAATATTTTCATTAAGCTTAAATCGAGCAACTAAAATTAAAAAATTAGCTCGTCTATTATAATTTAGGCTAAAACGGGCGCAACATCAAAATTCTCAAATCTCTTAAAGGTGAATTAAATCGTAATTCTCTAACAAATTTTAAAATTTTCAATATGGAATACATAATTATACTAGTAAGTTTGTAATAAAACTGTACCAAATTGTAGTTTTATTGTAATTTTCAGTTGTTTATTGGCCTGACAAAATTAATCGTCTAAATCACTAAAAACGATTGAATAGTGTAATTTATACAAAAGATTTCGACGTATTACTGTACAACTATACTACAACTAAACATTAATTTAAAATATTTTAATTTTAATTAAAATATTTTAATTTAAAAATATGGGAAAAACACCGCGTCCCTTAGATGATATTGCTTAAAAACGCTCTAAATTATTCGAGTTCCATTTTTTACCGATAAAAGTTGTTTACCGTTGTACCGAAAAGTGTGTAAGCCCTTAAAGGCTACAATGATTTCGTGTACTATTATGACTACAACGGGTGTAAAAACACCCGGTTCTTAAAATTGGGAAATAATGACTTAATTTAAATCTTAATATTGTAAAAATGGGTTCAAAATGTTATTTGGACTTTTTACCCTTAAACAAATGCAAAAAAAAAACTCATATTTATTATAAAAATACCTTCTACCATGACAATCAAGCAGAATCCAGAAAACTGAAGAAATGTTACTACCTGAATGAAAAATCTACTATACTATATACAAAAGTGTTTTGATTTATTGATAAGTCTTATTATTTTTTGATAATCATAAAACAGACAATAATAAGGCGCATAAAAATATTTATGAACTTGTAAAAAAATATCTTTTTTTGTAATTGAAATTTCCATAAAATTTATATAGTAAGAAGTTTGTATGTCACGAAATAAATTATCAATAAGACAAAACAAATACAATTTTATATCGTAATAACGTAAACAAAATCGAAATAAGCTTAGAAAGTTCAGCTTGACAGCCTTTTTTGGCGACAATACTTTATGCATCACTTAGTGAATGACTTTTGCCTGTGGTCCAATTTATCAGACTTGTCGATGTCCAAAGTAGTTTTTGAGACAGCCTATGATCTTAAATGAAACATAACAACGAATTTTTAAATAATGAGTTAATAATAAAACTAGGCATCAAAATAAACATTTTACTTTCGACAAATTTTAATACCCCACTTAATCATTATGACTACAACGGGTGTAAAAACACCCGGTCCACCTTCATATACCAAAATCTGCGTGTGCTAGTCACCGTTTTTCCTGCGTATTCGGAGGCTACTTACCTTTTAGAAGAATACACGAAATCAAGAAGCGATCAGTTCGCGCATGAAAAAACTATTGCCAAAAGATTTCGTGACCCGGGTGTAAAAACACCGTTGTAGCCTTTAAGGGTTAAATTTACTTGTTGTGCGTATTTAATTTTTAGAGAAATGATAACTTTAAAGTACTTAAAAACGTTAAAATATCTCCAAAAATGTGTAAAATAGACCGAAAATATTTTTCTATATTTGTTGAGAATTTAGTTAAGTGAGAACTAAAACATTAAATGCATCGACAAATGATAGAATTTTTCTAGTCCTTGAAATATATTTAAACTTCCTACTTAAAGCCAAAAAAAAATTGGGTGCTACAAATCTCACGTACATACTAAAGACGCATGCTGCGACCTATGTTTGGAAAATGCTTACCTGAATACAAAAAATATCAGTTTTTAACCTAATTTGTATTTTTTTCCTATAAGTATGTTTTAGCAAATATAATTAATGAAAAAAAAAAGACGGGTTGAACTCCGGGAGTGCCGGCAGAAGTGAAAACTTGATTATTAACGTTGTGCATTATTTTTTTAACCCATTTTTTATGAAAATCGATTTAAAAAAAATTATTAAAAAAAACGATCCTTTTAATTAATTAATCGAAACCCTTACAATCGATTAAAAAATATCGACAATCGAAAAAAAAGCTGCTGTCAGACAGACTGTCAGATACTTCTCGCGACAGTTGTCTTGCAGGTAGAAACGCGGCCTTAATCAGCGCGTCTGCTAAAGAACTCATTTCCCCGACTGTACATTTCAGCTAAACAACTCATTTCCCCGACTGTACATTTCGTTCGAGTTCGAGTTCGACACAAAACACTACTCTCCAACCGTCTTACGCTTTTTCTATGGTTTTTCGATCAACACGAAAATCTGACGCGAGTTTCACAGTTTTATCGTCCCGCAAAAGTGCTCAACGCCGCTAAAGAAGTTTTCACTTCAAAAATCAATTTTATTCTGTAAAAACCTAACCAAAAGAAGTAAAATACAGATTTTCTTCGTTATATCCGTGAAAAGTTAGTGCATACATTTTCAGAAAATTTAATAAAGTAAGAGCTAAAAAGTTATACACATTAAGAAATAGAAGGATTTATTAAGCCTAAAAAATTATTTTAAACTTCCTATTTAAAACCAAAGAAAAATAGGAATGCCATTTACCTGGCGAGGCACACACAAGCACATTTGGAGGTATGCTCATCTACGAGGGCTGCCTTTTAAGTTGTGTCATTTGTAAATTTCCCGCGATCATTGAAAAAAAAACCATATGGGATTTTAATCTCCTTGTAATTGGATTTCAAAAACAAAATATTTTTTTTAGATTGGTCGAATAGTATTTTTGTATCGTCCATTCAAAGGTGACAAGTCGGTTGTGAAAATGGAAATGTTAAAGGGAAATTTTCGTGCGATAATTTTTACAACTTATGAAGGGGATTATTGCGACTTTAGCGTATCGAGGAGATCACTTCTGTGTTTAGTGATGTAGTACCATGTCTTAGGATTATAGAACGCTTGTATTTAGAAGTTTAAAGTGGAAACCCTAGCCTCGGTGACCAGCCATGTGAAGGTCGTCCAAAAACCGCCATAACGCAAGAGAATATCGAAGCCGAACGGCAGCTTATCCTTGAAGACAGTTGTGTGATATACCGTGAAATAGAGGCATCCGTGGGCATTTCAGGGACCACTGTCTAAAAGATCCTGCACGAAAAACTTGGAGTAAAAATGTTAATTTCCGTTAGATACCTAATTGCTTAGAGACGTCCAAAAAACAGCCCGTGTTAGTTTTTGTCGCAAAACTCTGCAATGATTCAACCGAGGAGAGTCAAAGCACGTTTATAAATTGGTCAATAGTGACGGGTCTTGGATATATGCTTATGATCCAAAATGTAAGCAGCAGTCAACTGTCTGGGTCTTCTAGAATGAGGCAAAATCGACAAAAGTCATGGGCTTAATGAGCACTCCAAAAAAAATGTTTGCCTCCATTGTGGCAAAGGGTGGTCACATCGTCACTATTGTACTAGAAGATTGTAAAACGGTTACTGCGGACTGGTATACCACAGCTTGTTTGCCATAAGCAATGAATAAGGAAACATATGAAAGTGACATAACTACCAAAAAGTGTGGCCGGCGCCATATTGCCAGGAACTAAACATGGCGGTCTATAGTGATGGGACACTCGGTTGATATTTGTCGAGGATATCGATAAACTAAGATGTTTTAAGTGAGCGTCCTGTTATATCATGTGAGCAATAAACCAATAAAGTGAGCAACTTCAAAATTCAAATTTTGAAGTTGCTCACAAAAAACTATAAGTATTTGCGCCTATTTTGTTTATATGTATTATTACATAGAGACAAAATAATCAAATATATTTTTCTTTTATTGGAGCCTACTTAATTTTAATAAAACTATTTAATTTATTTTAAGTTTATTAAATATTATTTAAGTTGCCATTATTGATATCGGGCAAAAATTGCCAAAAAATCGGACAAGTGCGAGTTGCACTCGCGCACGAAGGGCTTGCAGTTTATTTTAATTTTACCATCAATTCTTATTAAAGTATGTATACAACTGAGTATTTTGTGAACATTTCAAGTGCCTACCTTTTGCCATTATTGATATCAAGCAAGAAATAGCAAAAAAAATCACGTTTGTTTTGGGGCTCCCTTAAATATTTAATTTATTTTGTTCTTAGTATTTTTTGCTATAGCGGGAATAGATATACACAATCTGTGAACATTTCAGAAGTCTAGCTATAGTGCTTAATGAGATAGAGCTTGGAGACAGACAGACAGACAGACAGTCATCGAAGTCAGTAATAGGGTCCCGTTTTACTCTTTGGGTACTGAACTTTTCTTTATATCTTTACAATAAAGTTATAATGAATGTGGAGATAAATAAAAGATAAATATAAAAAATTACAAATTTATTTAAAATAAAAATAGAATACCTAGTCAGCGGTAGAACGAGAACATGGAATCGAACTTAGCTTAAGTCACTTTCTTAGCCTCGGAATCTAACGGGTATTTGGGCACACTGCACTTAATTTAGGACACTTTACAACGCGCAGGATCCGCACATGCTTCCAGAAATTTTCATTGTTTATCAAATTTCTCTCCTGCAAATCTTTTATAATATTTTTAGCTATTTTTTTCTTTTGCCCGCGAACTTTTTCATTCCATGTCCTTATTTTTCGTTTATGACTGTCACTCTTTTGTCAACTTCTTGATTTGAGTTCGTTTCTGTAAACAAGATTTTTATGAATTAGTTTTATTCTATTTTCCTACAACAGAACCTAGGAGGTTATGAAATGTGGATTAAAATTTATAGAATACATACCAACCAAATTTAAAACCTTCTTTGCTAAAGGAGTTTTCTCTGGAATAGGTATTTTCTTCTTGTTTTATTTCTTTCTGTAAATCAGATTCACCTTGACCGGTACTTGGCTGAAAAGTTATAACTTATAAATAATAATTAAAATCAAACACTACAGTACAGCGATGCTTTAACCCATCAGTCGTGGCAAAACGAGACACAATAGCTTTTTCATTGTTATCGCGGCCGGATGTGGCCGCTTGGGGCTTCATGAATTAAATAAACTGCTATACCTAACTATCACTTCTAATTTGGGTTATAGAAGAGAAGAGAGTAAAATTATTATTAGAATGAAAACAAAGTGACTATTGAAATGACATTGATTTTGTTATGATTATGTGTTTTCAAACAGATAACGAGACGGTTAAAATATTTCAAATATATGATCAGATTCTTCACCTTATATTTTTTAAATTCGATAAAAAAGTACATCACTAAACGTCAAATCTACTAATTTCTATGTTGATTAAATATCTAAAATCCAGCCATGTTATATTCTATTCTATCACAAATCTTATTTATTGTCTAATTATTAACTAAATTAGCACATGCGAAGTCAAGCCATCAGTAAAATAACAAAAATTTTAGTAAAAATATAAACATACCGATCCAAGGCCAAACTTTTATGGTTTTCCTTACGACTTAAAAGGCAGCCCTCGTACATACAAAAATATTAATTGTAAATCTAAATTATATATTTTTTCAACTTATTTCCTTTCTTTGGAATATAAGCAACGATACAAATCAAAAAAATAATAATATATGTATTTTATTATTTTGCTATATATTTCAAAGAAAGAAATATGCAATTTTTCTTAAAAAATTTATAGTTTATGAGTTTACTTGAAGTGGAAGAGAATAATTTAAAAATCAAAAGCACAACTTTTCAATAGGTAAACTTTATTATTTATGTTATCAGCTACACATTCCTTTTTTCTTTTCAATTTTCATCTACTATTGCAAAAATCGGAGGTTTGCACGATATTTACGCTCTGGGAACTCCACTAATAGTAATTTACTAACAACGTGATGGTAAATTAAACAATTTGCGTTTGGTACGCTCTACAATTTGTCCCAATTAATCAACTCAGGTCCTTAAAGTTTGACAATTGAACGCAAAGCAAGATGGCCGTAATCCAAAATGGCGGATTGCAAGATGGCGCGAAACTCATACAAACTCATTAAAGTCTGTTGTGCTCAAATAGAATACTCGTTCAATGTAGCACGTTGATATACAAAGTTAAATCATTAGCTGAGTGTGAAGTTGTGGACATAAAAGTGTAAGCGAGACAACCGATGTATGTTGCTAAGTATGTTGACTGAAAAGTTCGTATGGCAACTAGTTTATGTTATCTGCATAGATTAATCATTGGTTATCTGTTATATTATCACGAACATACATGAGGTGTGTGAATAGATATTATTTAAGTCTTAAAAAAGTGACTAAATTTTTTCAATGTATAAAAATTAAAATAGCAATTAGCTATCAAGATGTAAGGTTCCTATTTAATTTATTGTATTAATTTACCACACAATTTATATAGTCCAACTTTTCTCTTTCAACTTTTCTCTACAATAAAATTAACAAAAAATTAAACTTCTATCCCCTTTCACTTCGCGAATGTAAATCAATTACCAAGACCTGGCTCTTGACATTAAACTATTGTGAGACAGAAGATCTTTTTAACTAACGTAATAATCTATATCATTATATAAAAGGCTTTATCCTGAATGACATGAAAATGGAATCACGCTATGGCCTAAACCAGTGATTGTAGATACTTGAAATTTGCTTTGTCCTGAATGACATGAAAATGGAATCACGCTATGGCCTAAACCAGTGATTGTAGATACTTAAAATTTGGAGGGAGTGTTCTTCGTATGACGTAGGCGTGCGATAAGAAGGGATTTTCAGAAATTCCTCTTCTAAGGGTGTGGAAAGGGGGGATGAAGTTAGTATGGGACAACTCGATTCCATAGTCCGATCTGCTCGAAAATTCACATCATTATTATTTGATGTATTTTATGGAAGATGTAATTCATAGTTTCTTGAAATTTATCCTTAAAAGTCGTTAAAAAGCATGAACAGTTTACAGCGCTTTACAGCGTTTAGCAGCGGCTTGCGGCGAAGTAAAGAGTTAGAAGCGTCAGATATTGCTTTTCAAAGAACGACAGTATCCCTGGATTACTCATAACATTAAACTTATGATGAAAGTACGGGACGCCGCTTACAGACGAGCACGTAGAACAAAAAACGAGGTGCACGTAAACTATTACAAGGATCTAAAACGCGAGGTATCCCAGGCTTTATATAGAGAAAAGACAGCATATTTCAATACATTTATTAACTCTAACATTAATAGTCCAAAAGAAATGTGGAAGCATCTGAAAGAAAATATAAATTTAAGTAAAATTAAATCAGATTTTACAATTCCACAACATCTTTGTAACCCCACTCTAATTAACGATTTCTTTCTTGATGTCCCTGGCACTAACCAAGTGCCATCATCCACACTTGCCTATTTCAATACCAACACGTTTGGCCCTTCTAAATTTAGTTTTTCTATTGTAAACGACAATGAAGTATTAAAAATTCTAAAATCTCTTAAATCTAACGCACTAGGTGTTGATGGTCTATCATTGGATATGCTTTTATTAACTACTCGTTCTGATAACTGCCTCATAACTCAAATTATTAATACCTCTCTCTTAACTGGCTCTTTTCCTACATTGTGGCACCAAGCTATAGTAAAACCCATACCTAAAAAAGACATTGTGACTGATTTTCAAGACCTAAGACCAATAAGTATTCTTCCATGTGTATCAAAAATCCTTGAGAAAGTCGTTTGTGAGCAAATTACTAAATATTTGGAAAACAATGACATTTTACCATCCGTTCAATCAGGCTTCCGAAAAAGCCATAGTTCAACAACTGCACTTCTTGACGTAATTGATAATATACTCAGCGCACAAAATTTAGGCGAAGCAACTATTATAGTACTATCCGATTACTCGCGCGCTTTCGACACTATAAATGTACCCTTATTACTTTCTAAATTAAAATTCTACGGCTTTGACGATAATTCAATTTCATAGTTCTCGAGGTATCTAACAGGCCGTTCTCAAGTCGTAGAAATTCGAAATGCAGATGGTAGTACTACGCAATCAGAACCGTGCAGTGTTGACAGAGGTGTACCTCAAGGATCAGTACTTGGGCCAAAATCCTTTAGCATTTACTCTGCAGACATCACACAGCACATACGTCACTGTAAATATCACATATACGCTGACGACATTCAAATATACATTTCATTCAAGCCAGGTAATCTGAAAAAGGCGTTGGATATGTTAAATGACGATTTGAGGCGTATATTTGAATGGTCGGAAGCTAACGCTCTAGCATTAAACCCATCAAAAATCAAAATCAAAAATCTTTATTAATTTCTCCCACAATACAAAAGACACATATACAATTATTATGATGTAGTTACAAGTTATAGTAGGAGACTGGTGCCCTAACTAGGTTGCCCTGTGATAAGGGGTCACCAGGCCCCCCTCAGAAGGTAATATTACCACCGTGTTTAACATCATTTCTAAGAGGTAAGTCACAAGTTGTGAGAGCATCTTCTAAGACGTGTATGATGTGTGCATGTGTGTGTGTGTGTGTGTGTGTGTGTGTGTGTGTGTGTGTGTGTGTGTGTGTGTGTGTGTGTGTGTGTGTGTGTGCGTGTGCGTGTGCGTGTGTGTGTGTGTGTGTGTGTGTGTAATATATTATTATAATACAGTATGTGTATTAAGTTAACACCCTACACCCCAGCCCTACGACTATATTGTCTTGGGATCAGTTGAAAAACTGCTGGAGTGCACTGGTGGGGTGGGAACTAATTAAATAAGGCAATGTGACAAAGAAAGCTTGTCGTCTTTTGATATGTACGAGAAGTTTGCCAAATGCTACAACACCCTAGCCCTACGACAGAAGTCTTGGGATCAGTTATACTACTGCTAGGGTGCAGAGATAGCAGAAATGGCAGTTAAAATACCAATTGTCCTACTCTGTTCTTACCATGAGATTCTCGGTCTCATCATAATTCAACGATTTTAGCCACTTTACTAATATGTATTTAACTTTGTTACAAGATAAAGGATATATATTATATTTCTTATTTGCTATATTATATAGTTTTCTACCTATATACGAGGAAAATCTTCGTGCAAAGTATGTGTTAGTTGATGGGACATTACAAACTCGATAATGCCTTCTTTCAGAAAGTACAGGATTATGCTGGTCATAGGGAGTATTCTTATGCGTACACATGATGGAGTAGAGCACAAAGAGTTGCCGAACTGTAAGGACATCACAGAGCTCATATAGTTCTTTAGTAGGAGTTAGAATTGGTTTGAAAAAGGAAATTTTTAGAATTAGCCTTTGCGCCCTTTCAACATTTATCATGAGAGTTTTGGGTGCACCACCCCATGCGGTGATACCATAAGTTATTATAGATTGACAGAGACTCGTATACACATATCTTATCAAATTGTTATCGGCTACATAACGAAGACGCTTAAATATGTACGTAAGACGACGAATTTTGATAGCCAATTTGTTTATGTGTTCAGCAAAATTCATTTTGTGATCTACAATCACACCTAGGTATCTTATACTGTGTGCCCTATCGATTTGGCTACAGTCACACGCTGAATCAGATTGGGGAACACAATTATGGACTATAAGCTTAAAATAATTATGCTCTTGCGGTTGTGAGGATTTTTTTATACTAAATGGAATGAATTTAGTTTTTGACGAATTAAGAGTTAAGTGGTGATTTGCAAGCCATCTTCCGACCATGTTTAACCCGAACTGTGCCGTATTGTACACATCATTCCATGTTTTACCGTAAAAAGTCAATGCAGTATCATCGGCATAGCATGTAATCATACAGTTTGGTAATTTTAATTTACACAAATTATTAATGTAACAGAGAAACAAGGTAGGACCCAGTACACTTCCTTGTGGGATTCCGCATGTTACTGGTAAGTCTGAGCTGATAGTGCTACCAATCTTAGTACACTGTGTACGGTTTGTGAGGTAGTCAGCTATAAGGGACAGTTGATTTCCTCGTAAACCAAGCCTCTCCAGGGTATTCAGAAGTTTAGCAAAGGGGACTGTATCAAATGCCTTCGCCAAATCTAGGAAGATTGTTAGACACTTTTCGCCACTGTCCAATTTACCAGCAACAAATTTGACTAATAAGTTTACAGCTTCCTCGGCAGATTTTTTGCGTCTGAAACCAAATTGGTTATAAGAGAGCAGGTTATTTTTCTCCAAGTAGGCTACCAGTCTAGTGTTAATAATTTTTTCGAAAATCTTTGACAGTGGTGAAAGAATTGATATTGGGCGATAATTGCCAATACAGTCCCTTTTGCCATCCTTGTGAATGGGAACAATTACAGACTTCTTAAAAACCCCAGGAAACACACCATCTTCCAAACATTGGTTAAATAGTCTAGTGAGAGGAGGAACAATACATTCGGTTATGCTTTTTAATGCCTTCACCGAGATACCATCCCATCCCGGTCCTGAGTCATCTTTGAGATTAAGTAAGAGTCGGTTAACTTCATCCTCTGACACACCGTGTATAACAAATGAATCAGAGGGTGGTACCGAGTCATCTAAAACAGTTGAAATAGGGTGTGGAATGTTATTAGGAATTTTTTTAGCAAGTTCAGAACCTATACTCGTAAAATATTGGTTAGCAAGATTAGCAGATGATAGCTCATCGGCAGCAATGGTCAATAACTCAGATGGAGTTGCATGTTTTTTGTCCGAATTTGTCACCGATCTGATTGATTTCCACAGATTTTTTATATTTCGACAGTTGTCACTAATAATATTTTGTTCGTACTTTCTTTTCTCCTTTTTTAATAAGTCATTACAAAAGTTTCTATAATTTTTATATGTTTTGACGATCACATCATTATCTGGATTCATCCTCGCTTTTGAGTGCAGTTTATCTCTATTTCGCATACATTTTAAAATGCCTTTTGTTATCCAAGGTTTATTGATAGTTTTATTCTTAGATATTTTCTTGACACTTACATTCTGATTTATTAGATCCCGTATGGAGTTAACAAAGAATGTAGCGTAATTATTGGTATTATTTTGCAGATTACACCCATTGAAATCAAAATTTATACAATCCGTTTTAAGTTTATCATAATTGATTTTAGATACAAATTTACTTTTAGAAAAGTGTTTTTTATTTGCACCAACAGATGTAAGAATTGATTTATGATCTGTTAGATTAGTATCAATAATAAAGGTAGACACATGAAGGTGAGATTTAACCAAAACATGATCTAGACAGCTAGAAATTGTTGTCAAATTAGTGTAAGCTGGGAAAAATCCAGAGAATGCCATTTGATCGAGGTATTCACAGATATCTATATTATAGTCACCTATAAGGCAAATACTGTGATAAGAGTTGAGAGATGTTATTAGTACCTTTAGTGAGTTAATAAATTTAGAAACATCCCTAAAACTAGGTGGACGATAAATAGCTATGATTGCTATTGAAGATTTAATCTTAATGAGTAAGCAGTTTGACTCAGTTATTTGTGGTTCTTCTACCATACAATCCAAGTTTTCTTTAATATAAACTGCCACTCCATCATTCTGATTGAAGTTGTGAGTTGTACAGTATGATTTATAATAACCTTCAAGTGCAGGCAGTTGCCTAACATAAGACATCCAACACTCCGATAATACAATAATGTCGCACGGTATACCAAGTCGTGTCAAGAATACCTCAAGATTAGTAAAATTACGGTTAATGCTTCTAATATTTTGTTGAAGAATATTTAGGTAATTACGAGACTGACTCATCAATTCTGCACAAGACTCAGGCTCGCATAATATAACGGGTTTGCTAATATTGATACTATCTAATGTTAAGTTTAACTCATTAAAATTATCGAATTTTAAAAGTTAATGAAAAAAATTTAAAGTAAATATTATGGGCGTTACAAGAAAAATATCCTATATTAATTTTTATAAGATAGGACTTAAACTGTATATAAATGTTGATAGTTTTCTTTGTCTCTTTTTTATAATGTGTCATTGATGTAAAAACTTTGTGATTAATATAATAATATGTGTTTCGTATGAGTATGTAGTGTATTGTATGTTGTGTATATATGTAGTGTAGAGTAGTAATTAAATAATTGTAAATGTGTATATTTGTATTATGTTGTAAGCATGTACAAAAGTTATATATTTTTGCAAGTAGTGTATAAACCAAAAATAAACTTAGAATAAGGCTAAGGCTAGTATTATAATAATCGTTAGTAAACAGTAATAGCACACTATATAGTTTCACAAACAAAATCTGTTTAAAGGGGCAAAAAGTTATAGTTAAACATAATATTGCATAGCTAATACTAGAATAGTTTTTGAATAAAAATGAGGAAGTATACAGTTTAAAGTACATAGTATGCAGCCTAAATGTTTTGCAGCGATAATAACAATTTCTACTATTTACAGGGTTAGCTGACAATACAGATAATGATATTATGTAGTAAAGAAAGTTCCAAACAAGCCAAATTTTGACTGCTGCTGCTGAATAGAGTTGCGTAAATAGTCACAGTTTTGTTTTTTTAGGTTCTGGAAGGTCATCTTCGGAGTTGATTTTTAAAGCCGGGGAGCCCTCTTTTTCTCTAAGATAAACGATTCCGTGTGCGGTCCAGCAAAAACGATAATTGTTCGCAGCTGCATAATCCCTTGCGATACGAAATATTTTTTTCGTTTTAAATGTCAAAGATTCTGATATGTATATGCGTTGGTTGGGACCCTTTAGTGATAGATCATTGGTACATAATTTGTTATTAGCTTGTTGTCCATTGTAGGTTTTAAAAGCTGTCAATAAGTTGCTCTTACTTGACGTGGTAAGGAAGTCCACAACAATGGGTTTGTTAGATTCTCCTTTCGTGTTTATTCTGTAAAGTGTTTTTATCTCTCTATCGTCGATGCTGATGTCTATTTTACTACAGATTTTTTGGAAAATTGTAAGCAGATCTTGATTTGTTTCAGTGCTTGTTACTTTAGGAATGTTGCGGATTTCGACCTCACCAGATTTTTGTTTTCGTTCCAAATATTCAATCTTAGTTTCGAGAGTGGCAACATATTTTTGTGTATCTTTTTGTTTATTTTTACACATCTCTAATTCCTCACGCATTTCTTCATATTTTTGGTTGAGGAAGCTCAGAGACTGCACAATTTCGTCATTTTGTTCTTTAATTGTAGCAACGGTGTTGTGTAGGGATAGCAGTTTGTCATTTTGTGCGTTCGTAAAATCATCGAACATCTGTTTTATGTCCTTCATAAATGACCGCATAGACACCTCTTCCTCTGAAACAAACTTTCGCTTGTTGTTATTGCGCACAGTTATCGTATCAAGTGCCGAGTCGGACCCTGCGTGTTGAATGTGTGCCGAAGGGATGGCGAGCGAAGGGGCCGTGTTCGCAGGAGGGATCGCCTTTGGAGAATTATTACGTCTGCTTGACATCTTTAAAAAGTCGCTAATATCGGTCGATAATAATTATAGAGGACTGACGTGTTGAAATAGAATTAGCAAATCATACAAAAAGCTTTACGATTCAAGTTGCGACTCGAGGATTTGAACCCAGGCTTGTAAGGCGATTGCGCCGTACTGCGATGCGTTGTGCCACCAGTTCCGTGACGTATGCTTATTAATTTGTCGTAGTATTATTCAACGTGTGAGCATGACGTCATGCCGGTATAGCGAAATATTTTTTATTTCATTGTTTACGTTTTGCGATCACACTCACTTCACTGTTTCAGTTGTGGTTTCACTAATGTTTTTCCTTATTTTTGGTTTAGTTTGTAAGATTGTTTATTGCACATAACACAGATCTGAGTCTTTAAATTGGTTTGGTAAAATAGTTTTATCGATTTAAACTGTTTTCACGTAGAAATTGATTTTTTATACGGAGCACATCGAAACACGTCTGTTCACCACGAAGTCCGGAGGGAGGGGGGGTCTAAAACAAAATATATGGTTCTCGGTTCTAAAGCTCAAATACAAAAAGTTTGTAATTCTCAATTATCAGTTAACATCAAAGGTAAAGAAATAGAGAGAGTTAGTGAAGCAAAAAATTTGGGAATTATTATGGACGAAAACTTACGTTTCGAAAAGCACACAGTAAAAATAGTAAGTAGTTGCTTATACAGATTAAAATTATTGTACAAAATAAGAAACTTTTTACCTAAAGAATTGCGTATAACTGTCTGCGAATCACTGGTCTTGTCTAAATTAAATTATGCGGACGTCGTTACTGGGACATGTCTACTATCTCGATCAAAAAAAATGATCCAAAAAGATCAGAACTCTTGTGCTAGATTTTGTCTGACCATACCTCCTAGAACTCATGTTTATCCCTACATAAATAAGGAGAGATGGCTTAACATGGAGCATCGTCGGCAACTACACTTTGCTACGTTCCTCTTTGGAGTCGTTAAGCTTAAAACACCTCTCTATCTGTATAATAAACTGCAGTGGGCTGGCGACAGTCAGCTGTCTATGACCACCAGGGGCTCGAGCTACCTGCTTATTAATCAACCTCACCACTCTGCCGCGTTTAGAGGAAGTTTTCGATATGTTGCCAGTAAAATATGGAATAACCTTCTGCCACCGCTACGATCTTTAAAGTTCATCAATAATTTTAAACGTCATTACAAGCATCACTTGTTACAACTTCAAATAAATAGTAATTAATTCATATTAAATTATACGTATATTTTTAAAATAATTTAATAACTTTATAAATAATATATTATAAACACATTATATTTTATTATGTTGTCAATATAATATAGTATATTTTAACTTTCACATTAACATCCACCCATATAGTAATAATAATATTATGATTATAATACTTGAAACTATAATAGAGCTGTGCGAGAGTTGCAATTTGAACATTTTTTTTTGTATTGTTTGTTTTATGTTGTTTGATGGGGGGTAGGACGTAGGTGATCACGGAAGACCAGGGACAGCGGCGCATGTCGCTGTCATAACCTGAGTGGTCCCCTTTTCTTCATTTTTGGCATTGCACTGCAATACATTCAAAAATATTTTACTATTAGTTTTAGTTCATAAGTTTCCTTTGTTTGTGTATATATTTTTTTTCCTTCTCTGTGTCATATTCTGTTTCTTATTTTGTATTTTACTAAGCTGAAATTGTATGTTGTTTTAAGTATGGTTGTGTAATGTTTTAAAATGAGAATAAAGTTTATTATTATTATTATTATAAACAAACAGTTTTCCGGTGATTTTAAATTAATTATTTCATATTTAAAATAACTTCAATTGCCTGAATATTTGATGTATAACATTGAATAAAATTTAGCTATATTTAAAGTGCAGTTTGAATTATAAATTAGGTTAATTTTAATAACCAAACATTCAAACAGCACTTTAAGTATATCTAAATTTTATTTTATGTTATACATCTCACACCATTTAGCATTGAAGTTATTTTAAATACGAAATAATTAATTTAAAATCACCGGAAAACTGTTTGTTTACAATCCATCACTGATGGCATGGGCGTAGCCAGGATTCGATATAGGGAGGGGCCATAGGTCTTGGGGGGAGGGAGGGGGGGGGGGGGGTAGATTGAGAAAACCCTATCCGTATAATCCGGAACTAGTTGGCCGCGCCTTATGGCGCATTTTCACTGGTCGATAAGGCCCGCATGCTGGGTGCGGGAGATTTCTAAAATGCATGCCACGACCAATCAAAATGCGCCATTACTTGTCATAGACTCCCCGTATGCTGTATACCGCACGAGTAAAGTATCATTTACACAGAGCCAGTACTGGCTGCCAATAAGACTGGCAGCCAGTATTGGCTTGGCATATGCCGCGTGTGAACAGTTTTTCAAACCAGGCCAAACTATTCACACGCGGCATATGCCAAGCCAATACTGGCTGCCAGTCTAATTGGCAGCCAGTACTGGCTCTGTGTAAATTATACTTTAACGACTAATGAAAATGCGCCCTTAGGTAACGTATGTGAGCGGTGAGACGGAGAGGCGGGGGCGCTTGATTTTGACAGTTTTGGCTAGTTTAGACAAAATGCACAAGAGATTGCAATAGCAAGATAAGTCCGCCGATAAAAAAGATAATCGTCGTACGTCCATGCAAGATAGCATCTTTAAATTTACTTTCTAATCTACGAATATAAAAATATTAATATTCTATAATAATTTACAAAGATTTTTTACTAAAATTAATATCGTAAAAATTTCTACAAGGCGACGTACCGTTTAGGCCTGTATTCAATATATTTAATAAGGTTTAGTAGCAAATGTCACGGACTTAAGATATCGAGTACCAGACTGTTGTAGGTACTCGGACTCCGTACTTCAGCCGGCATTTTCTAATAAAAAATAATAATTAAATACGATATAAGAAGGAATTTATCAGCTTTATAATGGTCTGCAAAATACGATTAACTTACAAATAAATGACAAACTTTTGTCTGCGGCGTAGACAAGTAAAGAAGCTTATGTTTAAATCCCGATATCGCCTTAAAAAAGTGATTCACTTATGGTGCTCCCACACCGCAGTTAGAAAATGTTTAGTAACGTTAGTAAACATTTGTTAGCAAACATTTAATCACAAATGTTAAAAATGTTTTCATGTTAGAAAATGTTTAGTAAACGTAAGTTAACAAATTATAGCAAAACAAATTATAACAAAATAAAACATACTGTGTTACCTATTGTTTATAAACCTTTTATAAAGGACGACGGGGTATGCGGTGAGCCAATACCAGATTTAAATGTTATAAAATGTTAGTAAACATTAGTAAACATTTTCTATTAGTGTAGGAGCACTTCGCCCATGACTATTAACAATGTCGGATGTGCAAAATCGACAATTTTTTTTTAATTTCATAAAACATGTCCATATAACCAAGTCTATCATTAGCTGAAAAGAAAAAATCTATATTATGCATAGTTTCTGAAATAGCTACATTAAAAATGTCGTATATTACTAAGATAGTTCGCTAACAATGTCAGATAGTCACTACCTACGTTGTTAACGGGACGCGGGGGCGAGTGAGAGCGCTCGATGTGCCACTTCCGACTATGTTAACGGAGGGAATGGACCTCGCGCTCTCACTTGTTTTTTTGCAACCTTGCAGTTATATTTTTTATTTTTCGACGCCATTTTTAATGTCTACAAGATCAGCGCAGCTAATCAAACTAGGTACTCAATGAAATTAAGAAAAATATAGTAATAAGGAATAAAATGCTGATGAAAATTTTATAATCGAAGCTAATACTAGTGCGGAAAATGGTATTTACTATTTTTTATTATATTTTTTAAAGATTTTGAACAGTACAGCTTATGTTTTATTGCTTTGGTTTTGATTATAAGATAAACACTTACCTTCATTAACATTTTATCGTAGGTCATTTAAAATTGTCGGATGTGCCACATCCAACGTTCTTAACCAGTTTTTCAAATGCGTAAAATGTCGGTTGTACCACATACGACATTCTTAATCGGTTTTATAAATGGTTAAATTGTCGGTAGTACCACTTCCGATATTGTTATTCGGATTTTTAAATTGGTAAAATGTCGGTAGTTACTACATCATAATCATTTCATTTATTTATCTTATTGATTAAATGGCGCTTGTAGTTTGTACAATATCTGTCGTTGCTTACCGACCTTAAACAATTTTCAGAAGGCTTCAAAATAGGTTATTTTTGTAGGAAAATTAAGTTTTTGTTAGCACACATACAAAATTAATGAATATAATTTTTTAATTCAATAATCGTGTTTTGGCGATCTTGTGTCTAATAGCTGATTTTCTAGGGATTTTTCTAATACATAACAGTAATAAAACAATTCACAATTTAGACTTTGAATCGCTCTCCTGTAAAGTTACTGTTTTTCACATCCGACATTGTTAATAGTCATGGGCGACTTATAACATGTAACATTTCCTAACAAAACGTAACACTTGACAATATTTGTTAGTAAATGTTTTTATGTTAGAAAATGTTTACAAACATTTTCTAACGGCAGTGTGGGAGCACCATTATAATAAATCCATCCTCTCTAATGAAATGATTTAATAAAACGACTGAATGACTGATGTATATTATAATAATATGAAAAATGTTAATATTTATAACAATTTTGTATATCTTACTGTTCACTTCCTACTTAGCTCACAATATGCTATTTCTGTAATATACTAAATACATCTGGAAACATACGTCCTTGTCCGTGTTTGGGCCCTCGTTACGTTAAATTATATTAGTTCAGGAGATTAATGGGGTATGCCATAGTTTGAGTACACATTCTATACTTTGTACCCAAAATCTTATACAGGGTGTAACAAAACTAAGTGATAATACTTTAGTGTGTATACGTGTTCCTTGTAGAGAGTTCACTGTGAAAGTAGCAGCGCTGAAAGATCAAATTTTTTTTCACTTTTGTATGAGAAAGGGCCCGAGCGTCACGAGTTTCCCCATACAAAAGTGACAAAAATTTTTGGTCTTTCAGCGCCGCTACTTTCACAGTGAACTCTCTATAAGGAACATGTACACACTCTAAAGTATTATCACTTAGTTTTGTTACACCCTGTATATTTTGTATCTTGTTAGTTAGCTTGTTAGTGATAAAGTTAACATAATGGTTTAAGGCCACCGTATTTCACTATTGACTGAGAAGTCGTGGGGTAGATATCTAATATCTATGTAGAAACAAAAAAAGTGAGTTTCTGAGTTTGAGTAAGTTGGCAAGGCTCGCTTGCGTAAGTTTGTATGATAAATTAAATCTACAAAGAATCTTCTGTATAAAAAAGCAGGCATGTTTTGACTTAAGTCCTAAGTGAGTAACAAAACTAATGTTTTAAATAAATGAAAATTAAAATAAGTATTTCGTAACGTTATAGTACAAATCCGTTCAACGGATATAGAAACATCTAACCAAACTACAGAATATTCAAATCCACAAATTCCTCTACAATTTCCATTATTCTTTCGTAGTACTTGTCCTGCAATCTAAAAGTAATCTCCAGCAAGTTATCCTTAGCTGACAGCGGTTCGCCAGCAACGTAAAACAACGGCAGAATATATAAGGAAAACATTAAGGCATATTCTCGAGAATCGTCGAAGCACTTCTCGAATTCTGCCTTAGAAAATATCGAGTCGAAATCGATACCGAAGTGTTGGAGGAAGTTCGTCAAAGTTTCGCAGTACAACGCTCTGAGGTTAGTCAAGTGTTTAGCTCGGAAGGTGGTGTCGGTGCCCGCGTAGATGAAAAAGTAGAAGTCGATGATTGGGCAGCCGTAGTACACGTGCTGGTAGTCGATAGGCACTAGATGTGTTATTCGTCCGTTCTGAAATAGAAATGTAATTGATTAGAACATAATATAATAATTCGTACTCATAAAAAATATGTAAAAGTGTATCCGACTGTCTGTTTGTCTGTTCAAATATCACGTATTAACTGTTTATTTATTTATTCATCATCACTAGGGCCCGGATTTATATGTAAATACATATTTTTATTTTACCCGATTTTCGGTCTAGAATGTGTTTTTTATACGAATTATCATGTTTAGAGTGTGAAAAACCAAGTTTTATTTTCCATATTTTTCCATATTTTAGGGTTTTACAAAGATAAGTCCATATTTTGCAAGAAAATGACACAATCGTCCATATTTTGACAAAAATACAAAAAAATAATACGTTCCTGCCACCATGCGGCTGAGTACCTATTCATTCCTCTCGCGTTTTATCGTCGTATTCTGTTTCCAAAGAAGATTATTGAAGAAATAGAAAATAAAGTTTCAGATGCTGAATGTCCCGTTGCTGACATGGCAAAAAAACATGAAATTATGTTTCGGTCTTCGATGGGTCAGGTTAAGGCTATATTTAGAAATTAGAACAATATATTTTTTAGTATCATTGGTTCTCAGAGATTTGAAGAAACACGTCATTGTGTATTGCAACCAATTTATTAAGGCTAATGTAATGGAAGTTAAATAAAACTGTTCTTTTTAGGGTTCCGTACCCAAGTCCCAAAGGGTAAAAACGGGACCCTATTACTGAGACTTCGATGTCTGTCTGTCTGTCCGTCTGACTGTCTGGCTGTAACTCAAGAACCGCTATAGCTAGACTTCTGAAATTTTCACAGATTGTGTATATATCTGTTTCCGCTATAACAACAAATACTAAAAATAAAATAAAATTAAAAAAATTTAAGGGGGGCTCCCATACAAAAACACAATTTTTTGTCTACTTTCACTCTATACCGGTACGGAAACCTTCGTGCGCGAGTCCGACTCGCACTTGGCCGATTATTTTCTTGAAATAATAATTTCGCTATCTTTTGTATAGGATTTTTTTTTGTAATGCGGCCGTAACTATGTAGGTACAGTAATTATTTCCTATATTAAAGACTAAGGGCCGATTCACACCGGAATGGCAGAGGCAAGGCGAGCAGTTTCAGTATCATATGATTTTAAACTTTATCTTCATTATTGTAATATATAGTATCGCTTGAGAAATCTACGGCCGCCCGTGGACGCTCGTGGCCGCTCGAGGCATCTTGCAGCCGCCGCGCCGGCGGCGTCGATTTCTTAAGCAATACTATGTATTACAATAATGAAGATAAAGTTTAAAATCATATGACACTGAAACTGCTCGCCTCGCCTCTGCCATTCCGGTGTGAATCGGCCCTAAATCAATGTTTAATTATTGTAATTTTATAAGTTCCATATTTTTCCATATTTCTATTTTATACTCCATATTTTTCCATATTTTTGATTTTTTAGTCCATATTTTATGTACATATTTTGGATTTTTCAATACATATTTTTCCGGGCCCTAATCATCACACTCTTAAACTATCATTTCAGGGTTTACCTAATGCGATAGTAGTGTATATAAATTAATTGTATTACAGTTACACGCTCCATGCTTACAGCCGTGATAACGAATTTGTATAGAATTGAGTAAGTATTAAAAAAAATTATGTATTGTTTTTTTTTATGTACTTATTTTAAAACCTTAATATTAATAATATTGATATTTAATGCAAGAACCTTAAAAAATGTTTTTTCAATTAATTATAAACAATGAAATTTAAATAAAGTCACGTGACTTATAAACGCGCCATGATTGAGATGTGACGTCACAATGTATACATTTCAATAGTACACGCCAATTTTTACCTTATTTCGTTGACGTTTAAGGTCAAAATTGTTTGCGCTAACTATAATACCAATCTACGTAGCTAAAATTTTTAGTAAATCCACAAACTGATTTTAAACCGTTTAGAAGTACGCGTCCAATTAAAACATTCGTTTGTTAAACAATACACGGTGGTATGTCAGTTCTACTGTTTTTAGTGTTCTGTGGTGAACATTAACAATGTGACGTCACACGCGCTAGGGTAGTGCGGGAGCTGCCGGCGTGTCTTCGGTATTTTTATTTTGAAATAACTTTTGAATTATTGCGAAAAACAATAAAAGAAAATTGTTTTGTTATAAAACTTATATATGATCTTTCCACTTATCACAAAATTATTTTTGTTGAAATACTCAATTCTTGGGTCTATTCTGTTAGTTATGACCTGGTTATGACTTATGAGTTATGACGCTTTAGCTATTTAACCAATTTAAATGCGCATGAAGATAATTCAGATCACGGGATATAGGAATTGTTTCATCATGAAAGAATGCACGTTACCCGCGCAATATATTTCTTTATTATATTAATTCGTTATTTTATACCTAAATCACAATTGTTTTTTCAGCTTCAGAATACTAATCTAATCTAGAATCTAGATTCTTCTTGAATATTTCTCAAATATAACGAACAAAATCAGGATAAGCACAAGTAGAGTTGCTTAATGGTAAAAGTTTCAAAATTAATAGCTTTTCTTCCATAATGTATAACAAACAACATGCGTTAATCATAATGGTAAATCAACTTTTGGGTTAGCTTACTTTTGTACGGTGTTACATAAAGCAAAATAATATTATACTTAGAAATCATACAAATATAAACAAATATATTATGATTTAATAAGATTAAATCTATGAGCCGAAAAAATGCACAATATTTCGACATATTTTATTACTTTCGGTTTGAACAAAATTTTCGAAGCGGCGTTTAAGTTTATACGTTAAGATCTAAAATTAAGTAAATGAGCAAAAATCTTACGTGAATGACACGTTAAAATAGATTTTGTCTTACAAAGCCTATAGGACTAATATTATTAATGTGAAAGTGAGTCTGTTTGTCATCTAGTTATCTTCATTCTATACTTCTCTTGTCCTTGTTAAGATGAAGGATAAGAGATTTTTATGGGCCATGTTTTATAGAAAACTAGATGACGTCCGCAACTCCGTTGCACCAAAATTCGTTTATCGTGCAGGAACCGTACATTTTCCGGGATAAAAACTATCCAATGTCCTTTCTCGGGACTCAAAGTATCTCTAAAGAAGAGGTAACAGACAGATAGAACAATTTCCCATTTATAATATTAAGTATGGATTTGTTTTTGACCAAAATAATTATAACAGTAACTAACATCGTGTATACTGTATAGGCTTTAACAGTAGGGTTGACAAAGGCCAGGCCAATCAAGTAATCTCGCACTCGATCTGAGATGTTCACCGACCCTAATTACTATCGCATCGTCACGGGCCCTCAAACCCTTTGTAGAACCTTCTAATCACTACTATATTGTAGGTGATGAATATTTTATGTAAAATAAGAGAAAATATGGTCCGAGAAAAGAGATATTTAGAGAGGGTGAGAAATCAAGAAATATGGCAGAAATCATCATTTAGATTTAAAAAAATCAAATTATACTACATAATATATAAAAATAGTTTTCTAAAGAATATTCACAAATCACAATTTATTCCAATAGTAACGTTATTCCAATAGTAACGTTTCCCTAAACTAAACGTGGTCCCTAAGGAAAAGTATACAAAAAACTTACTTCTTTTTTATGTAGAATATTATTCATCTTATAGTCCCCGTGGCACAAACATTTTATATTTGAGGTCTGTCCAGTCACATACTTCGGATATTTTTCCAGTGACAATTCCAAAAACTTGTCCAGTCTTCTTCTGATATCACCATCGAACTTAGCCACTGCCAAACTTGAAATTTTATCGACAAATTTTGTCCAATAGTCGTTAAATTCCAGTGACGCTTTTACTGTTTTAATATTCTCTTCGTAGAAATCTGGAAGTTTTTCTTCTAAAACAAAGGACAGTCCGTGGAATTTTGCGAGCTGTCTAACACCTTCCTCGGTAAACTCTAACGACATCACTTCGTCAATTGGTAGCGTTTTGTATCCTATTACGGCCAAATTCTCAAGAATTATGCACTCGGTGTTCGTTTCTTCGTAGCATTTGACCATGTTGAATCGATCTTCTACTGGCACTTTAGCTTCCTCCTGAAGCTTTTCAAATAATTTGAACAGCTCCAAATAGACGAAAACCTCTTTTCTGTACACTTCGTGTAGGGAGCACAGGATGAAGTTTTCGTTTTTGATAATGTATTTAAAAAATATATTCAGTTTTTTGTCACCATCGTCCGTTTCTCCTTTTATTTCTGATTGGAATAAATCACCCAAAAAATTACCGTCACTACATATCATTTTATTCGTCGTCTCTTCAAAAGTGTTGAAATTCTCTTTCTCTATTATTTTTTGTACAGATTTTAGTATGCATTCTGGTATTTCTTCTAATTTTTCGTCCATTTTGAAATCTCTGTTAAATATGAACTCTTTCTTGTTTAATTTCATCTGCTCCTTTGCCACTTGTGAATAGTAATTTCATACGACAGAAGCTACTATGAGAATGGAAACTCAAAGACATACTGAATTAAAGACTTTATAGATCAACCAACTCAATTAAATGGAAGGTTATGATGGGCCAGCACGGCACTTAACAAAACACAACTAGCAATTTTTGTGTTGACAAATATTTAGGTCAATAAACACTAATTGTATAGCGTATATATTTCGTTGGTTTTTTAATTAAAATATGAAAATATTTTATGACCACAAAAAATCAACTGAAGAATTTGGTGGTTTGTTTAGACAAACATTTAATTTTTCAGCTATTGATATTATGGAGATCATATTGTATAGGTACCTATACTGTTGGCTAATATATTTTAAAGAGTCACTTAAGTCTTATATAGGCATACAAGCTACTTACTACAGCCTAGTGACAATTTTTTTATATGTATATTTACTAAATAGTGGATATGTTACGGCTAATAGCCGAAGTGCGGCTACACCTAGTTTTACCCGGCTACAACTAGGTGCAGCCCGCCATATGCGGTTAAACTTAGGTATATCCTACATATCTTCGGTTACAACTAGATTTAGCCTTCATTATAGCGGCTAAAACTAGGTGCAGCCACACACCTGTGGTTAAACTTAGGTGTATCCTATTTATCATCGGCTAGAACTAGGTTTTCAGTTCAGTTGTTTTGAGATACTAATTTTGCGTTTCCCGATTGATGGAATTTACATGGAATAAATAAAAGACAGGGATGTTTAAGTGACATTTATTATTTATTATTTGACAGGCAAATATCTTTTAACAAAAAAGGCGTTATTATAAGTAATTAAAACAGAAAATATTATACATCTTCTCTTTAAAAACTAACAGAACTAGACAATATCTTTGGCGCAAAGATAAAAAAAATAAACATAAAAAATAAAGTTTTACTTCTTAACTATGAAAAAATCAACTAAGTCTTTGTCCTCTTCTCTCATATTTTTAAAACAAATAGGATAACTTTTTAACTCAGTTTTAATTATATAAAAATCAACAAATTCTCATATGTATCACTTATTTGAACAAGATAAACTTGAATGGCATCTGGAGTTACACAAAATACCGACTGCTTTACAGAGGCACTTTCTATTACCACATTTAGTTTTGCAGTGGCTTCTTTTGTATCCTTGTCCTCCAGTTGTAGATTGGGCATTAGCAATTTAGCGTAATGATTTTTTTTCGGGAGAAACAATATCAATATCTAAAAATTTCGTCTCGCATACAGTGAATTAATTCTTAGAAAATAATTCAGTAATAGATTAAAAGACGAAATTTCATTTCAGTTCATAATATAATTCAACACAATTACGAGTATAAATCTTGTTTCGGACTGGCATGGTTTATGGCTTCTCTAGGATAAGATATCTTATCTACCGGGGTGATGATACAAAATCGAATCAATCAGGAAACGCAAGATACGAATCTCAAAATAAAACCAAAATTAACTGAACTGAAAATCTAGTTCTAGCCGATAATAAATAGGATGCACCTAAGTTTAACCATCAGTGTGCGGCTGTACCTAGTTCTAGCCGCTATAATGAAGGCCTAACCTAGTTGTAACCGAAGATAAGTAGGATATTACCTAAGTTTAACCGCACGCGCATGTGGCGGGCTGCACCTAGTTGTAGCCGGGTAAAACTAGGTGTAGCCGCACTTCGGCTATTGGCCGTAACAGATATATTATTATACCAATTCATAAAACCCTGTTTCTTAAACAACACAATAAAGCTCGATATTCGATAAAAGTGCGATATCTAGCAGTCGCACATATTTTGCGCCATCACTAAATTTTAAAATTTTCAGTACCCGATAACTCCAATTAAAAAATATTTCATTGACGTATCAGTTTGAAGAATAGGCGACCTTGTCGGATGTAGAGCAATTGTCTTGATACTTGTTCTTGCGAGGCTCAAGGCCTGTCTTTTTATAGCTCTATAGGATGTTCTCCATCGCCATATATCAATTGTAGAGTTCCGTACATGACACCCACATTCGTTACATGATCATTAATCTAGCTAGACAGTACTCTTCCTTTGAGAGACGTTTTAATCTTTTAGCATCTGGTGCATAAAATACAATATACTTAATTTATTACTATTGAATGAAATGAATAGAAGTTATACTTCGACTTTAGTTTATTCTGATCCATCTGGTGCATAAAATGCAATATAATTTATTACTATTGAATGAAATGAATAGAAGTTATACTTCGACTTTAGTTTTATCTGATCCAAACGTATACTTGTCTTATTTTCTCTTAGAGTTTTAATTCTTATCTCACCAAAAACATGAAGTGTAATAATAGTATTTTAAAAAAATAAGACCGACTTCAAATTTTTGTACTATCAGAGAAGTTGATTCCTATGCAGATCGGGGATCTACGTAGTTTGGTTGCGTTACGTCAAACCCAGCCGACAGGTCACAATTGACACATTTGACCAAATAACGTTGGTCTATCAACTGCATAGGAATCAATTTCCTCGATGGTACGTAATTAAGAATTAAAATTCCCTTTCTCAAAAACTACAGAACCGATTTTTATGAAACTTGCAGTACTTATTCCCTAAGTTAAACAATACATAGTACAATAAAATAATCGGCCAAGTGCGAGTCGGACTCGCGCACGAAGGGTTCCGTACCGTTATAGAGCAAAAATAGGCCAAAAATTGCGTTTTTTGTATGGGAGCCCCCCTTAAATTATTATTTTATTTAAATATTATTTTTAGTTATTAAAGTACACAAATAATTAAGGCTTTTGTGAAAATTTCAAGTGCCTACTTGTTGTCATCGTTGATACCGAGCAAAAAATGTTTGAAAAATTACGTTTGTTGTATGGGAGCCCCCCTTAAATATTTAATTTATTTTGTTTTTTGTATTTGTTGTTATAGCGGCAACAGAAATACATAATCTGTGAAAATTTTAACTCTCTAGCTATTACCGTTCTTGAGTTACAGCCTGGAGACAGACGGACAGACAGACAGACAGACGGACAGACAGACAGACAGACGGACAGACATCGAAGTCTCAGTAATAGGGTCCCGTTTTTACCCTTTGGGTACGGAACCCTAAAAAGAATCACTAAAATCGGACGTGTGGTTCCGGAGATATGCGTGCACAAACATAAAAACATACATACATACATACATACATACATACATACATACATACATACATACATACATACATACATACATACATACATACATACATACATACATACATACATACATACATACACTTTTGAAATTTGGCACATTTGTTCAGAAGCTGTCATAGATTAACATAAACAAAAACTGGGCAGTTCTGGAAATATATCATACATACGCGTCAAATTGATAACCTCCTTTTTTTGAAGTCGGTTAAAAAAGAGAGACGAGTCTAATGCTAATCTATGCAATCTATCGTAAAAAGTTTTCAGACCAAGCGAAAATTTAAATCCCTAGCTTTGTTATCATCGAAGATATATAATATATATGGGATGTACGTATGGACCATGGACGCATAAAAAAGGCGGACGGAGTCCCACCATACACAAAACTGTGTCGTTCAGAGTCGGCCAGCTGGCTGTATGTACACGGTCCGCACGCACACATTCTTGCGCTAGTCCATACCATTTGACAGGCGTCAGAATGTGTGCGTGGCCGACTCTGAAGAAAAGTGAAGACACAGTTTTGTATATAACAAGACTCCGTCCGCCTTTTTTTCTACATTCATGTATGGGACTGTGAAAATTGTGAAATAGCCGCGAACCACTTCGAAAAAAGTATGATACGGCCGTACCTTTGCTTTAGGCTTGTCTGGGGCACAGCACTTAAGTCGCGCAAGACTTGAATGAGTCTTTATTAAAATAAAAATAAAGTTTCTGTCTTCCTTTTTGCGTTATGGTTAAAATAATCTTAATTAACGATGTACCATAAACGGTTTGCGAAGTTAGTGCACTTACTAAAGTGCTGTGTCTAGTCCATTACATCCATGTCGCTAGAGCTCGTTAAAACTTTCCTGGTTGCACAATGCATGTCCTCAAGCTACGCTGGTGCCACTAGAGTTTCTCTCTTTCTAAATCTATATCAACGATGGAGACGATACGATATATTATTATTAAAAAATATATATTGCTACGTAAGTTATACATCTGATATTCAGGGTGTTGGTTGTCGGATAATCAACACCGACTGCAGTCAGTTGCAAAAAAAAGATATACAGGGTGTAACAAAAGCAAGTGATAATAATATTTTAGGGTGTGTATGTGTCCCTTATATAGAGTTCACTGTGAAAGTAGCAGCGCTGAAAGAATTTTTTGTGATTTGTTCGGGCAAGCGTCCCCGCGTCCTTAATTTTTCCATACAAAGGTGAAAAAAAAACTCATTCAGCGCTGCTACTTTCACAGTAAGCTCTATACAAGGACACACGCACCCTAAAGTATTATCACTTGCTAGTTTTGTTACACCTGGTGTTAACGACAATGAACACATTCGTTATAATATTACTATACACGTTACCGGACGGAACTGCAGATGTCACCTGCACCTTTCATCTGTTTACTTGGAGAGGGGGCTTAGAAGCAACCATTGACGCGTAGGCGCGTCTTTACGCGTAGGCATACTTCCCTCTATTCGGTAAAAACAAAAAAGCGCGCTTCCTTGGCGTTATAAAGACGTGCCTAAGGCGGAATGTGGCCCCGACAGAATAAAATTAGAAAGAGTTGTTCGCCAAAGATACGACCTAAACAAAAGACTTACGTAAATATAATAAAAAGAAAACTCAAAAAGAAATATGTAAAAAGGTTTTCCAATATAGGAAACAACTTTTCATTTACCTACTCAATCCTTTTTCATTAAAAGAATTGGGTTGGAAAAGGTTTTTTGATAGTAAATATAATGATTTTGCATGGTATTTACCTAAGATTGGCCAGACAACTTAAAACTATTGTACATAATTATTGTATTATAATATATTAGAATGTAAACTTTAAGTTAATTTGATTATTCTTATTATTATATTTATAATTTTAGCGTCTAATTTTACAGTTTTAATAATGTTTTAGTTCATATTGCAGTATCAAAAATTTAAACCAGTGTGCAGAATTTATTTTTCTTTTGAAAGGAAAACTTATGTTTCTTTTTAAAATTCTTTAAAGTTCTCTGCGCTCGGTTGATAGCTGGTTGTTTTAAAATTGAGGAAGCATGACAAAACTTTATGTGCTAGTTTTAATCCGCAATCATTGTCCTGGGGCTCACTAGAAGGACGGAAAAAATAGTATAAAATAAACATAAAGTATTTTTATTTTCTCAAAATAAGCTTTCTCATAATAGTTAGGAACTTGTGTTGGGGTTGTCTCGCTCATCCACACTCAGTATAAGTTGTCATACTCTAGCTTTTAAGCTATTGCATAGCTCTTATCGCAGGCTTTGATAGCAGCAACCGAATCAAGAAATTCCGTAACAAATACACCAAACATTCGTCTAAAGTCGTTTCAGTTCGGCAGACTTCGGCTCGGGCTGTGTTGCTGCCAGACTTCGGCACGGTGTTTGTGCGTGCGACTAGACGAACGCGAATTATAACTGCATACGTTGTCAAAAAATGCTATGCAATCGCTTTACCGCGGCAATCCCCGATGCCACACGTATTTTTTCCGATTAATTTCACCACGGGTCCCAAGACTGATTAAGACGATTTCGGGTATGTCTGAGATTATATTATGAAAGGGTTTTTCGTACCTTTCGATCCCGGCGACATAAAACAAGGCCTTCGCATCTGTGGTGGGTAATACAATTTTTTTCAGAGCGAAGTAACCACTCTTCAAAAACTGTTTGGGACAAGATTTTAAATTTCCGCATAGTAGGTAGGTACGTTGTCCGTATATGTTACTCATCCACGGAGGAAATTTGTGGCACCAATCCCAACCATATCGCTCAATTTATGAGCAGCATTGGGCTAGGGACGGTACTCTAATAGGAAGAAGTCAAAATATACCTTCAAGGGTCGCAGTGACGTCAGGGCTACAATAACGGGCCTTCAGGACAAAAAAAAATGGTTGGCCTAGCGTATACGGCATTCTTTACCCGGGATCGATACCTGCACTCTCTCGAGTGCGAACCAAAGGTGTACCCACAAAGCCACGGACGCTTTTTACTATAGTAGGATCGGGGTAAAATCAATAATGAACAATAATGTTCTTTTGGGTATCAATTACCATGCAAAAAGCATACTAAAATTGTAAATGCGAAAGTATGTCGACTGTCTGTCTGTCTATCTGTTACATTTACACGCCCAAACCGCTGAACCGATTTTGCTGAAATCGGTATGGAGATACTATGAGTCCTGGAAAAGGACATAGGATACTTTTTATCCCGGAAAAATGGACAGTTCCAACGCGATGCGTTCATCGCGAATTTTGGTGCAACGGAGTTGCGGGCGTCATCTAGTTTCTTATAATCGTTTCAGAAAAACAAATTCACTTCTTAATCTATATTTATTGGTAAGATTGTATTGAAACCTGAGATGTTATTAATAATTCATTAGGCACAGTAAAATACGGGCAATTTGAAGACCTTGGCGGTATCGACCGGTCACCAAACATTACCCTTTCGATCGCCCCGCGTCGCCCTACTAAATACAATTGTACAAACACCGTAGGACAATTTTTATCTACAAGGTGTAACAAAAGTAAGTGATAATACTTTAGGGTGTATGTGTCCCTTATCTAGAGTTCGCTGTGAAAGTACCAGCGCTGAACGAGCAATTATTTTTTGTGATTTGTATGGGCAAGCCCGCCCGCGTCTTGAATTTTTTCATACAAAGGTAAAAAAAAGTTACTCTTTCAGCGCTGCTACTTTCACAGGGAACTCTATAATATAACTCATACACACCCTATTAGTGTAGTACTATTATCACTTAGTTTTGTTACACCTTGTATATATCTACTAATATTATAGAAAGAAAGTCTGTCTGTTACCTCTTTACGCCCAAATCGGTAAACCGATTTTGCTGAAAGGTATGGAGATACATTGGGTCCCGGGAAAGGACATAGGAAATTTTTTATTCTGGAAAAATATCGATAAACGAAATTTTGCACAACGCAGTTGCGGGCGTCAACTAGTATTATTATATTTCTTATTATTATAGATTATTTACTGTATGTGCCAGTAGCACCCTCTGCTGCGACCTTCATCATGAGCTGGTGACACCCTGTTTCGTATCCACATCCCCGTGACAGTGTCACCCAAGTGCCACAAGATCCATGTAGGTCTGTCAATACAAGAGAAGTTCATTCATAGGCCGATATGCTATGAATCAACTTCTCTTGCCTGACCTGCGTAATTTGGTCGCGTTTTGTCAAACCAGCTGGCCGATTCTGTATCGTACATTTGTGAGTTAATGACTGAGTTAGTAACGAAACGGAGGAGTGAGTAACGGAAAGTGCCACTTTTTGTATTCACTTGCATACAAAAGTGAGACTTTCCGTTGCTCACTCCTCCGTTTCGTTACTAACTCAGTGATTAACTCACAAATGTACGATACAGAATCGGCCAGCTGGTCAAACCCAGCCAACAGATACGAATTACATTGAATTGACATAATCCGAACATATGACGTAGGTCCGCCATCTATCAATGAATCAATTTCTTCGACGGTACATTTCGAAATGTAATTTTTATCCACCTCTGTTACAATAAATCCCGTGGAAATTGCCCCGGCGTTGCCTAAATTACTGTAAATTACTGCCATTATCGCCCGATGCTGATGGGGCCAGGAAGTTGTTCCCCATGTTGCCCTAGATTTGAATTCGAATGTTCAATGTGGGGACAAGGTATGCGAAGATATACCTTTCGGAACCTTTGTCGATTTGTGTCATAAAAAGGACATGCTTTACTTTTAATGCGTTCTACTATTCCTGTAGAACGCATTAATGGTCAAGTATCCATACTAATAATGTTACTAAGTGTCTAAGACACTTGGCTGAATTACGCCGGCGTAAATTTCGCCGCGTTTCAAACGCATACAAAATACGGACGGAACGCGATGGACGACACACTATGCCGAAATTCCGTCGCGAGCCGAACTTCCGTCGAGCCGAGTCGAGTGTAAAGTTCGGCAGCGATTCGGCGGTAATGTTTTGTTAAAGTTTGGATGTATGTATGGATGTATGTATGTATGTATGGATGTATGTATGTATGGATGTTTGTTACTCTTTCACGCAAAAACTACTGAACGGATTATAATAAAACAATACAATAATATAGATTATAGCATATACATCAGAATAACCCATAGGCTACAATTTTAACCGATTTTCGAAATGGGGAAGGTGTTATGTTAGTTTTTTTTATGTTCAACGATTACGGGTCAATTAATATTAGCGCAGAAGCTAAGTATCAAAACCGAACATAGCAAATCCAACCTTAACTCCAAAGCGTTAACGCACACATTATATCTGAGAATTTCTGAATCTGAGAAATTCCGCCGCGTAATTTCGGCTCTTCGCGTTATAGTGTGTCGTATCAGACGGATGCGGCGGAACGCAGCTCTTCTGATGTTGCGAGTGTCCATGGGCGACGGTAGTTGCTTACCATCAGGTGACCCGCTTGCTCGCTTACCCCCTTATTTAATAAAAAAAAAAACGTAATTTCGACCATGGAAATTACGCAGGCGTAATTCAGCCTAGTGTGTTTAGACATTTAGACTTAGACACACTTTCGCATTAAATAATTTAAATAATATTATTATAAACTAGCTGCCCCGGCAAACGTTGTTTTGCCATTTTAAGTATTTCTACTTCATCAGTTTATACAAAATCTTACCCCCTTTTTTGCTCCCCTTCAAGGGTTGGGGGAGGGGGGGGGTGATTTTTAAACACCAGATTTTGAGTTGGAAGAAGACAAATATATCTGCGAAAACCGTATGCAAATCGGATCAGTAGTTTTCGTGTTAAATCAAAAGTCTTATACAAAATCTTACCCCCTCTTTTGTCCCCTAAGACCGGTGGGGGGAAAAATTTTATAAACCAGATGTTAAGTTGGAAAAAACAGTTAATAATATGAAGTAAGTCCATTAAAGAAAAAAGTTTCATACAAAATCTGACCCCCTCTTTGCTTCCCTTAGAGGGGTGGCGGGGATGATTTTTATACACCAGATGTTAAGTTGGAAGAAGACGAATATGTCTGCGAAAACCGTATCCAAATCGAATAGGTAGTTTTCGTGTTAAAGAAAAAAGTTTGATACAAAATATGACCCCCTCTTTTGTCACCTTAGAGGGTTGGAGGGGAAATTTTTTATACACCAGATGTTAAGTTGGAAGAAGACAAATATATCTGCGAAAACCCCATTCAAATCGGATCAGTAGTTTTCGTGTGATGCTGGAACAAACATACAGACAGACAGACAGACAGACAGACAGACAGACAGACAGACAGACAGACAGACAGACAGACAGACAGACAGACAGACAGACAGACAGACAGACAGACAAAAAACTAACTAACTTTTCGGCTTCTATAGCGATGTAGTGGCACCCTCCGCTTATTATTTTTTGAATATCTTTAATGTACAGAATTGTCATTTCTACAGATTTATTATATGTATAGATGAGAAAATGTATCTGCCTGTCTGTCTGTTAACTCTTCACGCTCAAACCACAGGAACCGATTTTGCTGGGTATGGAGGTACTTTAAATACTGGGAAAATATTTTTAAAGTCCTACAGCCACATCCAGAGACATGCAATGATGATAAAACTTCAATTTAATGAAATAATGAATGGGGCTTATATCAAAATCTTTATTTAAATCATCATTATCATCGTCATCATCAGCCTATTGCCGTCATTTAAATGTACAGTTAATTAGTAAATATTTGTCTCTGAGTGCGGCAGTTAATTCCAGGTAAAGTATGATGATGATAAATGTAAATAAGCTAACGAGTCGTTAAATATGTATAAATAGTTAATTAACGGTAACACGGATGGCTGATGTCGAATTTCCCGAAACTTCGCTCGTTTGCCGCCATTTTGTTGCGCCATATTGAATGTGTTACAGGAAACTATCGAAAAGATTTATAAATTAAGTGATTACACCTATAAAACCCCTCTTATGGAGGTGGATTCTTTATCATTATGTCTGTGGACGCTTCAGTAATCGTTAATTTAGCCCCGTACTAAGTACCTGAAGGACTTGTGATATGGGTACCATGAGGTACCGTAAAGTACTTACTTACGAAGTATAATTATTTATCGTACAGTTTTCGTAGACACATGTACAGTTTTCGTAGACAACTCTATAGTTTTCGTAGACACATGTACAGTTTTCGTAGACACCTGTACAGTTTTCGTAGACACCTGTTGGGTTTTGTGGATATCTACAAGTTCGACGATCGTAGACATAGACGACGATCGTAGACATCTACAAGTTTTTGTAGACACCTACAATGTTTTCGTAGACACCTTTACTGTTTTCGTAGACACCTGTACAGTTTTTGTAGACACCTGCATAGTTTTCGTTGACACCTACACGGTTTTTAATATCACATATTAACGAACATAAAAGTTATACTATCATGGTTTTTAGGGTTCCGTACCCAAAGGGTAAAAACGGGACCCTATTCATGAGACTTCGATGTCTGTCTGTCCGTCTGTCTGTCTCCAGGCTGTATCTCAAGAACCGCTATAGCTAGAGTTCTGAAATTTTCACAGATTGTGTATTTCCGGTGCCGCTATAACAACAAATACTAAAATAAAAATAAAATTAATATTTAAGGGGGGCTCCCATACAACAAACATGATTTTTTTGGCCTTTTTTGCTCGTAATTAATAATGATAAGAGGTAGGCACTTGAAACTTTCACGAAGACCTTAAATATTATTGTACTTTAATAATTTATAATAATATTTAAATAAAATAAAAAATTAAGGGTAAGTAAATTAATTCCCATACAAAAAATACAATTTTGGCCTATTTTTGCTCTATAACGGTACGGAACCCTTCGTGCCGATTATTTACATAGCAAGCCCCTCCTGTAAAGTACCAATTTTTGAGTTTGCGTAGTATAAATTGCTGGTGTTAAAATATAATGAAATAAATGTCTAAATACATAAATGCCTTACAAAACCCAGAAAAGTATTTTCTTATTCGTGTTGTCCATTGCAATATGCGACCCGAAAACCCAGCAGTATGAGAATAAAGGCAATTTTGTTCCTTTGTCAATTTAAGGTAAGCTGCACGCTTAAATAACCACGATATTAAAGAAAATTTTCTATCTCAGCTACTAGCTAGGGAATAATAGAGACGGAATTTTATATTGAGTGCTACGTCCATAGTCTACGTCACTATGAACACGTCTTTACCCATGCTATCTCCTGTCTGAAAAAACAAATATTAGAAGGTTTAGGCACCCATATTAAGCCTTAGAGACAAATTATTTTTCTTTCTTGTAGTTTAATTAAACATATATTACTAAAAGGAACGATTTTTACGATTTTTGTTATTGCCAGTAGCAATAATTATTTTACTCAGTAGTTTAGGCGCTACTGTGATTACTGCGCAGGAAAACAACGAAATAATAATATAACAATATACATACGCAAACGCTAGTGATAAGTTCACGATTACAATATTTAACATTTTACAATACTCTTGGGTATTAATTGAAATGAATAAAAAATAATCAACAAATGAAAACCCTCCTAATACACAATATTTTATGATTGTTAGGGTGGGTTGCACTAACTTACTTTAACTGTAACTGTAACTTTAACTATAATTACAGTGCAAAATGTCAAATCTTTGGTTAAGAACGCCATATTTAACGATAACCATAACCGTTCATACTGTCGAAATTTTTTCGTGAAAATTTACAATGGCTCAAAGCGTTGTTTAAATAACAAATATTTTTCCTGTCGATTATTACGGATAATTCAATTTTTATACTCTCAGTCCCATTAATTACTGTAGCTTTAATAAAAAAATAAACTCAACAGACATCTGTCAAATTCTGTGGTCAAAGTTAAGGTTAAAGTTAAGTTAGCCTTAATCTATAACCATAACTTTAACCACGCCTCTGGTGCAACCCTCTCTAACATAAGTAGGTAAAATGATAAAACCCTAAAGAAAATAATACGAATTCAATATCATACAAATGTAAAAATTGTAATCCTCAAACTTGTGTTCAAAGGCGCGTCGTAAATAGTTTTCGTCACGTACCTCAAGTCTCAACCTTTTCGGATATTTTCTAGAAACATCGACGTCTTAGAATTCTATAACACATTATCCTCCATTCCTCGTTTTACTTCGAAGAAGATTTTGATAGTTTTATTCTCAGGTAGTTACAAACATAATAAAGTGGAGAGTGTAGAATATAAGTGCTAGATTGTTAACACCTAGAACAAAAGTTTTAGAACATCTCTGGCCGGATTTATATGTGTCCGCGCGGACGAGCGGTTTGGCCGCTACACCGCGAGATAGTATGTTACGATATATTTAAACAGCGGCGCGGTCACGCTATCATTTACATACAATAATTACTTGTGATCTTGAAGTGTACTGTACCTACTCGGCGAAACATGGCCGTAGCGGTCATTGACTCCCTGTCAAAAACTTGTCATTTTCTATACAAACCGTGATTTACAATGAAGCGTCAGATGTTTTCAATCGCGGCTTTGTATAGAAAATGACAAGTTTTTGACAGGGAGTCAATGACCGCTACGGCCATGTTTCGCCGAGTAGAGTATAGCCGTCCCGAGCGTTCGGGTGGACGTATCGAGCCGAAGGCCGAAGCTACGGTAAGGCGACTAATAACAATAAAAAAGTTGGTGTGAGTAATGGCGGGCCTAGAGTAGTTATTAATTAATTTAAATTAGAATCAATGTAGGTAATATGAGTTTTTTGTCCACTGTCCAGACAACTAATATTATATAAAATTATCGTGTCACAGTGTTTGTGCGCGAACTTCTCCAAAATGGCTCATTGGATTTTAATGAAATTTTGTATACTTACGTTACATTAGTTAGGCCTGAGAATAAGTTTTTATCTACTTTTTATATTGATAATAGAAATAATTTATGTGGCAAAACAACGTTTGCCGGGTCAGCAGTTTAGAATTGTAGGGAGGCTGTTGCCTGTTGGCCGCGATTTGTGGTTCAAAGCATTCCATAAACTTTTGACAGAGGATACAAAACTTTCATGTGAACTTTTTTTATAGGAACATGGTTTATTTATTGTAAGAGCAGATACAGATATATTATGCCACAACAAGGAATGATTTTCTACCGTAAAAAGACGTTTATGTGCATATCACAGCCTGTTACGTTTATCCACTATCCAGCCCATAAATATACTTAAAAACTACATTATTTCATACAATTTTTGACACTTTTTTACGTATTTCTAGTTGAACGTATACTCTTGTTCAATTTCCCAAAGGCGCTATATTTTTACCGTAAAGGTTGCTCAAATATCAGACCAGTTTCAAGCGATAAAACCTTCCAGATTTTTCCTTTGTGTTCGAAATTCTTAGCGGAAGTAGCTGTAAAAACTACCAAGTTGTTGAATGTAAAGAAGTTTAAAGTTTAATTAGCGACCGACCCAATTCGAGAGATCTGCTTGACGCCTTATTGATTGCTTTACATTCTTCAGGAATTTTCGTTCCGAGTCAAGATGTTATGCAACTCTCTTGTACTTCAGTGCCTTTTTTGTACGTTTTGTTTGTAACTTAAATTGTAATTAAAAGGAAATGCAGCAAAAAATATTAATTAATTTTAGTTCAAACAAGGTTGTTACTCTTTTTTTTATTATCGTTGCAGTGGGAATTGGGTTATGTGCATAAAAGTTTTATATACGTATACCAAATTTAATAAAATCTATTTAGCAGTACTAATGTTGTTAAGAGATTTTAGCTTAGACAGACAGATAGAAACTTTCGCATTTTTGTAATATTGTTACAATATATTATAATATACTAGCTCTCCTGGCAAACGTTGCTTTGCCATAATAATATATTTGCCATATTATTTTATTGAAGTGACTAAATAAGTATGTCACCATGGCAACGTCGATCGCTATCCCGTCGCACAAACAATGGTCGATGTTAGTCTCAGGTTGTAATAATTTACTATTATTTATTCAACAAATGCACTTATCAATATATAAAGTACCGAGTAGCCGATTCTCAGACCTACTGAATATGCATATAAAATTTGGTAAAAATCATTAAAGCCGTTTCGGAGGAGTTCGTGGACTAACATTGTGACACGAGAATTTTATATATAAGATTGTAATAATATTATTATTTTTAAATAAATCAGTTACATTGTAACATAAATGTTACAATGAAACTGATTTATTTAATCACGTCATAATTTTGCATGAAATCTTGTTTACCGAGGTAACCGCAAAATTACCAAGGTTGCCCTTAATGTTGCCAGTTTTAATTATTTAGCCGTAAGTTGGTAAGTTGAGGTCGCTGGGGGAGAAATTATGTATCATTTGAATATTACATCTGCTGTTATGCTTTGTTGTTGTTCATCATCAGATTATTCTGCCTTGTCGTTCGAAAATACTCTAGCTTACTAGATGACCAAATTTTGCGCCAAAATTCGTTTATCGCGCGGGGACCGTACATTTTTCCACTATGCAAAGTATCCTATGTCCTTCTCCGGGACTCAAAGTATCTCTATACCAAAATATTAGTATGGATACAATTTATTTAGCTGAAAAATATAAAAACAGTTCCGTCAAACAAACTTCTAGATATATTCCATCTATAACTACTTTCTGACAAGCTTGTTCATAGAAATAATTTCTTCATCACATCAGCTCGTATAAATCCAACCAAGATCGAAACATATTTTTGTCACAAACACATAGACACACACCCACACAAGTCTCTTCTGATATTGTTAGTGCTACAAATCTCATCACTGAACACGTGATGATTATAATAGACGGGTCTTTATTAATTAAAACTATTAATTAATTAACAATACCGAGTTCGCTAGCAAATTATTTCATTTAGCTAATGAGCTTGTTTATAACGAAGGTATGTTTATCGATCCTCATAGTTTAATATGCTTTGGCTTCATAGTGCCTATAACGTATTAAATATAGGCTCATTCTGAACCAAGCGATTCAAAATATTATATTATGCTTGTTTTGACTGACCAATCGTTATGGTCCAGTGAGTTAGTTTAAGGTTAAAGTTTTAGGTGAGTTTAAGGCCCCTTACACACTGCGACTTTTAACAGCGTTGCAGTCACGGTGTTGCAGCATCGCGACACCAGCAATTTATGCATCGATGTTGTCGCGCGTTAGTATCGATACACACGTGCGACACACAGATCCTACATCACTACAGTTCAATGGTCAGCTTCTGCATCGCGACGGCATCGCTACTGTATCGCGACAGCATCGCGACTGTATCGATGCTTAAAGTAGCGCAAGTGTGTAAAGGTGGACCATTTGCGACTGCATCGATGCTGCATCGTGACAGCATCGCGACTGTATCGCTGATAAAATTTGCAGTGTGTAAGGGGCCTAAAGGTCAACTATTACACCCGTGGATCACCAGACCTTGACGAAGCTCATCCTAGGGATGGGGAGTATCGATAGTTTAAACCTGGGAGCTTAGCTCGGATTTTTCCTGGTGATACCTTAAAAGCATGGTTTTCCAACGATAAAGCTAGGTTCATCACTTTTTTTTGCTTCCGAAAGCCCCTATATAGTCATATACACTTTCAGGTATTATCTAAGAAAAAATTTACAAGATTAAGGGCCTGTTTCACCACTTCCTGATAAGTGCTGAATAGACTATCCACCACTTAACTTGACAGATGAAGTATGCAGAATATGCTATTTTCAGCTTTTTTGACAGATTCGCCATACTTCATCTGTCAAGTTAAGTGGTGGATAGCCTATTCAGCACTTATCAGGAAGTGGTGAAACAGTCCCTAACTTGGTTAAAATAAAATAAATGTAGTTATCGACTACAGACACGTTGTGAAAATACTTGTGAGTTGTGAATATTTTAAGTCTACCATTAGTGTTATTTTATCAGCTTTTTTCAACCACTTTAAATTTTATACTTACAGACAAAAAAACAGAAAAAATATTCCTTTACAATTTCTAACGTAAAAACCGAATAAACCTCGGAATCTTTTATGAAAAAATAAGATTTCATAGCGAAATCTTGGATGTTAAATTTGAATATTTGCAAAGAACCGCATAGCTTGTTTGTTACCGGCGAGCTGAGCGTATAAATAGGTGAATCAGAACCACAATGGAATAGTGATGTACCACTTACGCCATTGTTGTTCTGACATGTCGATACATCGATATTAACTTTACTTCACTATATTATATATACGTACCTAATACTTATCAGATATAGTTACTGTGGCAGTATCCACAATTATTAACGCCACATTCCTGTATCGCGCCATCGAAGTTTTCTAACACCTGAAATCAATTACGTTGGCTTCGGCCTGACCGGGATAACACCTCGCTCGGCCGGAAGGTCTTCCTTTGGGACCTTCACTCATACGGCATATCCTATATAACAAAATAAAATATTGTTACTCTCTTAATTTAGGAATGAATATATTGTATCTTATTAAAATATTTCGATAGTATTGATACATTTACTGTCAATCGTGTGATCAATTTTTAACATCAGAAATGGAAAAAAGGATTTAATAAATGTTAAATCCTAATTTCTAACGTCCTGAAAGTGACTAATGAACCAACGCTTAAGATTCGTGTATCCAAACATGTCTACGACCGTATTTTAAAATATTGATGTACTACTTCCGTGCACACCATACAAACCAGTACCTACCTCATAAAAAGGGTAAAGGATTTGAAAGCCACAACACAAAAGGCTCTGCTTAATGCTAACGCGACCGCCGACTGTGGTTATTATAAAATTTCCGAAACGATGAAACGTAAAACATAATTACCGCTACATAATAAGTAAAAAGGTTTTATTATAGAAATTTTGTTGTTAATTTATTCAAATGTCGCGCGATATGCTGACTTTGTAATAAATTTTAGGTCGTTAAATATTTTCGTTTCCATTTCATATTTTCTAAGCTAAGAGCTTGCTATACAAGTAGATATCTTGGTATTGAATTTCTGATTAAAATCGATTTTTACATTGGCTCTACAACAAACTAGTTCATGAATCATGCATACAAGAAAATTCAATTACTACAACAACTATTATGAAATAACCTAAGCGTTAAATTAGTCGGAAAATATACGATATTTTTCTGACCCGTTTTCCTTAACATTTTGTTTGTTCATCGATAAGATCCAATTTCCGCCGCCCAACACTATAAATAGTAATCTTTTAGCCGTTCGAGCTCGTATGAAAACATTTTTCGGCCACACTAAAAACATGTTTGCGATAAGTCCGAAGATTAAAGGCCTCTATAATTAATGATTCAATTCCAAATATCCCCAAGTTTCAGCAAAGTTGTTCAAAAATTAAACTGCTCGAAATTGTGAATCTCACCATCATCAATTTCTATTAATTGTTACTTGACAGATTTCTTGTAGAAAGTTTACCCATAAATGCCAAGATTATTGGGCTTGTTTTCGGATTTTCATTATCCATAATGGCTTTATTGTTAGACAATGTTGAATGCATTTTCCATTGAAACTTTTGACAATGGTACGAATACCTTTTTACCTTTTCAGTTAAGGTTGAAGCTGACGTTTGACCTAAATAATACTTAGTATTAAATTGATCTACAGGGTGTAACAAAACTAAGTTATAATAGATACTTTAGGGTGTGTATGGATATTGGGTACCCTATATAGAGTTGTGAAAGTATCAGTGCTGAAAGAGTAACTTTTTATTTACTTTTGTATGGGAACATTCATGACGCTCGGCCTTCGGACACTTGGACTTGCCTTTATCACAAATCATAAAAAATAAATAAAATCACGTTTAACGCGTATGTGCAGACGAATGTGCGAGATTTCACATCATTTCATACAACGCGACGAATTCTAAAATGCGGTGCGTTTGGCGCGTGCGGCTGATATATTAATATTAATATGTGCGATCACCTTAATTAGGCGGTCTAGATGTTCTTCTCTATATTGATTAATACTGCGATGTCAGCTTACGAAGTTTCACACGGTTCCTTTTGTTCACAGATCACAATGTGCACACGGAATTGAATAAAATGACAGCCGAGACCATGTACCTGCAACACAAGGTGCGCTACAAAAGGACGGTGAAATTCAAAATCAATACCTACCGACTATACTCCTCGATCGCGGTGGTCATCCTAACTTCGTTGCCTTATATCTCTACATTAAACCTTCCGAGCGGGGACCCCGCGCCTGGTAGGTCCCCGGGACCACCTTTCGAGACGAACGTCGAAACGCCTGTCGTCGAAGAATACGACGATTTGACGACGGACGTGTCAACTGTCAGTGAGAGTGCGAGTGAGATGACGGGTGACGTGTGTGAGATCGTGAATATCCCGAGTGACAGTCCGGAGGTCGTGACGCTGGGGGTCTCGGAGAGTGACGTGAATATCACGTTCAGCCATCCAGTGTTCGACACCAGCGTACTCGTCCGCGGAGTTGTTTACGATGGTAAGTTTTTATCTCTTTCTAGAATATATTCACCTCTTTCTTCTGATTATTATTTGGGGACCTTATGGTGAAGCCAAACGAACGTAATTTGTGAGTTTTGAGTCGTAGAATTTCTGCCGCGTAATCTTTTCATACAATCATGACTCACAAAATTACGGTCGTGTGAATCAAACAGGACTTTTGTATGAAACTGAATGCAGCAGAATTCTGCCGAACCGAAATTCTGCGAACCACAACTCACAAATTACGCTCGTTTGGAGAGTAGACTGGCTGAAATCATAGTATTATCAAACGGTTTTCGTCGTTGGTTATCACTGTTGATCCTGGCGACAAAGAAGTATAGTGGATTTTAGCCAGCGATTAGCCCGTAAAAGGCAGTTTTGTTTAAACCGTACACTGTACACATCGCATATTATATAACTGCTGTGATTGCTTTATAACATATAACCTTTTTTTTGATGCGCAGGGAAACTATAACATATAACCTACCCCAAGAGAGTAATGAGTCGAAAATCTGCTATAATGGTCGATTTACACGGGTGACTAACGGGTCGATTTTAGTCACCCGGCAAGTCACCAGTCGAATCGCCTGTCCAAGTCGAATCGCCACCCCATTTACACGGGTGACTAACGGGTCGATTTTAGTCACCCGGCAAGTCACCAGTCGAATCGCCTGTCCAAGTCGAATCGCCACCCCATTTACATAAATCGCCTGTGACTAGTTCATTCTGCGTGAAAATGTCGCGTCTGCGCTCGCTACAGTAGTATTCGCAGCAAGCGATCGCTTGCGACTGAGCGTTTACACGGTCGATTTTAGTCACCAGCCGCATGCGGCCATTGGCCGCACGACTTTGGGGCTTGCGACTTTAGCCGCATGCGGCGTAGTCGAATTGCCATTTACACGGTCGATTTTCGCCGTGCGGCGTAAATCGTGCGGCTTTAGTCACCCGTGTAAATCGGCCATAACGCAACTTAGTCCATATCTTTCTGTTTGTTTAGACCTCTGGTCAGAATCGCAATTTTTTTAACCTTTTTGAAGCTATCGCAATAAAACAAACAGTTTTAAACTGTACGAATAACAACGCAATCAAAGGATTATACTATTCTAAGCTACCAAAAATTAAACAAAAATGCTCCTATTGTTAGAAAATAGTCAATGTTTTTCGTTATAACATTATAGTGGTTATTGCGTTGGCAATCATATCTGGAGCGTCGCACGGTCGTCTCTGTCAATATTTCCCGATAATAACGGTCTGTCCCACAATTTCCACTTATTTGTCTTGTGGCATGTCGGCTGTCGGATAATACTGATGTTGGAAATACATGGGAAATATTGAAATCCGTATTAAGTAACAATAACACTGTTTACTAAAATATTAAGCTATACAATGTTTTGTCGCTGTCAATCCTCTGTTCCAACGTATTAGACAATATAGTAAAGGAGCGTCCATAAATTATGTGAGGTGTTTTTTTTTTATTTTCTGACGTCAGGTCTAACAAAAAGATAGAGCTAAATAGTTTTTCGAACTTTTCGTTCGATTGGAGTTCATCGATTTTGTTACATTTATTTGTAACTTAAATATTAAAATCGCTAAACCGTAGAGCAGTTTCTTGAGAAGAATTTGAGAGCTGAAAATGAGAACAAAACTCAACGCTTAAATATGTTTTACGACAACATCAAGAACATTCATAGCAAGCAAGAACATCATTCGATTGAGCTGATCAACACGAGCATTAATCACGCTGTTATGGCTGTCACACAGTCCATAACGATGACGACGTGGACTGTATGATGATTGATGATGATGAATTTCAATACGCAGATGAGCCAGCCTCGCTGCTCTAATTAAGCTGCCCTTGGAATAAATTGGGATTCCAAAGCTTCACAGCTTGTACCGAAGCTTTAGACTGTACAGCTTCCGAAGATGTAAGACGAAGAAAACTCTTTTTTTTTTTTTTTTTTTAATCAATTTATTTAAGGGGTTTTGTCGGTGACCGACAATGCCACCCCCATAAAGCTTATAAACAAATCAACCACAGCATAATATTATATACTATCTATACCTAAATATTACTTACAACGAAATCTAAATAAATGTCTAGTAGGATACGGGCTTCCCTTGAATTAGGTGAGGCTAGAAAACTATTACAGACTCCTATATTTCCTAAAAGATCATCACCGAGGCTACCACGTCGGGATTCGCCCCGACTACACTCCATCAATACATGTTGTACATGTTCAGGTGTTCCACATAATGCACAATTTGGAGAGTCAACCTTACCCATCATAAATTTGAAAACGTTTGATGGAATGTGGCCGGAGCGCAATCTTAACATTGCTACTATATCTTTTCTAGGCATGGATAATCTATCAAACCACGGGTAACGAGGAGGCTCCCATTGTATTGTTTTGTACCATATTCCCTTACTCAGCGACCGCTCATCAAAATATTCTTGCCATAGTTGTCGACATTGTACTTTAACTTTACCTAGCAATTCACTGTGCAAGGGAAGACAGCGATAAACGATTCCCTCAATCAAAGCCTGTTTGGCCGCGCGATCTGCCTCCTCGTTTCCCCTGATACCGACGTGCGAAGGGATCCATTGCAGCGTTATATGACGATTATCTTTTTGCAGATTACTAATAAGTTCTAAAATGCTATAGGCTATAGGGTGACATCGAAAACTCGAGGTTAACCTAGCCAGGTGTAACAACGCACTCTTTGAATCAGTAAATAAAACACATCTATTAAAATCCTTCGAAATAATGTACCTTAAGGCTTTATAAATCGCAATCAGTTCACAGTGCATTATAGATATACTACTGCATTCTATTTTATACTTAATATCTACATCTGTCTGCGGGTCATAAAACGCTGCACCGGTCCTTCGCTCGTCCCTTGACCCATCAGTAAAAATTTTATAACATTCATTGTATTTCTTATCTATATAATTCTCACAAATTAATCGTAATTCATTCCTATCAACAGATCTTTTGCAAGTAACAATTCCTTCCACATTCGTTATAATACATTTGGTTAAGTCATAACTACTTATCCACGAGTCTAATAAATATATACATAATTTAGGTACAGTTTTAATTTCATATTTTTTAAACATAAAATTAATTGAAACTAATTTAGGGATCTTTTTTCTACGCCAATATGGTTCTTGCATACAACTTTCGAGCTGTTCCAATATTCGAACATTCAATTCATTTTGTAACGACTTTGACTTAAGCCAAAACTTAGCTGCTAAATACGTTCTGCGTATATGGAGTGGTTGTAAACACAACTCGTTCTCCATTACATGTGTCGGTGTACTTTTTATAAATCCTCCTATAATTCGCATTGCTAGGTTTTGAACACGATCTAATTTTAATAAATGTGAATCAGCACTAGTGTCATATAAAAAACAGCAATAATCGAGTCTGCTTCGAATAATCGCTATATAAAGCTGCCTAAGATGTTTCGGGTGAATACCCCAATCTGTCCCTGCAAGTATTTTAAATAAGTTTAGGTATTTTAAAGTTTTATCGCGAATACTTTGAATATGATTTCCCCACCTTAAGCCTAAATCCAACCGCATACCAAGATATTTCACAGCATATACCTCTTCAATACGTTCACCGTTAACATTCAAATTAATATTGTTTTTCGACAAACCTCTTCTAAACATTATAACTTTTGTCTTGCTGCTCGAAATATTAAGACCTATATTATTTACTAAAGTAATGAAAGTATCTAAAGCCTGTTGTACCAATAACGTTGATCTGACTAAATTAACTCCAGTATGATAAATAACGAAGTCGTCTGCATATTGCGACTTAAAAACTTGGATAATGCTGTGACATATCCGGCCTGTGGAGATATTAAATAACAAAGAAGATACGGGATCACCTTGTGGAATGCCTATCCCTGTTGTTCTGCTTAATATTTCATTATTCGACAAACGAATACATAAAGTTCTGTTATGTAAATATTGCCACAAATAATTACAGATATCAGACCCTATTTCAATTTCATCTAACATTTTCATCAAACAAGATACATCAATATTATTGTATGCACTTTCGATATCTATAAAGCAAGCTACAGTCGGGTGCCCTTTGGTAAGTCCAATTTGTATTCTTGATACCAATCTTGATAAATTATCAGTACAAGATCTAGAGCGTCTAAATCCTACAGTGTCTTCTGAAAAGAAGTCATTTTTTTCCAAAAACCAATCGAGCCTTCGCGTTATAATTGTATGAAACACTTTGCAAGGACAAGACAGTAGGGCTATTGGTCTAATACCAGATGAGGACAAATTTTCACTACCTAATTTCGGAATTGGAACAATGACAACCTCTTTCCATTGCTTAGGAACAAATCCAGAATTTAAGAATCTATTATATAATGTAATTAAAACTAACTTACCTAATTCGGGAAGATTCTTTAGCATTGAATACGAAATGTTATCGGCCCCTGGAGCTGTATCTGAGCTTTTTATACAATTTACGAGTTCATGGACCGTAATCATGCTACTCAAATGTTGGTTGCTACTCGTAGAGGTGAACTGAGGCTTGTCAGGAGTAACAAAATCAGGAGATAATGAATTTAAAAGTTTTTCAAGCTCACTGCGATTAATAGGCGTCCTACTCGATTTATAACCCTTAATCCACCTCATGCGCATCCACATTTCTCTCGTTGATGTTACATTGCTCATACTGTTGCACATATCTTGCTATGCTTTGCACTTCGCTTGACGAATATGACGTTGCGACTCTGCTACTCGTTCTTGTAGAACTTGCAAATTATTCGGAGTAGGGTTCCTACGAAAATCAACGAGTGCTTTTCTTCTTAAGGCTACTAAGCGTGAAAGATCCGATGTCCAATAGCTTTTAGGTTTAAATCTTGCTCCATTAAGTGGATTTGTAGCAATCTTAGTATAAGGTATATGACTATCAGCAGAATGATTTATAATTTTTATGAAACTGTCATATGCCATTTGGTTATCCTCTGGTATTACATATTGACTTAGCTCTTCTTCAATCTTTTGACGATACTTAAGCCAATCAGCCTTACGATAGTTACGACGACTTTGAACAGAACTTGCGGAAATTATGTCTATTGTTAATTTAATCACGCAATGATCGCTATTTAAATTTTCGTTCATCACCTTCCAATCAAATTTAAGAGCTATATCAGCGGAAGCCAGCGATATGTCTGGTGAAGTTTTTTGAATAACCCCATCGACTAATTTTAAACGAGTATGGTTACCATCATTTAACAGAATAAAATTACTGTCCAAAATTGACTCAATAATTTGATTGCCACGAGCATTCACATATGTTGACCAGTTCAGGTGATGTGCATTAAGGTCTCCGGCAATAAGAGTTTTTTGGTCTAGGTGCGAAAAAATTTGGTCCCAGTCGTCGGAACTAACTTGAGCAGTTGGACTACAGTAAATAGATATAACGTTTTGTAAACAATCACAATTATGAATAACAATGTGAACAATTTCCAACCCAGTCTTAGTAAAGGATATATTACATTGTTGCGCCCGAATTGACCAATGCGTTAGTATAGCTGCTCCACCCCAGCCATCCTCGCGATCACACCTAAAAATATTATATCCAGGGATACGAAAAGTGCTTCCAGGCTCAAACCAAGTTTCGCTCACTATTGCCACATGTATCTTTTCTTGGCGTAACAGAGCTTCAAAGATAGCAGATTTAGAGCGTAAGCTATGGGCATTCCATTGTAATATATTGACTGTCGAAAAAGCTGTAGTGTCACAATTTGTAAGTCTGTGAAATGTTGTACTATCCATGTTTGTTTAAAAAGCTTAAACATGGAAACTCGGAAACATACTTCAAAATATATGACACCAACTCTTCAAAAATAAACTGAACACAGGTTTTAACTTTTCCTTCCCACGACAAACTTTTTTCTAATATAACTTCCTTTAGCCTATTAAATAAATGCTTCCACCAGCTTTCTCCCTCCCTATTTTCATTCTCCTTCTCTTTCTTTCTTTCCTCTTCGTTCTCTTCCTCCAAACTTTCTAGGTTAATACTTTCTTCTACTATCATTTCTTCATACTTTTGTTGTCTTTTAGCTTTTATTTTGTTTTTATTCCTTTTCGTGATGCTTGCATATGTCTGTCTACCATCTTCCTTTGGCTCTATTTCTTTATCATTTTCTTGATGCTCTGCAGCTTCTATATTTATATCAGCCGTAGTTACTATAAGGTTGTTTTCAGACATAACAATAGGTGAAGGTTGCGAGTGAGACATCTGATGATTCGCTGAGTATGTCATGTACGCCTGTCTATAAGAACAACTTTGGTCCGCCATGATGTCTCGAATCTGCTTTTCCCTTTTATATACAGGACAAAATTTGGACAGTGCCATATGCCGGCCTCCACAGTTGTTGCACTTAAATCGTGTGGTATCACAATTCGCATGGTCATCTCCACATTTTGGGCAAATTATTTTAGTTGACGAACATAACTTAATTAAATGACCGTAACGCCAACATCGCGAGCATTGTGTTACTGGGGGCACGTAAGTGTGTACTTCAGTACGAATATCAAAAACATATATGTACTTTGGTGTAGAAGTTCCTTTGAAACAAACTCGCACTGACTCACTATCTTCCCAGTGCCCATCTAAAGTATTCTTGCGCTTCAGTCTTTTAATACCTAATATCATCATTTCACAATCCAATCCCTCTAATATTTCTTCATTTGTTAATTGTATATCAATCCCGTTAATAACGCCATATGACTGACTTAAATCCAACGACCGTTGACATTTCAGGCCATTTTCATTAAAACTTTTACAGGTCACTAGCTTTTCGGCACTGTCATCATTTTTAAACAAAATCAAAACCTTAAAAGGGTTGACATATTTAACCCTAGATATATCATTAATTCCAGCCTCTTTCAACTTTTTCGCCAACATAAATTGTTTAGGCATCCTCTCCGATGATGACAAACATACTTCCACATACTCTTCTGGTATTCTAGTAAAGTCATCTGCATTAGTCGACTTCGCAAACCTACCTTTTTTTCCAACTGTCGTCCATAACTCGTCTACGTCTAAAAGTCTATTTCTTTTCAAAGACTTTGCACTTGTCTCCTCAATTTCGGAACTCATAATCGTATCACATTCCAATCTATTTATACTATTAACTCCATCGTTTTCCACCACCGACAAACACTCATTACTCCTTATCAACTCGTCACATTGGTTCATAATTTCATTTAAATCATGTTCTTCGCTCATCTTGTTATTTCCATTCATGTTTATAGTCCAATAGATAAGATAAGCGCATTGTGAAAAAAAACAATGCACTCGACCACACACAAAGTTTATTAGCTATCAAAACAGCGAACCGAACGCGATCGTATTGCTAACCGGTTTTAACGCGAGCAACAATGCACACGTGCACTCGGTACTGCGTCCGCGCGCGTCCTGAAGAAAACTCTTCAAATCTGAATAGTTGAGTGTAGACAAGAAAAAAGTTGAGATGAGATAGATCTAAGTTGAAAGTATACACTATACAGGGTGTAACAAAACTAAGTGATAATATTTTAGCGTGTGTATAGTTAATGGTGCTCCCACACCGCCGTTAGAAAATGTTTGCAAACATTTTCTAACATATAAACATTTACTAACAAATGTTGTCAATTGTTACATTTTGTTAGGAACTGTTACTTGTTATAAGTGCTCCTACACTAATCGAAAATATTTACTTATGTTTAGTAACATTTTATAACATTTAAATCTAGTATTGGCTCACCGCATACCCCGTCGTCCTATATAAAAGGTTTACAAATAAAAGCTAACACAATATTTTTTATTTTGTTATAATTTGTTTTGCTATAATTTGTTAACTTACGTTTACTGAACATTTTCTAACATGAAAACATTTTTAACATTTTTTAACATTTGTGATTAAATGTTTGCTAACAAATGTTTACTAACGTTACTAAACATTTTCTAACTGCGGTGTGGGAGCACCATAACCTATATAGAGTTTGTTGTGCAAGTAGCAGCGCGCTAAAAGTGTAACTTTTTTTTAATTTCGTATGGGAATATTTATGACGATCGGGCGCTTGCCCATGCAAATCACAAAAAAAGTCTCTTTCAGTGCTGCTACTTTCACAGTGAACTCTATAAGGGACACATACACATAATATGTATACTTGATGACGCTTGCAAAATATTCTTTGTGCAGAATTACATAATATTTCCTTGTCGCACAGGAAAGGCTTAAGGTACATCTTGTAGCAATCCATACTAATATAATTAATGCGAAAGTGTGTCTGTCTGTCTGTCTGTTACCTCTTCACGCCGAAACCGCAAAACCGATTTTGCTGAAATTTTGCATGGAGATACTTTGAGTCCCGGGAAAGGACATAGGATACTTTTTGTCCCAGAAAAATGTACGGCTCCCGCGCGATAAACGAGTTTTGGCGCAACGGAGTTGCGTGCGTCATCTAGTCAAAACATGGTCAAAACTATAATTTCCTGAGCCTCATCATTTCACCAAAACTATAATTTCCAGGGTCATCCGGTAGGATATAGAACTGTTCACCGGACAGTCACAAACAGACTAATTAACAAGCTCTCAGAACATAATTAATCAAGAGGAATTCCGTTGCATTAATATTAATGACCAATCATCTTGAAGCGACACCGTAAAGAGAATTTTTAATTTTTCCGTAAAATTTACTTAAATATTTTAGAAAAGGTAAACTAAATGCTATGCTATGGGGAGTTCGCAAAATGCTAAAAGAGTTCTTAGCTCGAAATTGAAATCGAAAAAAATTAAAATATATACAGCCGAACATAGAACCTCCTCGTTTTTGGAAGTCAGTTAAAAACGGCATTGTCACTTTACCGAAAGTGTTCCTATATAGACGCAAATCAAACGTCTGCTCATTAAAAAAAATGTCGATAGTGATAATAATGACCAAATCCTAGATTAACATTAAAATAGAACTAATTAATTATTTTCACCCACTTTACTATCCATCTAGGTCTGTTTATTACGATAGCATTTCAACATTTAACGACGCTTAAAACCAAGTCCTTTTCATTTTGGATTTAATTTTTGTCTCGCAAAGGATTCTATTTTCCCCGCGACTTGGCAGCCTGATTTGAGGAATTTCGTCAACATTCGACTAAAATATTTCAGGGATTTATTGTTTGTACAATTTACTATACAGTCTTTTTGTACGTGCTATATTTTTCACTGCAGATATTTCTTTTGCGGAAAATGTTTATTGGAAATATGTTTTCTTTGCTTTTATATTATAGTTTTACTTAGCATGGAATTAGACGACGTGATGTACGCTACCTAGCTTTTATACTGTTGTATATTATTGTATGCTTAACAAAGAATTTGAATTTGAATACCGGTTGGTACGTTATTTTAGTGTTTTAAGTGTATTGTAGAAAAAAAAATTTAATGATAAAACTATCACTGATAAAAAAACAGCCATCTTTGCATTTCATTTCGTAGGTTTGCAACACTAGAAAATGCATATTATTAGAAAGCAAATATAAGAAACCACTGTTAACTAGTTCAATCAGCAACAGATTGAATCACAAATCCATCGCAATGGCTTATGATGGTCGTCTAATGTCCGTACTGTAGCAACTAGCCTACGCAATATATAATATTATAACTAACTTTACTTACAATTTTCACGTATTTGACATGTAGATTGTAAAGGTAGATTAGTAGGACGGTGACTTGTAAACTTAACTATCATTTTAATTACCCATCATGGTGAATGGTACCATAATAATTATTATAGTACTCCAGGCGGTACCAATTTCGTGTGGCGATGGCGATCGCGTGCGGATCGATACTGATCGTAATCAGTTTGAATAAACATTAACTGAACACGCCATTCACTGAGATATACAATAATACATATAGTAGGGGAGGTAGTGCTAGCGTTTCCTAAGTCATTTCATACCGACCAAATTTTTGTCCAGCGGTAGCTTAATATTTATCAATCAATATAATCAGCGTCAGTCGCCGCACCCGTGGTGGAATGTTAACTGAGAGTATTTCAAAGTTGTAAAAAAAAATAGTTGCGAAAAGTGATTTTATACCGAATGAAACTTTGATGGATGATTATTGAGGTCATGTTTAACCAAAAAATCACCGTCAGCCGTATTGCAGACGGGGGATTCAACGTCAGTCGCGTTACTGAACATGTAAAATTTTTTTGAATATAAAGTCATTTTATACCGTACAAAATTTATACAGGTGAATGTTTCTACTTTGTAAATAATAAAGAAAACCGTCAGTCGCTAATACGATGGTGGAAAAACCGTCAGCCAGCGATATAAGTTATGACCAATATAGCCTTACTTCGCGCTCAATGTATCCTAGGGCGTCGCGTAGACGACATTTCCACCTGCAAACATTCAGCTGACGGCGAATTTCGTTTGAATTAACCATAAAATTATCTCACATAGCAATTTTAAGTAATTAATTCGATAGTCAATATTTGTGAAGAAAAATTATATACATTTTAATTTAAAAGCGCCATCTGTTGTTATATACTAAAACTAAAATAACTCCTACCGAACCTAAACGTGTATAATCTAGATATGAACCTTTATTGGGTGCGAATTGGGATCTTTTTAATGTCAATTCAATACGATTCCCAACAACAACTTTGAGATGCTCTCAATTTTTATTCCACCCGTTATGACGTGGCTGACGATCAAAGCTGTTATGTATTAGTGGAATACTATTATTGTAACGATTTTCGCTCGGTATGAAATGACTTTTTAAACTGAGCGCGACCTCCCCTACTAATAGCATAGTCCGTTTAGATTGCTTAGGCTAAATGCAGTCGCTAGTTTTGATAACGAATAAGTCAAAATTTTAAGGCATGATACGTATGATACTAAGCAATGCGTTGTGTCAAATCCTATACATTTTTATAATATGTAATTTCGCTATTAAAACTAGAGTGATTATTAAAATCGTTACACCAACGTATAAAGGCTACCCTTGGTCAATTTATATTATAAGCATTTAGATGAAATTTGGTATGCAAATAATTTGAGTCCCGAGCAAGGGCACAGGATAGTTTTTGCTGCGAAATGCGGTTCCCGTCTGATAAACGAATTTTGGCGCAACTGAGATCTTCATCTGGTATCAATATGTTTTTCGTAAAATTTCATATAATTCAGTAAAAAATACAGCTCGAAAACGTATTCACCCTCACCAGTCACCACTAAGTGCATGTTGGTTGAGTCATCGTAACCTTTACCGCGGCCTTCTCGACACGAGCTTACCATGTTTATTACGTCATCATTAAGCTTTAGTTTGTTTGAAATTTTAAACAGTTATTTAAAAAAAAGATGCTTTAAAGTATTTTTTATGTAAAGTGTAACGGTCCCACTCAGTGAAATTAAAATATGATTACTCAATTATTTATTTAATATGATGTGATCTTTGACTAGAATTAAATGGACTTAAGAACCATTAATAAGTAACTCCATAAGTAGTTATTAAATAAGAGAGTGCCAGCAATTAACTAAAAATGAATGCTGAATTCTGAAGAGTTAAATATATAGCCCAAGGGCTAGCGACAATCAAACTTTTGTCGTTTTATAATAGCTGAAAGTTTTCCTGTTTGTGACCCCTATGGAGGTAAGAACGATGTAATTTCAGTCGCCCTTCCCTTCAATAACATATTAAGCCTAATTTTTTTATCATATTTCTTTCGGAATAACTGTAGGAATCTCTTCTCCTACTGCCGAACACTTATGGCAGTTGCTTCTCACTGTCAGACCACCTCTATCCATACTAATATTATAAATGCGAAAGTATCTCTGTCTGTCTGTCTGTCTGTATGTCTCCCTTTCACGCCAAAACTACTGAACCGATTGCAATGAAATTTTGTACACAGATATTCTAGAGCCTGAGAAAGGACATAGGCTACATTTTGATGAGGGAAAATATCTTATTTCCATGAAAATATCGATGAAAATTAATTCGCATTGTAGTTCTTATACGTGACAGCAGATGTCGTTTTTATTGCCGATGGCTCCGTAGCTCAGTTGGTTAAGCGCGTGGTCAGCGCTCATCCCGGGGGTCCTGGGTTCGAGTCCCGCCGACGGAACAAAAAGTTTTCAATGTTCTGGGTCTTGGATGTGTATTAAATATTTGTATAATATATATCATAATAATATTTCAAAAATCTTTAATATATTTTATGTATAATATTATAAAAGTATTAAAATGTACCTTTTAAAATTTTTTTTAGTAAATTTACTACTAAATATTTAAACACTAAAAATATATAAATATATTTTTTAGTGTTTTACTCTATTTTTTAGTGTTTAAATATTTAGTAGTAAATTTAGTTTAAAGCAAAAAAAAAATTGTGTTTAAATATTTTGAAGTAAATTTTTGTGCAGGAACCTAGGTAATTACTATTTTAAACTGAAAAACAACTCAAACATGTTAAATATTTTCGTATGAGAAAATGATTTTGGAATTACGTATGTATGAGAAATTCCAAGTGTACCCGGCCTCTTAAGACTTAAAGTATTAGATACTAGCTGTTGCCCGCGACTTCGTCCGCGTGGACTTCAGTTTATAGCGCGCGGTGTCAACAAAATTGTTGTCAAAAGCTTTTTAAAATAAATCAAAATACCCAAAAACAGCTGTGCAGTGTGCACATAATATTATGTATTTCATTATTTTAAATTAAACTTTATTTATGTCAAATTTTAAAGTTTATATTTTAGCCCCCCATTACACAACTTTACCCATAGACTAAAATTTATCATTGATAGGTTTAGGCGCGCCGCAGACGTCACACTTTTTGTGTGATCGAGTCTGCGGCTTACATACAGTCTGATGGCGCGCGCCATGCAAAATGTTGTAAGCCGCAGACTCGATCACACAAAAAGTGTGACGTCTGCGGCGCACCTAATGGTTACGTCACTGCATATATAAAGTACTGAGTAGTTAGTTATAATATGACAGCGTGTTTATCAATCTAAAGAATCGAAAAGCATAATCTGAGATGGTACCACCTCTTATAGAAACTCATAAGAGCAAGCGATAGCGCGATGTAGACGACTCTTAGCTCTTAGAAATTTGTTAGTATAATATAATTTTATTGTCACAAAATCAATTAGAATATGGACTTCTTTGTCTGAAAATAAACTATTATTATTATTATTATTAGCGACATCTGTTAGGAATTTTTGGAACTAACTTAATTTGACAGTAGATTCAAGACTGATAAGTTTTCTATACAATACCTTAATGTAATTTTTTAGTCATTTATGAGCTATCGGTCAGAATATTCTTTTTTGGCTCATTTATTTAAGTACATACTAATTTACTTTAATTTTTAAACTTTTTAAACTTTATATATCTGTTGCCCGCGACTACGTCCGCGTGGACTTTAGTTTTAGCGTACGGTGGTTCCCGTTTCCGTGGGAATGCCGTGATAAAATGTCCAAAATAAAATATACTAATTTTAAAATTAACTTAATAAATGTCCAAATAGCGCCATCTGTTGTCATATAGTAAAACTAAAATAATAGAACTATCGAACTAAATTAATGCCCTATTGACTGCCGATATTTTTATTTGGTGGGAATTGGGATAGCTCTGCACTGTAATCATGTTTACAATACTTATTACTATTTTTATGTAATTTTATTTTTTAATAAATGTATTAATATATTAAATGTCTTACATTTATCAAATATTAAAATTGCATAAAAATTCTCATACTTATCCGGATAGGTATGAGCATGTTTAAACAATGTTAATATTACGAATGAATAATAATAATAATATTTATGGACACTTCACACCACGTCAATCTGGCTCCGTGCTAAGTGCCTACAGGACAGTTACAACAGCTTACAGACCTGCCAGACAACGGAAATAATAGGTACATTTTAATACTTTTATAATATTATACATAAAATACATTTAAGATTTTTGAAATATTATTATGATACATATTATACAAATATTTAATACACATCCAAGACCCAGGAACATTGAAAACTTTTTGTTCCGTCGGCGGGACTCGAACCCAGGACCCCCGGGATGAGCGCTGACCACGCGCTTAACCAACTGAGCTACGGAGCCATCGGCAATAAAAACGACATCTGCTGTCACGTATAAGAACTACAATGTAATAGTTAATTTACTACAAAATATTTAAACTCTAAAAAATATTTTTTAGTATTTTAATATTTTGTAGTAAATTTACTATTTATTTATATATTTTTTAGTGTTTAAATATTAAGTACTAAATTTACTAAAAAAAATTAAAAACAAAAAAAAAAATTAATATTTAAATATTTTGAAGTAAATTTTTGTGCAGGAACCTAGATAATTACTATTTTAAACTGAAAAACAACTCAAACATGTTAAATATTTTCGTATGAGAAAATGATTTTGGAATTACGTATGTATGAGAATTTCGAGGGTACCCGGCCCCTTAAGTTCGTTGGGCTACTATCAAAAATATCCTGCAGTGGAAGTCGAGATTCTTACAGTAACCTACTAATATTATAATTTACTCGCCATATTCGTACTAGTGGAATATAACGGTAATACTAATATACCATGAAATGTACCGGTATTACTAGTAAAGCATGAAATATACCAGTAATACTAGTATACCATGAAATACAACCAGTAATACTAATATACCATGAAATATACCGGTAATACTAGTATAGCATGAAATATACCAGTAAACTAGTATACTATGAAATACAACCAGTAATACTAATATACCATTAAATATACCGGTAATACTAGTATAGCATGAAATATACCAGTAATACTAGTATACTATGAAATGCAACCAGTAATACTAGTATAGCATGAAATATACCGGTAATACTAGTATAGCATGAAATATACCGGTAATACTAGTATAGCATGAAATATACCAGTAATACTGGTATACCATGAAAACTCCACATGTAGCGATAGCAATATACCGGTACCACTAGTATACCATGAAATATACCGGTAAATATACTTGTATAGCATGAAATATACCGGTAATACTAGTATACCATATAATACACCAGTAATACTAGTATAAACACATGAAAACTTCACGTGTAGCGATAGCGTAATGGAGGTAATAGTGATTAATTACCATTAATCCATTTTCCCGCACAATAATTCATTACGGTCCATACATACAGAGAGCGGACATTTGTATGGATCGGGGTTAAATATTGGTGGATTAGACCCTATTCAGTATTGTGTAGATCAGGTAATCGATCAGCTACCTAATGTATATCCCAAATGTATTTCAATGGAGGTTCTAACAGAATATGTTGTCCTTTAGCCACTATTGAGTATTTTTGCTTGACTCGAAATGGATGTTTTGATGTTTAATACATCAAAATATCCATTGTGAATCGATTTTATTGTCAAATAATAATACATACCAAGGTGTAAAATAAAATATGATTAATAATAATTTATACTTTCGGGTGTGTATGCGTCCTTTGTATAGTATTTATACAGTTTACTGTGAAAACAGCAGCGGTGAAAGAGTTATTAACATACAAAGTGCAAACTCTGAAGTATATTAGCACTCATTCATGTTAAACCTTGTATTATAAGTTTTTATTTTTATTTTTGGTTATCATTTTTTTTTTTTTGATTTCACCTGAGTACGCTCAGGTGAAATCTGAAACGACCCTAAACGGGGTATCAAAATGAAACTGGGTGAGTTTCACCCCCTCACCCCCTCACTCTTCACACAGTAATTAACACCTAGTGTCAATTTTGTGGCACGAATCAAAGGCGACCTTGACATTACAGGTGCCCTACAACCTTAATTAAAAGCCTTATTTTTAACAAACTCATGCCCGGGTGTTGAATAGACCGTGGTGGTAAAAAATGCTTCAACTTTAAACAAATATATTTTTTAAGACTTAAAAAATACTAAAGCTTTCTACAAATAATTTTATTTTTTAAGTTGCTTTTAAAAACTAAGGCCATTATCACTATATTTTATTTTAAAAACAAACGAAAAATAAGCAATTTTTTAAATCTTCAAGTTTGGTTTGGATACAATGTGTACTTCAACTTTTTTCCTTTAACTTTTGTTTGGCAGATAAAAAATAATGTGTGTGTGCAGTGTGTGTGATTGCAGTATTCGTGTTTTGCTATCAAATGCGACCCTTTTTATGTTCATAGGATATTTACATGAGAAGTATAATTGGTCAAATTAGTATGAGACCGATTAAAAAATAAAATGGCAGCTATTTTGCAACCGTGAGAAAGAGAAAAAAAAGAGCCTACTCGTCAATAAAATATGCCATATTTCATAACATTAAAGGATCGGAGACTGGTGTCGGTATACATTGTATAAGTGTACCATCACTATAGTAAGCTACATCACACTAGTAAGAATACACACATTTTAGTAAACCTAACTCTACATTCCGTATATGTATATCATTGTCCAATTAAATTAATCCTTCAAGCCCCATAAGAGCACCGATGATCGCGACAACAGTAGAATACAATAGCATTTCCGAGAATCTCCGATCGAAAGATTAATTAAGTATCTGTAAAAGTATAATTGAGGTTAATCGACGCAATATTCGTTAAAACAAACATGTTACAATAACAACTGAAATAATTTCAAATTCCAATTGCATATTTTTAGTACTCACTCTGGCAGGAATTTATATGCAAAGTTTCTGGCATATTTTTAGTTCGTTGAATTCCATGTTACATTACGTTCCCATCTCGCACCGAAAAATTTTAAGTGAAATTAATGTGAAGTGTTGGGAAATGGAAAAGTTTCGACTATAGTGCGGTACAGTCGGTGAAATTGGTTTAATTCGATTTTATTTTTCTTTTTTGTTGCTATGCATTTTGTGTATTTTTTTTTTCGTTTCGGGTTTTGCATTATTGTTAAAAATAGAGTGGATGTTGCTAAATAATAAGCTACCTCACAAGTTACTTTAATACGGATTAAGTGTTTGTAGATATTGAAGTAAAAAGCAATCAGAATTTCGCCCGTTTATTTTGATAAATAAATAAATATGCATAATGCT